>JAHDYR010000030.1:0-176483 GCA_019828565.1 Carpediemonas membranifera | reverse complement strand
CTCTTCCTTCTGTTCTGCTTCATGAGCTGGAGCATTCTCTTCGTTTCCTGCAGTTCTTCCTTCAGCTTTCTCACCTCGGCGGCGGTGGCCGGCTTGTCCTCGGCCATTTTCTTCAAACATGCGGATCGATTCATCAACTGATTACTGCCCAACCTCTAACCATATTCAACCAGAGCCCTTACTGACCGGGCGTTCGGTGCCCACCACCGAGGGGCCGCAGAGCTACGTACGCCGCTACGCTACTGTTCCATAAAGAATATTTACGTCATGCTGCGGCGGCGAAACCAAATTGTGGCCTGCCGAATTGATCCAATCATTTGACGAACCTTGACGGTTGGCTCGTCGCCCCTACGCGACCCACCTGAGTACGAAACGTCCGAGACAGCACAACGGTCGACTTGTCTTGTTATACTGATAGAGCTGCTCCTCAGAACCACTCCGGTCAAACACGTGCTACCCAAAGCAATCTGTCACAAGAACGTCATCTCAGTTGAGATACCTATCCCAGCAGTATCGATCACAAGATCAGAAATGGAGAAGACGGACACGTTGCTGTGTCTTTCGGTCTCGCCATGAGTTTTGGGGTTGAATGAGGCGGGATCACGAATATGACACACATCATCGACCGCCCAGAAATGGCTTGGTGAAACGGGAGAATTTTTGATAAATACCACATTCCATCCAGTGTTAAACGCCATTTAGTCTAGTAAATCAACAATCAAACCGCAACAACAAAGCTCCTCCCATTCTTCCCTTCGTATACCGCGAGCCGGTCTCCCGCGCATACGGCCATGACCGAGGACTGCAGCGCCGGGGAGGGGCGGTCGAGCTTTCCCATCGTGACAGGCGACAAGTGGATTTGGCGCTTTGGCTCAGGGGCAGGCCCTGACTGGGGCTCGACTTCGGGCTCAGGCTCGGCCTTAATAAGGATTGCAGAGGCCTTGGGCGGTGCGGTCGTCACGGGGGACTCATCATCGGACCAGTCGCTGTCGCTATCACTCACGACTGGACGCCTGACAGGGATCGCGATCATTGGCCTGCGATCAACTTCGGGTGCTGCCTTCACCGGTGATTGGGCAGGCTTCTCAGGCTCCTCTGGTTCGGGGGCAGGCTCAGGCTGCTTGGGCTCCGGTACAGGTTCCGGCTCCGGCTTCAGCTGTGTGTCAGTGTCCACATTCATTTGACGGGGCTGACTCTGCACGGGTTCCGGGGTTTCCACTGTGGGGGTCGTCGGCACAGGCTCTTCGCTGTGCTCGCCACCCTGGACCTGCGGATCTGCCTTAGGGGACGGAGTCTGTGCCGCGACTGCTGTCGACTCAGGGGACACCGGCCGGGGTCGCTCTACTACCTCGCATTCCCTCTCCTTTAGCTGCGCCAGGAGCTGCTCGGTGACATCCTCCAGCTCGACCACCCGCCGGGCCATTCGCTTGGCCTCCTCGTGGGTCTCTGCAGAGGTCTCCTTAGTCTGTGAGAGCTCGGCAGAGACAGCCTCCTTCTCAGCAGCTAGGGCATCCTTCTCCGCGGCGAGGGTCTTTGCCTTCAGAGCCAGGTCCTTGGCGTCTGTCCTCAGCTTGTTCTCAGTAGACTGCCACGAATCACGGGCCGCGGCGAAGCTGTCCGCGTCGGCCTTCCTCGCCGACTCAAGCTCAGCTCGGAGGGCGTCAAGCTTGGCCTCGTAGGTGGCAGTCATCTTGGCCTTGAGAGCAGTGACACGCTTCTTTGTGTCGTCAGCAGCCTCTGCAGCGGCAGCTTTTGCCTCAGATACCCTCGCTGCGAGTGAATCTCTCTCCACCTCCAAGGCGTGCTTCTCTCCCGTCAGTGTCTGGACAGTGCCCGTGAGCTCTTGGACCACGGCCGTCCGGGCTTCAAGATCTGCAGTAACGGCAGCGACAGTCTCCTCGTGCTTGGATTTGAGCTCCTCGATCTCCATGCGATGGGCAGCTTCAAGTTCCGCGATTCGCGCCTGCTGCTGGGCTGCACGCTGAATCTCCGCTTGCTTTGTGGCATCTCGGTGCTTGTTGCTGATAAATGCAGGCTTCACAGGGATCGGCGGGCGGTGCGGCGGCGAGTCATCCTCACTCTCCGTGTCAGAATCCACAGGGGCGGGTAGGGCGGGCGGCGGAGGTCTCTTGGGAGGTGACTGCAGCGCTTCAGGAGCCGTGCGGGCGGGGGGCGAGTCTCGGAGAGCTGGGGCCTTGGGGGCGTCACGGCTGGGCATGGACTGGGGCGGCTGGGTCTCACTGAGGTCCCTTCGTCCAGCCGGCGGGGCGACCGTCTCGGAGAACCTGAAGACCGGCGTAGATATCTCGGGAATCATGGCTGCACGCCGCTTGGCAGGACTACTCTGCTTGAGCGTCTCGACGAGTCGCCTGCGCAGCTTAAGGTCATCATTTGTCACGCCCATCGCCTGCTGTGTGCGGACCACGACTAATGGGGACGATACAGGCTGGCCCTCCACGCTGTCGGCACGAGCTCGGCCGTACGCGCGGCCAAGAGAGGGCGAGAGAACGTCGGCGCTCGTCTCACGGCTTTTGTGACGCCGCTTGTTGCCAGGGGACTTCGTGCGGCGTTTCTTCTCAGGTGTGGGCGACGTTGACGTGGCGCCCGGCGAATGTGCGGCCGGCTCTTGCTTCTTCTCGGCCGCCTTCCCCTCCTCCCTCTGCTTCCGTGCGAGTGCCCTCATCTCTGTGTGAAGAATGACTGGTGTACCCGGGGTGACTGGCTTAGGCCCCTGGGGCTCATCCTCAACCACTGTCATCGCGGGCTCGGCGGGGAAGGTGTCGGCCATTGCTAGGGGGGCAGGGAGGGGTGTGGAAGTGTGGCGAAGAGGGCCGATGATGACCCAGCCGAGGTCAAGTCGGGTAAGGTGCGGGGTCGACCGCAACAGGTTGACAAAGCGGGGAAAAGCATGCGCCGCACTCTGGCGGGGGCAATAGAACTCACCGGCTGCGGGAAACTGGCTCCGGTGGAACACAGAAAGCCCCAGCGTCCTCAGACTCGTGTGGCCAGTGGCGTGGGTCACTAGGTTACGGAACCCCTCGTTGCCGATCGCGTTGCCAAGTATGTTGAGTGTCTGGATCGACCGGTTAACGCTCAGGGCCTGGGCGAGGGCTGTGGCGCCCATGGGCCCGATATCATTTCCGTGAGACTCGAAGAAAGCGCTGTTCAGCGGTGTAGACTTTCCCAGGACCGTCACCTGCCTCTCGACAGCAAGCTCGGCCTGTAAGTCAGTGACAAAGTCCGCCAGCTCGGGGTTTGAGTGCAAATCCATGGGCATCACTGGGTGGCCAGCGGGTCGGCCGGTGGTGCTGAGCTCGAGCACGCGGAGGTCAGTGTTATGCTTCAGCATCTCAGCAATACGCGTGGCTGCGAAGTCTGACAGCCCGCAATCACTCAGGTTCAGACGCTGGAGTCGTACCCGGGGGTAGGCAGGGTTTCGGGGCGGGATGAGGGCTTGGCACAGCGTGTGGACGCCCTCGTCGCCGATGGGGTTGTGGGAGAGCTCGAGGGTGGTCAGGCTCGGGTTAAGGACGAGCAGGCCGTTGATGGGCCGCATGCCTGGCCCAGAAATGTTGTTCCCGTCGAGGGAGAGCTTGGAAAGTCGGCGAAGATGCTCTTCGCTGTTGTTAAACGCGCTGTAAAGGGCGATTACGTGCTCGTTCCCGAAGCTTCCGAGCTGAAAAATGGCGTTGAGCTCGATATCATCGTTCGTTTGCTGAGAAAGGGTGTTTGTGATGGTTTCGTTGGGAGTTATGCCCTTCTTTCGACATTCTTGGACATATGCAAGTCCCAATGCCCGTCTAATGACAGTTGAGCCAGGTTGCATCAGTCTTGTCTTGTTGTTCGATGGACACTCGACAAAATTTCCTCGGAGGACTGATAGGCAGCCACCCTGGTGACACCATATGAGCAAGCAGCCTCATCTGGACCCGGCACTGCAGCTCAGCCCGTCTGCCTGCATGAAGGAAAAAATGCTTCATCCTTTTTTTCTCGAGTCGTCTTGAGTCAAAACCGAGGGTCGTGTTCCTCCACTGCGTTCCTACCGCTTTGGAGAGTCAAACCCCCTCCATACGAACTGAAGTGAATAGCCCGAATGTATCTCATTGCGTTCAAGTGGCGTTCAGGCTTCAAATAGTCCAATATAACCAAAATCAATTTTCCCACACAACGAACATGTGTTGTGCGCTCCCGGCACATTCACACCACTCACTACTACATTAAATCAGCCGGCATTTAGCTAGATCCCGATACATTCATCCTTCGATCCGCATTGTCCCGCCGCTGTAATCCCCGGCCTCCATCTTCACTAGGTCGTAGTATGCACACATCAGCTTCCGCCCCATGAACCTACGCCTCGGAAGATCTTCCATGGCCTTCTTGGCGCCCTCAACGTCCTGGAACTGCACGTAAATACGGCCCATACCAGGCACCGTGTACTCAGGACCCCCGGGCCGCGGTATAGCGACCTTATTGACGACACCGTACTCCCCCAGGCCCTCTGCGACGTCCATGGCGATGTCCCGGTACCCATCGGACAACAAGTCCCGGGTGGAAAGGGCGTTGAGGACAACAACGCAGCAGGTGGGATTGCCGAGGTTGGGGCGGCCCTCCTCGTCGAATCGGCCCTCAGCCTTGCCGACGACAGCGGTGAAGAGCTCACCGGGGGCGAGCACTGTCTTGTGCGTGCCAGGGAAGGGCATCATGCCCGTCTCGCACGAGTCGGCCCTGCCTTCATCCGTGTCGACTGCCCTGCGGAGCGTGGGGGTAATAGTGCTCGACCCAACAGGGATAGTCATCTTCCCCGGTGCCATCGCCTTCAGAGCTTGACGGCCGTGTTCGGGGTTTGCGAACTTCACAAAGGCCATGCCCCTGGACGCCCCTGTGGGCGCCAGGATGAGCTCGGCCTCCTCCAGGGGCCCGATCTCCCCCAGCAGGGCTCTGACGTCGTCGAGGGAGTAGTACACGGGGATATCCATGAGGAGAAGCTTATGCATGGAGTTTGGCACCCGGGAATTGATGTGGTCGTTGTGGAAGAACTCCTTAGAGGCCGCTCCCATGGTGTACTCCCGCGGCCGGGCGAGACGGACTGGCCGGCCGTCCAGCTCGGGTGAACCCAGACCAAGACAGGCTGTGGCAAGGTTGGGGTCCTTGAACTCAATGTCCGCCGTGCCGTGGCCGTGCTTCTGCAGGGAGACACGGGCAACGGTGTCTCGGGTGATGCCGAGGGTCTTCATCTGCTTCTCCATAAAAGTCTTAATGGCTTCCTTAGAGATGTTCACTGGAAGGCTGCTGATTACTATGCACTTGGCAAGCTTGGCCTGTTGCGGACTGTGTTGCTGAGACGTGATTTGAGCAAGAAGCTGTGGGTTTGCCTTCAAAACGTCCTGTTTCGTCATACCCTCACAGCCTTCTGGCGTCACATCCCACGTTTTCATGTTCCAACGCCGTTTGTGAACATAATAGCCGGGGACTGCCGCTGGCATACCTGAATCGGTCATTTCGTGGCTTTGTGAAAACAGTGTACAGGCGTTCTATCAAGAGGTCAGGACGGCTGTCTGTCTGCGTCAACATGACCGGTGTCACTCACCAGGACACCACATCGCCAAATTCTGATCTCGCCGGTCCCATCGTTATCAGATCAGAGCGAAAAAACTAGATGATGCCAGCCAACCTTATTGTCGATGGTATCAAGGTATCCCATTCGGTCGCCCCTTGCCTCTGGAGAGCTCTCCCTGATTTGTCAGAATAGACCAGCGACCAGAGGTAGCGACGAACGGGCGATGGATGAATACGAGGAGTTCATCGATCAGTTCAACATAGAGGAGGATCCATACAACATAGAGAACTGGGGAGCTATCTTCGCCATGGCCGTCGACGAGGGCACTGGAGTGTGCAAGAAGGCCGTAGACACCGTCCGCAAGCTATACCGCCGCTTTTTCGAGCTCTACCCCACATGCGGCCGCAGGTACGAGGCCTACGTCATCTTCGAGGACACCAACGGCAAGGAATCCGTGCAGTATGTCGATGCCAAGGGCGTCCCCGCCGAGGATCAGGCGGCCGCTCAGAAAGTGACCGACGGCAGCATCTCGGAGCTCCATGTGAACTCCAACCACGGCTACATCAAGCAGACGCTGGAGAACGCCCTGCGGCAGTTCTGCAACATCGCTGTGTTTGCCACCTACATAGAATACGTCAAGAACAGGCTCGGGGTCGGCTCCAAGCACAAGGGAAGCAGTGGATATGCCCGGCTCGGCACGTACGCCCGCGAGGTGCTGGTCGACACGTTCAAGTTCGCGCTGAGTCGCGTGGGCCTGCACCTCGACGCCCAGCCGCTGTGGGCTGACTATCTCACGCTCCTCACCAGCGCGGGCATCCCGGAGAAGGACCCCGACACGTTCATCGACGGCGTGCGGCGGGAGTTCTACCGTGCGATCGACACGCCGATGAAGGACGTCACTGCGATAATCACGATGCACGCCCGGTGGGAGCGGCGGGATGTCCTCCAGAGGCTCGGCAGCAAGTTCGACCAGATCATCGGCAAGATCCTGGACGACCGCCTGGAGAGGGGCGAGCAGGCGCGGTACACCGCTCTCGAGCGGCAAAAGCTGTACGTCAAGGCGGCCGGCACGGAGTACCCGCCCAAGCCCGGCACGGACTGCTCGACCCGCCTGGCCCGGTGGCTGAGCCTCATCGCGTACGAGCAGCGGCGTTACGACCGGGCCGACGCCTACGCCCACCACGCCCGCACGCTGTTCGCCTTCGAGCAGGCCATCCTAGATCTGTACCGGTCGCCCGAGATCTGGCTCCAGTACATCGCCTACCTGACCGAGGCGACTGTGGTGGAGTCGAGGGACGGCCTGAGGAGCCGGGCCATCACCCGGGCCTTCGACAGGGCCCTCGTGGCGCTGCCCGACAGCGAGCTGATTGTGACACTGTCCGCGGCGGACCAGTTCGAGCAGACCCAGGACTACGCCAAGGCCGACGGCCTCTTTGAATCAATCATCGCGTCGGGGTCGGCCCTCGGCTGGGTCGAGTACCTCAAGTACGTCAACAGACGCAAGGGCATCACCGCGGCCAGGGCCCTGTTCGAGACCGCCACCGCCGAGGAGCCCACGGAGGGGGACCCGCCCAGGGCCCCCGTGTCCGCCTGGCCCGGCCTGTTCCAGACGATGGCCGGGCTGGAGCGGGCGGTGGGTGGGGCAACGGTGGCCAAGGAGCTTGCCGTGTGGAGCAGGGGCCTGGCGACGCCCGCTGTGTCGACGGACCTGTTCAAGCAGACTGCGGCGGACGCCATGCTCGAGACGAAGGCGGCCGCGGACTTCCCCGATTTGAGTGATTCAAACCCCAGGGTGCGAGCGATATTTGCCCTGCGGCAGCGGCTCGAGAGGAACCGCCCCATGGACGAGATCAGGGCTGTCGAGGCGACGCTCGACGACAGCCTGGTCGCCCTCATAAAGCGGCACTCGGCCGGCCCGCTGCTCCCGTGCCCGCCGACACTGGTCGAGGATGTCGCCGACCACAGCATGAGCGACCCCGCCTGGCATTTCGGGCTACCCGTGACCAACTACAGGCGCTACTACATGGCGCTGCAGACGCCCCCGCTGAAGAAGGGCAACCTGGTTAGGGTTGACGCCGGCGGGCACTCTGCCGGGGACAACTCGTGGCGGCTGACCTCGGGGAGGGACGCCGCCGCGCTGCTGGACACCGAGCAGGGCTCCGTCGTGCTTCGACTCATTGCCACGCTGCCGAACATCAAGTCGGCCCCGCAGGAGATTTTTGCGAGGGCGCACGACGTCCTTGACGGGTTCTCCGGCGATGTCTCGACCCACGTGAGCAGGGGCAGCGGGGGCCGCAGGAGGAAGGCGATGGCGACCCACGCCGGGTCGTATTTCGTGTCGAAGCTGTTCCGGAATAAGTAGACCAGGCCGGGTCGGGTTTATAAATCTCTCGCGCCATGACATCACATCATCATACAATCAAGTGGACGCAGTTTACAGTACAATAGCCCAGGTCGGTCTACAGGGGGTCCTCCGCGATACCCACGATGGCTTTCTCCAGCAGCCGGCTGGGAGGCAGGGGGGTCCGACCCCCAGTCTCACGGCCTCGGTCAACAAGCTCAGCAGGAGGCATAGGCGCCTCTCGGGGGGACTGGGCGCCGAGGGAGACGCCCATCGACATTGCCTGGACAGACCGAGCGGGTTTCATCCTCGAGCTCGAGTCAGGTCTGACTGAGGCGGGTCTGGCGCTCTCAGGCGTCGGCAGGGCACCGCCGACCCTCGAGGCTGTGGTGATCGTGCTCTTCTCTCCAATGTTTGATGAAGCGACACTCCTCATACGGGGCGGCTTGGCTCTGACTGGCTCAGTCAGGTTGGTCGCGGGACTGGACTCAATCCGCGGCACTACCACGGTCTGAGTGACCTGTGCGGCTCCAATGTGTCCCCCAACGCTGATCTGGTCCATCCCTGGAGTGGGGGCCGGCATGGCGTGTCTCAAGGCGGGCTTCTGGTCCTGCCTGGTCTCCGCACGGGCCGGAACAGGGGCGGGAGATATGTCCGACTGCCGTCTGTGGGACAGGCTGCTCTGGGAGATCGGCGCCCTGCTGTGCTCGGGCGTGTCCGTCCGGGTCGACCGGTCGAGCCGACTGGGTTGACTGGGTCTCTCTGTCGGCCCGGGGGTGTCAGCATGAGTCGCCCTGGCAGTGTCAGATGCCGGCCTTTGTCTGGGGGGCGAGTGTCGGGGCTGGGGGAAGGTAGCGTGGGACGATGCTCGCTGGGGCAGAGTTCTCGAGGAGGCCAGGTCCTGGGGCTGCAGACGCATGGAGAAGTGGAGGTCCTCGTTACGGTGTGAGGGCGTCTGGTCGTCGTCCAGCGCCCTTCTGAACACGGCGAGGCTGTGACCAACAGGCAGTGTAAAGTTCAGTGTCGCGGTTGACAGATAGGACGGCGACTTCTTCAGGATGCTGAGGATTGAGGCCAGGGGGAAGAATGTTCCGCAGACCGGCGGGAATCGCATGGATGCTGGGACGATATGGACATGCAAGGCCCACACTGGGGGCGGGTACGGCACAAGAAGCTTATACTCGGTGGGGTCGAGCTCAGCGCGGGTTAGGGAGACCTTGATCCGCTCCTGGAGCTCCTCCAACCAGCGCACATGCCGCCCCTCGAGACCGCGGAGACTTGCTAGCGGGCCTTCTGGGAATGACGTCGGCAGGGCGACCAGATGGACCATGTCGACAGTCGAGAGCAGGATAAGGTCGTCGTCCGAGGTCAGGTTGAGGATGACTGCGCCCTCAGCGAGCCACGCACCCTCTGACTGGAGGCCATCAGGGAAGTTCTCGGGCAGGGGAGGGAGAGTTGCCATGTACGGCACCGTGGCGCACAGCAGGTCCTGTTTCGTCTCGGCTAGACTGCACCAGTCGCCGACCTCTGCCGGGTGGACGCGGGGGTCGACTGCAAAGAGGGCAGCAAGGTGGGGGGCCACGTTCGGATCGTCCACAGGCTCGAGGGTCGACATGGGGTCCTCTACGGGCTCGTCGGCCTCTAGCTCGACGTCGATGCTGTCCTTCACGGGCTCGACCTGGCTTATGACAGGGGGGCCCGTGAACTTAGACCCCGACCCCGTCAATGCGAGCAGCGCAGAGTCAAAGCGGTGCAGGATAGCTGAGAGGGCGTCTAAGGAGGGCACTGGCTGTGGGGTCATCACGCCATACGGCTCGAAGCTGGCGTATAGAGGGGCCTGAGCCAGGACGGTGTCGAGGTGGTTCAGCGAGAAGCCGTCAGAGATGATCAGCTTGGAAACAAAGTCCTTGTTGTTTCTAATATACACATACTCATGCGGTTTCTTCTCAGCAAGGGTCCAATGGTGAGAATAGTCGGTCACTGTGTTAGTTTGAAGAAAGAAAACAAACTTGGCTTTCCATTGTGCCCAAAATGTGTCTGAATGAGCCTACGATGGAAAATAATCGTGTCAGCCGTGCTATCAAACGTGAGAAGCGACATCAACGGCTGTTGCGTTGGAAAACTCGTCTGTTAAAATGCGAAAAATCGTCTGTCTTCCAGACGGACTTGGGCCATCAAGTGGCGGTAACCTGTATAACGGATGTTACAATTGAGTATTTTGAGTCGCAGTACAGTTTGTTGTGGCCGCTGTGAGCGATTCACCTCGAACCCGCAGTCAAGACGGAGGCCAGCCAGGCCGTCATTGGTGCGTCTCATGTAGCCGAGATCCACCCAATATGCCGCCACGTAGCCGCCCTTATTGCTGAGCGACTTTCGGACTCGGACATTCGGCAACGAGATCACTCGGATGGCCCAATACAAGCTATTGGGCGTTGATGACGACATTATGAAGCTCAATGATGAGCTAAGAGGCCTCTCAGGGGCTAATTCATCGAACTCCCCAACATCCTCCGCGAGCCTTCAAGATCTCGACGTTACGTTCGTAATTGACGACAAGAACGTCGAAGCGATTGAGAGCATGCCCTTTGAGTTCTCTGTTGAATCCGTGGAGAACGATGACTGTGGTGGGCTCGAAGTTCACGGACTTCGAGACATCGAGACGCAGGACATCGTGTACGCCCCCGAGCCCCCCATCAGGGCGATGATGACCTCAGACCCAACCGCAGAAACTGTCCGAATCGCCTCCATCACCGCGAACTGGGCAATGAATGGTTTCAACGCCGTCCTTGCCGTCTTTGGCACCGTGCAGGACTCCCCAGTCTACGCTCAGGACGACAGAGAGACCCTAGTCGACGCCATCATCTGGGACCTATTCGATACAGCCTCGTACTCCTCCGGGGCGACCGTGGCTGCCTCTGTCAGCGGCCTGGGCGATCGTGGCGTGGTCGACTTCCTCTCACCCACCCTCGAGCCGAGCCAGAGCCCTTCATGCTCCCTCGATGATTCGACCACGGTGCGGGTTGACAGTGCCAAGGAGTGCCAGGACCTTATCCAATCTGCCCTGGGGGCAGGCACTGATGGGTTCAGCCCTGCCATCCGACTCCACGTGTTCAGGGGAAAGCACCACTCAACCCTCGATATATTCGACGCTACTGTCCCCATAGGCCGGCAGGATAGGGGTGTGGACGGCCTGCTCTCGGCTCTAGTAACCCTGGCAGACGGGGAGGGCGACGACGTTGACTTTGCTGACCCGAGAGTGTCGACGGCCTTGACACGGACGGTCATCCCCTCAGTAATGTGCGGCAGGTCCGTGTTCCTCGTCGGCGTGCCCTCCGCCAGCCCTGACGAGACTCTAGCCCTGGTCCAGTTCGGTCATATCATGAGGGACCTTAAACTGCCCGTCATGAAGAGCGAGGGCACTCTGCCCGAGTTCGAGGAGATGCATGGGGCTATGAAGACTATCGGAGACGTCCTTGACATGAGCGGTCATGGTGCTAGGGCCCACTCTGAGCCCCAGGCCGTCCTGGGCGATGACTCACAGGCCCAGTCGCCGGACAGGGCGCCAGACCATGGCGATGACTTTAGTGACTCCAGCTCGAGTCATGACTCGTACGACTCCAGCCTGCAGCCCGACCATGAGCGGTCCCACAGCCTGCTGGAGATGAGCGGCGAGCAGGAGATGCGGGAGGACGGGTACCATCTCACCACCACACTCCAATCAGATGATGTGCGTCGACTCCAGCTCGACTGTGAGAGCCGTGTGCTAGAGATGGCCGATAAGGTGACCACGCTCGAGCTGGATGTGCAGGAGAGAGACCTAAGGATCCAGAGGCTGGAGTCAGCGCTGAGGAGAGTGAGGGCTGGGTATGGCCACGATAGTGCAGGAAATAGGGTCCATGAGCAGGTCAGGGCTCTCAGTGCAAAGAACAGCAGGCTACAGACGGAGCTGACGGCAGCGAGGGGCGGTAACATGTACCAGAGTGATGAGAGCTTACGGGGGATGGTCCAGACGCTGCAGAGGACTCTGAGAGCGAAGGAGAGTGACCTCAGCAGGGCCACTGCAAGGATCACGGAGCTCATGGAGGTGGCCAAGCACGCAGAGGGGCTCAAGAGGCGGCTGCAGGCCACGGAGGTGAGGCTGGCCAACGCCACGCGCGTGCTTGCCAAGAGAGATCAGGAAGAGGTCGAGGAGGACCTCGTGTCGACTGCAAGGGCCCAGAGGACTGAAGCAAGTCGGACCACCGTCGCCAGCAAGGCGAGAGAGATGGCCGCGGAGATGGACGCTCTTTGCCAGGCGATGAAGGCCGCCCAGACCACAGTTCGTCCTAAAACTGCGTCGACTCGAGGGGAGCACCGCGGGACTCGGACACAGGCCCTGGTGCAGTGCTTGGACATCAACAGCAAGCTTGAGCCTGCCCTGATCGGCAACTCCAAGCTCCAGCGTCTGTTGCGGCAACAGGCACGTGTGCTTGCCGAGGTGATGCGCGACGACACCGAGCCCGCTGGCCCCAGCAAGGCCCGACAGCCGCAGTTTGCTGATGACAACGAGTATAGCCCCAGCGTGGACGAGACCCAGCTGACGATGGACGCTGCAGGGCTTCTTGACCGGTTCCGGCGGGATCTAGAGCGGATGGCAAAGACGGCCGAGGCCCGATGAATGTATTGTAAACTCGCTAAGATTCTACCGGGCTTTATTACATCTCACTAGGCTCTACTTGTCAGCCAGGAACGTGTGGTCGATCACCAGGTCGTAGATTGAGCTGGCAGTGATTCCGAGGCATATGAATATAGTAATGAGGTTGATGGTGAGTTCCATGTGGTTCTTACTGATCCTCGCGTCGGCCATGGTGAAGTAAAGCACGTTCACATACATCGCACCGCCCAGCAGACCGACGTAGAACATCGCCGGGATCTGTATGGCGAATGGAACGATCTTGGTATACGCCTGGAGCTGCCATGCAGCAAAGTTCACCGCCTGCATTGCTGCTAGGATCCATACGTATCTGATCTTAAACAACAACAGCGATGACCGCGAGAGGAAGACTCCAATCTGATACGACAGCTGGAGCACGACGTACTTGGTCTTGGCGCTGCCGTCGTCCGCCGGCTGGGCCTTGGCCGCACACCCAGTCAGAGACACGTACTCGAAGAAGTAGACGGCCGCGAGCAGCCCGCCATTCCACGAGGCATGCTTGGTGCATACCCAGAGCTTGTGGGCGTATGCGATGACTCTGTCGATGACGGGCACGGCGGGGGTGGGGTCGGCCTGCTCGACGGCGTCTGGGGTGAGTCCGTCGAGGACGTCCTCAGAGAAAGGCTCAACGGCCTCCTCGGGGTCTGAGTCTGCCCTGCGGGGGCAGGGGCGGGGGCGGACGAGGAGGGCGAAAGAGAGGACGTATATGCCAGCGAGGAAGGCAATGACGACGAAGGTCAGCTGATCAGGGATTTCAAGCCACGTGGCGACGAGGTAGGCCAGAGCGGAGGACACACCGGCCATTCCAGTGCCGCTCGACCATCCGTTGACACTACGAGCGTCGTACAGCCGCATGTAAGTGAGCAGGACGCTCTCGCCGAAAGAAGAAGAGGCGCCGACAACGAGGATGGACAGAATGCAGAATACGAACGTGATGTCCGTCCATATAGATAAGGCGAGCAGTGAGGGCCCTAGGAACATCAGGATGGCGTTGAGGAGGAAGCGGGCAGTAAACGGGACCCGTTCCATGGCCACGTTGAGCGGGCGGACGAGGAGACCGACTCCTACGTTAGCCCAGGGGACGAAGCCGAGCATGTTGAGCTGGTTGAAGTCCTCGGCGACGCTTCGGGCGGCGGCAAGGACGATGCTGTATCCGAAGTTGTTTAAGGTGCCGAGAATAAAGAACCAGAGGAAGTTGTACATGTATGTGATCGTTGGATGCTCATGAAAGAACTCGAGGCGGCCTAGAAGGCGGTATTTGTCGTCACTATGCTGTTTCATGGGAGCGGATTTGTGAATGGCCTCATCGTGTGCCAGGAGACTGTTACTGTCGTTATCTTGTGGTTCTGACCCGTGTTTGCGGCACTCTGCCATGTCCGATGGAACAGGTTCGGATGACTTCTCGATGATACGAATCTCGGGGACCGGTAAGTATCGCAGCTGTAGGGGCAGAATTGGGAATGGTATGGGGCTAGAGCCATGTAGGACGTGCTGTAGGGGCGGAGTTGGGACGATTTTTGGGCAGACACTATTCTGCACATCACAACACACCGCATGGCTATCGACCTAGATCCAATGGTGGCACTCGATGCCGGCGTTCTAGATCAATTACGGCAAGAATTTGAGCACAGAGACATGAGTATGACCGAATTTGTCCACGTGATGCTTCATTTCATGCCATCGCCCCTATGCGACGCCGAACACCTCCGTGCCACTGTGGGAAACCTGTGCGAGATGTTTGAAGAGATCGACGTCAACGGTGACGGTGAGATGGAATGGGACGAATTCATGTCGTTCATTATTGAAGAGGCTGCTGTGAGCAAGAGCGATGTTGGCAAGCTCCTGGGTGAAATGATGCATGACACCCCTCGGCTCGCACCACAGGGCAGGATCTCATACGTACACTACCTGCAGGATGTCGAGAAGCTCCTCGTGGTCGACGACGACGTCATCCGCGTTCTATCAGCAAAGGATTACACTAATCTCCGCACCCTTGCGGGCCACAAAGGCCGTATCGTGTTTGCAGAGGTGGCCCACCCCGAGCGATGCATCATCACGATCGGGGCCGACGATCATTCGATGGTGATATGGTCAAGGGACACATACTCCTTTGAGTCCGCCTTCTACCTCGCCCACACACCTGTCACGGCCTGCTGGGTCTCCTCGCCCGCCACACTGTATGTCGGCACGGCAGAGGGCTTCCTCTACTGCTTCAAACTAGCGGAGGGTCCAGTCCCCGAGGCTCATGTCCCATATTTCAAAGAGAACCTGCCCCCGGTGTTCCAGAAGTTCATATGCTCGGTGCACTTCGAGTGTGTGTACCTGAAGCAGTACCACCAGCTCCCCATCACCTGCATCACGTGGCTGCCAACACTACAGTGTGCAGTGACTGGGAGCGCGGCTGGCACGGCCAACGTCATCGCCGGCCATCTACACAACCTCACGAAGAACAACTCTCGGACGTCCCACATCCCCACCCTCGCGGACGCCTTCATGGGGCCTGAGCCCATGCAGCGCCTCTCTTCACACCATGCGAGAGGAATCACGTCGGTGATCACCCACAGACCAGGCGTGCTCGTGTCCACGGGCAATGACCCCAAGCCGAGGGTGTGGGACCTCAACCAAGGGACGGGGGTCAAGCCGAGCAGCCTGCAGACAAATGGACACCACAACAGTGTCACGCATAGCCTGTCGCTCAGCACCAGACAGATCGCGACATTCGACTCGAAGGGAGTCGTCAAGATCTGGGACACCGTGCAGTCAGAAGTTGTACAGACACTGCACTTGCCCGCTGGAACCACTGTGTTGCACGCGACATTCATCAGCGGTCAGTACCGTATCGTACTCGCGACCACACGTGGACTGATGACGCTCACGAGCGACTCGACCGCCGACCCGTGGCGGGCAGACTCCCGAGGCGTCTCAGGCGCTCTCTACAGCACCGTTGCGACCTCCATGTGCGCCTGGTCGGGTCAGCGTGTGAAGTTCTGGGACGGGGCGGGCGGTGTTCAACATAGGACGCTGGACCACGGAACACCACTCAACTGCCTCTGCTTGGACGAGAGGGAGCGGAAGATTATCCTGGGCGACGGCAGCGGGCGTGTGTCCGTGTACAACTTCAACACGGGAGCATTCATGAAGGAGTTCACCCCCAAGCACGGCGCCGAGGTCAGCTCTATACACTATGCCGAGCTGAGAACAGACCTTGGTCGCCGCGTGTGGGTGATCTCGTCATCATGGGATGGGACCGTCCACATTTATGACGACGACTCGACCGACGGGGCGAACAGCATCGTAAGGCGGCTTGACACGGTGGTCCCCTCCATCCCGGACCGCCCGGTGGCCGAGGTTACAGCAGTGGCGGTCACTACCAACGTCTCTCTCCTCGTGTCCGGCGACAGCACTGGGTTCATCAAGGTGACCGACCTCGAGGCGGGCAGCTTAGAGGGCGTTGTCCACCACCTCGACTCCCTGCACAGTGACATCACCGCCTGCACATTCCTAGATCCCTACCCCGTCCTGGCGACCTTTGACTCAGTCGGCTACATCTGTCTCTGGTCCATGCGGCCCTGTCCCATTGCACTGCAGCTGCTGGCATGTTTCAAGCACGGTAGACCCGAGATGGCGTGCAACCTGCTGCCAGAGGACCCTAACGAGGATCGCCAGTCAGCCATGCTCAAGAGGATGGCGATGGACTCGCCCGCAGGCGTCAGACGCCGGTCACAGAGCCGACTCACCAAGAGGACGAGGGCCAACACGCCCTTCTCCCTCATGCTGGAGGGGGCGGGCGAGGGGCACAGGCTCTCGTGCGTGCTGTCCGCGGCCTTCGAGCCTGATGACCGGCTGCTGTTCACAGTCGATGACGAGGGGTGCATCACGGCGTACGACCTCCTCGCCTTCTTCGAGGACCTCGGCCTGAGCCCCGTCGGATACTCTCGCCTCGACCGGCAGACACATCCTCCGCTGAAGGCGAGTTTCCCCGGGAAGGAGCTGATGAGCAGGGTGCCGGGCGGCAGGACCAACCTGATCAGCGTCAAGAGGCGGTGGAAGGGGCACAACGACGCCGCAGTGAGTGTCAGCATGATCCCTGCCCCGCCATCGCTGGTGACGGCCTCCCTCGACGGCAACGCCCTGGTGTGGACCAGAGACGGGCAGCTACTGGCAGCCCTGCAGCAGGGCGTGACCCCTGACCGACTTGCCCTGCTCGACCACGAGGCAGAGGCCGAGCGGAGACACCAGGAGATCGTAACAAGGATCACCGCGGACCAGGAGAAGAGGAAGAAGCGCAAGGCCGCGCTGAGGCGGGCCGTGGTACTGACGACGCTGGGGAGGAAGTCGGACAAGACCGAGGAGACGACAAAGCAAGCGAGAGACGCGGCGCAGGCCACTGTCAGCGCCGCTATGAATGGCGAGGCGGTCGACGAGGAGGTGCTCGAGAGTGCGGCCAAGACTCTCGACCAGGTTGCTCCGGTGAATGGAGCGAACAACCTGAAGAACGTATTCGCCCTCACAGGAGTTGATGCCCAACTGAGACAGGCCAAGAAGCCTCCCACCCTCCAGGCGCCGGACTTGACCCAGCGTATCCCTTGGCAGTTCGTGCCTGACAGGACCGCCCAGCAGGCCCAAAGCGAGAGGAACGTCGAGGCTGCTCTTGCCAACTTCCACGAGTCGCCCGAACTCAAGGCTAAACTGCTGGCCATGAAGCTCGACTCCGACTTCGGCTCTGACCCGGAGGACGATAATATGCCTGAGATCCACCGGCCTAAGCCTCTTACTGCCCCGAGACGACGGAACATGACCAAGAGTCGATACCAGACTCCCGCTGAGACCCCTAAGACCGTCACCGACTCCCTCCTGGACACTGTCAAGGGCATGCCCGCCTCCGTGAGAGAGGCGGCGGCGATGTTTGCAACGACGGTGAACAGTCCGCTGATGTCAGCTCCAGCAGCTGACCGGACGCCGCTAAGCTCGTGGCCGGCGACAAGGGGAAGCCGGTGAGAGTTATGGTGTACATATCAGATTACTCAGACACGTAAACATGTTATTTTCAATCATTTACAACCCACATTGAACAGTAGCCGGCTTAGAAGAAGTCTTCGAAGCCGACGTTGTTGTCCTCGAGGTCAAACTCATCGACGTCACCGTCAAACAGCCCGAGGTCACCAGCACCGCTCGCCATCCACTTCTTAGCGGAGGGAAGCCCATCCTTGGGCAGGTCGGTCTTGTATCTAAAGATGAGCCCATTGGTCTTGAGATACTGCATGATACCGCTCTGGTCGCCCCTGAACGTCTCAGTGTCCATGACAAAAGCCACACCGTTCCTGGCACTGGTGAGTGCCGACACTCTGGCGGGGGTGGTCATGCTGCCGTCGTGCTGGAGCTTGTCGTTGGACCGGACCATAGACATCACCATGAAATCAAAGACGCCGCCCCTGGTGAAGATCTCGTTGCCCGAGAGCACGGTGATACGGTTTCCGGCGTCGGGGATGGCCTCGAACTCGGCGTTGCTGCCGATGGCGTCCCTGATGTCGTCAGCCTGAGCGGTGTGCGGTGTCCAGACGCACACGGTGCTGTTGTTGGGGCTCATGGCGAAGTACCACTTGACGAGGTCGAGCGTGGGGGGCAGCTCGGCCTTGCGGCAGTACGTCTTGCCGATGACGTGCTCCTCAGCGCCCTCGGAGCGGGGCACGTTGAGGCAGATGACACCGGGGAAGGTGTGGGGCCCGAGCCCCTGGGGCCAGTTCGTCTTCATGTTCTTTGCGATCTCCTCTCTGACGCTGTTGTTCACAGTGTATGCGAGGTCAGAGTGCAGCGGCGTCTTGCGGTAGACGGTAGAGTTGAGCAGGTCAGCGATCATGGGCGTCATCCTGTACTGCAGGTTAAGGAAGGTGACGGGTGTGTCCGCCCAGACGGCTCTGGTCAGGATGTCCGGGATGAAGGGGTTGCGGGCCGCCATGGTCTTGTCGCCGACGAGGGTCACGCTGCTGAGAGGCGTGGCGTTCCGCTCAGAACGCTTGGGCCGATGAGCCCGGGCGTCGAGGAGCGTGAGGATGGACGTCTCCGTGAAGAGCTCGGCTCTGAGCACGATGACGTGGCGCACGTTCATCGCTCTGAGTGCCTGGGGACTGAGGCCCATGGATGGCGTGCTCAGAACGAGGTCGGCGCCGTCAGACAGCACCTGCTTGATCCTCATCGGGCTGAGGCGGCTGGACCACGCTCTCATGTTCATGGCGTCGGACTCGGCCAGGGCCTGGGCGAGCTTGGAGAGTGCGAAAAGCGGCGTCTTACCGCCGTCTGAGATGAGGTACGAGGCTTGGCCGAATAGGTCAGCGTACCGGTGGCACGTGTTGGCGATGCTCGTGGCGAACTTGATGCCGCCCGACGACGGCCATACACCGTGGGCGATGGTGAAATCTGACACCGGAATAGACCGGATGACGGCATCAGCGTTCTGCCAGAATGACTTCATGAGATCGAGAAGGACGCAGACAACTCTGTGCTGCACCTCATGGGATGCCTTGACCTCGTCGGGCATGCTAGGATACCAGTCAGTGACAAGTGCAGCACGGCGGCCAAGGGATATGATCTCATCGACCTTCTCCTTCCTGTTGGCCTCCATGAAGACGGAAAGAGGCGGCGGTGAGCCCAGGATGAAAGAGGAGTCGCCCCTGGGCATGCGGCCACTGTTCATACCCTGGAGCATAGAGAGGACGAGCCGGCGGTACTCCACAGAGGAGCGGCAGGAGTAGGCGTGGGAGGTGTCGATCGCTGTCGCCCGACCGAGCAGGCTAAGGCTGTAGTCGGCACCGACGCGGAGGACATCGCCCTGGGGGTTACGGAGGGGGGCGTTGAACAACTCGTCGAGGAGCTCCTTGATGGCTGCCATGTTGGGGCCGAGGACGAGGACGCGGTCCTGCTTGGCCTTTGTGTCTGCCAGGAGCTTGCTGACCATCGAGAGCACAGCG
This sequence comes from Carpediemonas membranifera, assembly GCA_019828565.1. Classification (NCBI taxonomy): domain Eukaryota; phylum Fornicata; genus Carpediemonas; species Carpediemonas membranifera. The sequence continues at coordinate 156,927 of JAHDYR010000030.1, read as the reverse complement.
CGGGGCTTGCCGGTCGCCGCACCGCCGGATACGACAGAAATGCCCTGCATACCGGCCCTGCTGGCCGCGAGGAGCTGCTCGGTGTTGGGCTGAGGGAAGGCGTTGGCGAACATGGCCTTGATACTGTCGACGGGTTCGGCAGGGATTGAGCGGGGGGGCAGCTTGACGTCGGGGTAGTTCTCACGGTCCTTGCCGAGGTAGTCAGCCTTAAAGGGGGCGACGATGTCGGGCTTCCCGAGACGGACAACTTCCATGAGGTCGGTGAGGGCCATGAATATGGGGATGATCATCCACGCCTCCTTGAACTTCAGGGGGTGCGTGCTGTGGTCGTCGAACTTGGCCAGGTCGGCTCCAGCGGGCACGATAGCCTGGTGGACTGAGATATCCACGGCGTTGATGGGGAGCGAGCTTGAGTTGAGGAAGATGGCCGCCTCGTCGCTGTCCTCACTGTCTTGGGGCACGGACTGGCCGAAACGGACGCTGCCGGGGTCGGAACGCTCCATTGCGGCGATGGCGTCCATGAGTTGGCGCATCTTCTCCGTGTATCCGAGTCTAGTAAACTTCGTGTTCCACATGGGCCTCAGGCGCTTGGGGAGGGTCGCCTCGCCCGTCTGAGGGTTGTAATCGTCGACCCGGACGAGCACGAAGGAGGTGTGGCGGGAGGACACCCGCAGCTGGTTCTTGGGAAGTGTGAAGCGTGTCGAGACGGATACAAAGTCGCGGTTACCGTCGTTGACAGCAGGGTTGACCGCGTGGTCGTCGACAATGCCGATGCAGGCGCTGGAGATGTCCTCCTCGCGTCTCTGGCGTTCTCTGGACATCCGTGTCCGATCGACTTGGACGCCCTTGATGGCGAACTTGCGGTTGTCAATGACGTTCTTACCAACAGCGCCGATCGTGGAGTTAGCAAGGCCCTTGAACACGTTGTTGATGCTGTTGTGCTGCATTGCCTTAAACCTCTTGTCCATGGGGGCCTCGGGTAGCGTCTCCATGCGGCACTGAAGGGCGTGCTCGAGGATGGCAGAGACGGGCAGGGCGATCAGACGGCTGCGGATGACGTCGATGTTCTTGGCACAGCGGGCGAGCTCGTCGAAGGTGCCTTCAACGCGATCGCAGGGGCGGGAAACGGACTTGTCGTCAAAGAAGTCCGCGTCGTCCTCAGTTTCGGGCTCATCGTCTTCCACGGGCTCAGAGGAAGCGGTGACGATGGTCTTGACCTTCTCGAACATCTGCATGTTGGCCATGACAGCGGGGGAGAGCACTGGGTGAGGGGAGCGGGAGAAAGGCGCGTACCTTTGAGGAAAGCATCGGTAGTCACGATAAGCTTGCCAGTAAAGCGCATCATGATGCCAAGAGTAGGATCGTCGGAGACTACGACGTGTTTCGGACGCTTAGGGGCCTTCAGAAGAGGATGCTTCTTCTCGACGAGGATCAGAACGCTCTGGTGACCTTCAAGAATACCAACATTCGGCTCGGAATCGAAGTAGTCGTAAACAGAGAGTTCCTGGCTCATTGTTTGGTCTCGCCTTAACCTTAAACTGCGGGAGAATCAAAACGGCCGGTTCAGCCGATCCAAGGAAAATGAGCGTCTATAAAGCACTGTAATCCCGTCTCACTGGTACACATTTACAGTCTACATCGGTGACGACCGACCGACGGATCACTTTTGAGACAACCGTGGACGCCCGTCACCTCAGCTGCTGCCGTCCCGAGACCCCAGCCTGTTGATGAGGGCGTTCATCCTCTCCTCCACCATGTTGAGCTCGCTGAGTTTCCGTGTGACGATTCCGATCTGCTCCTTCTTTGCTGCCTCAAGCCGCCCAGTCATACCACGCAGCTGCTCCTCCAGCTCGCCCTTTTCTGCCTTAGCCTGCTTGGCGAGTTCTCTGAGGGTGAGGTTCTCTTTCATTAAAAGGAGGATGTCCCTCTTCTCCGACAGCAGCTGCTGCTCGAGTCCGAACACTCGCTTCTCAGCATCGAGGAAAGACTGCTGTAGCCCCACATGATCCTTGAGCAGCGCCAGTCTGTTCTTACTCTCGTCTGAGAGGCTGGACATGAGGCTTCTCATGTCGTTCTGGACGGACACTGACTGGCGAATGGCCTTGTCCCTGTCCTCGTGGGCTTGGGCCACGCCTGTCATCTCAATACTGGCCAGTGAGTCTCTGAGACCGGTTAATGCAGGCAGGTCGGCTTCTGTGAGGGGTTGGCCGCCCTCGAGCTTGGCAACCAGGATGTCCAGGTCTGCAGCGTGGTCCGGTGTAGTGAAGGAGAGACGCTCAGCAGCGTTCTGCTGCTGTTGGAGGAATATGGGGGACAAATCGTCCATCTGCACTGGCTCTCGGCAGCAGGGACATGTCCCTTGGGCTCGGAGCCACTCTACAATGCACGCGTGGCAGAAAACATGGCCACACGCCGTTGATACTAGTGGCGATGACCTGCTCCTCTCGTCATTCATGCATACAGGGCATTGGTACATGTCGGTTGGTGTTGTTGATGGATATACTGCGAACCAACATCGTCGGGCTCAACTGTAACGAGGCTCCCACTGCTGGCTAGGGCACGGTTCGGGCAGATGGGGAGTGACCCTTTGTGGAATAATGAATTGTCAGATTTGACCAATAAATGCTGGAATTGGGGAAATCCGCTGGAAGCTAGGGTGAACCCTAGTACTGGACGCTAGGGGGTCAATTCACTCTGTTTCCCATGCGTTCTGAGCAAAAACTGCACGACTTCTCCACGAAGAACACGACCGAGAAATAGACAGAAATGGCGAGGAAACGCAATAAGAAGAACGCAGCGACGATCGGTTTGTAACCTTAAACTAGATCTCTGACGCAGGACGCATGGAAATGCTCGCCCAGGCTTATCTTCTCAACATGAGCGCCCTTCACCGCTGGCTCTGCGATCTGTTTCCTGAAGACGAAAACATTGACGAGGATCTAACAAAGAGCCTCACTGGGCAGATGCTTTGCCGTGTAGGAAACGTTATCAAGCCCGGTTCGTGCGCGCCTAACCCCAGCAAGTTCGCCTACGTCCAGATGGAGAACATCACCCAGTTCCTCACTGTAGCAGCTGAGATCGTCCCCAAGGACCAACTTTTCGAGCCCCTTGACCTCTACGAGAAGAAGAACTTCCCCAAGGTTGTCAACGTCTTGATCGAGTTCGCCAACCAGGCCCACGACAAGTTCAACACTCCTGAGCTTCGTCACAACGTCGACGTGCAGTTCACGGACGCCCAGTTCTCTGGCGCAGTGGCGTACCTCAAGGAGGTCGAGAAAGACCAGGGGACCCCCATCACTGTCAAAGCACCAACTCTGGCCGGGCCCGTGTCCCCTGAGCCCATCCCAGAGGAGCCCGTGGAGTCCCCCAAGGAGGAGCCCGAGCCTGAAGCTGAGCTCGGGGAGCCGTCGCCCGCCCCAGAGCAGGTCTCAGTCGAGGAGTTTGTTGACGAGCCCGCGGAAGAACCCGCCCCTGAGACACCCGTGCCTGAGACCGAGACCGAGACCGAGCCTGCGACCGCTATGGACCCCGAGGAGGTCATCCAGCTGCACGCCGAGATCGAGCGCCTCCAGGCCTCCCTCACTGACGCCAAGGAGGCCGCCGCTGCCGCTGAGGACGAGAGAAAGGCTGCTGTCGACCGTGAGAAGGAGACCGAGACCCAGCTGGGTGAGATCCGGGTCTCTCTTGCAATGGCCGAGGAGGGCAAGAAGTCCGCGGAAACACGACTCGAGAGCACGGCTGCCGAGCTCGAGGCCCTCCGTAGCACGCTGGACTCGGTCAACTCTGACTCGACGGCACAGTCGTCTGAGTTGTCGCAGTTTAAGACCGATCTTGAGCAGTGCTCGCTCGACCGGGATGGCGCCAAGGCTGAGCTTGAGGACGTCAAGACCAAGCTCGCTGAGCTGGAGCAGGCCAAGGCTATGGTCGAGCAGGAGCGGGATGAGTTGAGCGCCGACCTGATGACGACGATGGAGGAGATGGAGGCGTCCGAAACAGCCCACGCCGAGGCCCTAGAGACAGTTGGGGCCAAGCTCACTGACAAGAAGACGCGCCTTGCAACTGCCGGGGCCGAGATCGAGAGCCTCACCGCCCAGTTGGAGGAGATGAAGGTCGAGGCGTCCACTGCCAAGGCCAGCCTGGACGCGATGGCGTCGTCCTCGGCATCCAGCGGCGACCTTGCCGCCACCCTTCAGGCCGAGCTGACCGAGGCCCGCGCCACCATCGCTGCTCAGGAGCTCGAGATGCAGAAGCTTGCTGAGGCCCTGGAGGCCAAGACCAACGCCCTGGCCGAGTCCATCGCCAGCAGGGAGGAGGACGTTGCCCGGCTCGTCGAGGACAACCAGGCTGCGATGGACACAGTCGAGCAGATCACGGACAAGCTTGAGGCGACACTCGGCCAGATCTCTGAGGCCGAGGCCGCGCAGTCCGCCAAGGACGACGAGATCGCCCAGCTGAAGGCCCAGATCGCTGCTGCGGCGGATGGCCAAGATCGGGCGACCAACAAGGTCGGCGGGCTCGAGACCAAGATCGAGCAGCTCACGGCAGCCTTGGCCGAGTCCGAGAAGGAGATGGTCAGGGTCAAGGAGGAGGCTGCGAACTCCAGACAGGTGGCCCTTGATGAGTATCTCCTGAGGAAGACGGAGCTCGACAACAGGGTCAAGGTCCTCGAGGAAAGATGCAAGACGCTCGAGCAGGACGCTGCAGAGGGGGCTGGCAGCGAGTCCCAGCTGGCAGAGCTGAGGGAGAAGGTGCAGGAGACGACCCGCCTGCTGACCTTCGCCCAGACGACTGTCAGTGGCCTCAAGACGAAGCTCGCTGAGACCGAGGCCGAGAAGAACCACGCCGTCGAGACCGTCGACCAGCTCGACCAACAGATCAGGCAGATGGACGCGCTCTCTGAGCAGGCACGCGAGCGCATCACCGAGCTCGAGGCCGAGGTCGTCAACGCCTCTGCCGCCGCGGAGGCCAATGCTGCTGAGAACCTCGACCACGACCTTCTCGAGGCGGCCCGGCAGCTGAGAGAGAGCGAGGAGACCGTGATGCAGCTCAGGGCGACCATTGCCGGCAACGAGGACGACATTGCCGTGCTCGAGGACAAGATTCTCCAGATCCAGGCAGAGTCGAAGCGGAACAAGGCCGACGAGGAGCACAACCACGTGCAGACGATGCAGATGAGGCAGGAGAGAGACAAGCTGAGGGACGAGCTCTCTTCGATGAGGAACAAGGTCATCGCCTTCGAACGGGCGCTGTCTGAGGAGCAGAAGGCCCACAGGGAAACGAAGAGAGACCTTCGCACCGCCGACGCGCAGCTGGAGAAGCTCCGGCGCGAGGGCACCGACGATCCTCGCATCAAGTCCGCAGAGATGCTGAACAAGATGAAGTTTGACCTCGACCGGAAGTTCAACCAGCAGCAGGTCAAGTATGAGCACAAGATCAAGACACTGGAAGAGCAGCTCGACAAGCTCTCGATCGAGCGAAAGAAGAGTAGTGAAATCATCCTCGACCTCAAGTCCGAGGTCCGCCATCTCAAGAGGAGCGTCCACGGGCTGGCCAACCCCAGCACCAGGAGTCCGGGCAGCGCCATGCTCTCACCCTCGCCCTCGATGCGGATGAGGCCCAGGACGGCCAAGACGCGCCCGGAGACTGCCGCCACGACGACCAAGATTGCTGACAGACTGCTCGCACGGGTCGGGAGCGGGCAGACGTGAGTGGAGTAAACATAGTGTGATTCGTGGCGAGTGTGATGGCGGGGGAGAGCTGGGGTTGTTGTTGTGAGAGGTGGCTATTTTGGGCTGGTGAAAAACATGCAGAGAGGGACCTCAGGGGGCGTCCAGACAGCGCTATGGAGGCCTTGTGACATCATGTTGGTATGTGCCATGGCAAGCTTAAATTCGACTAATTGCGCTAAATTCCTCACTTGATCAGAACAACCGCAGAACACAATACTTTAAACCATGAGCAAACCGTCTATCTTTGACCGCTTGAACGATCCATCCTCCTTCCACGGCACCCACGCTCATCGGTATGTCCTCTTTCTCTTGAATTTTTGACGCAGCTTCGATGGCGATGGCCATGGCCGTGGCCTCGCTGGCCGCGACTCCGTGGCTAAGGGAGGCTCCAACGCCACTGGTGCCTACCACGGTGGCGCTGTCGGCGATCTCTCCCAGATCACCCGCACTGGTCTCCGTGAAGGGGGCCCCACCGCCGCCAAGTCCCCTCGCGGGCCCGCCAAGTCTCCCAGAGACAAGCCCGCTGCTAAGTCCGCCGCTAAACCGGCCAAGGGCGGCTCCATCTTCGACCGCCTCACCGATCCCAGCACTTATCACGGCACGCACGCCCACCGGTTCGTTCCATGCGATGCGACCATCGCGTATTCCCACATTACGCAGTTTCGACACTGAGGGTCATGGCCGTGGCCTCGGGGGCCGCGAGACCATTGCGAAGGGCGGTACCGGCGCTGCTGGAGCCTACCACGGTGGCGACGTGAAGGACCTCTCCCAGATCACCCGCACCGGCCTTCGCGAGGGCGGCAAGTCGCCCCGTGATGGTGGCAAGTCGCCCAGAGACAAGCCTGTCGCTAAGCCGGCTGCCAAGCCCGCTGTCAAGGGTGGCTCCATCTTCGATCGCCTGACGGACCCCAGCACTTACCACGGCACCCACGCCCACCGGTATGTTTATCACGCATGGTAGTTACATAGCTTTGACGCCGGCGGCCACGGTCTTGGCCTCGATGGCCGCGACTCTGTCTCCAAGGGCGGCGCCGGTGCCAGTGCCTATCACGGTGGCGCTGTCGCCGACCTGTCCCAGATCACGAGGAAGTAAGCTTGAGTGCATTGCACCATCACACGTCAATAAACGAGTGAAGCTGGTGTCTGTATCGTGCACAAAAAGAGTTTATCAATAGAGGAGATGTCTGGCGTTATCTTCCATGGGGACCCTTCAAACTCTTGGGCCGGATCTTCACCTGTCGCGTGGTGTCGTGGTGTAGAGGCAGACTCCAACTTCACTGCCTGCGGGCTGAAGACCCATGAAAGATTAGTTTAGAGAATAAAGAGAATAAAGCTGCCTAACAGGGATCGAGCCATGGATCAGAAGAGGAAACTCCTGTAGTTGGTCCGCGGTGGGATGAGCCTAACTCGATGACGTTCCTGCAGCTTCTCCGTCTTCCACTTCACGCCCCTCACGACGAGATCGATCTGCGCGCGATTCTGATCCGCGAAACCTCTGTTCGCCCTGAGCAGCTGGTCAAAGAAGAAATCGGCCATCTCACGGAGGTTGAGGTTATAAGTCTTCTTCAAGACTCCGAAGGATTGCTGATAGGAGATGAGGACGTCGTGGACGAGGGCGGCCTTGTAGGCGTGTTCAATCTGGCCCTTGAACAGCCAACGTTCGTTGATGACGTCGAAGCCGTTAAAGTGGAACTGTGGGGGGAAGATAAAGAGAAGATCAAATCCGCCCATAGTCCTTCTCACTGTGAGAGTATAGCGAGATCTCGTCATACCGCACCAGTGAAAAAGAGGCTGCTCGGCAACCTCACTGATCTCAATTTCAAGCGATCCCAGCACCTCGTCGCTTATACGACAACGGATAGGAAGCTCTTGATTAACGTAGACATCATCATTGAAGAGAAATGGAAGTTTAGCCGGTTTGATGGTGAAAAACTTCATTCGTGTCCGTGTTTGAAAGAGACTTTCGCTAAAAATAGCTTTGGCAGGCTCCGGAGTCGAGTCAGATTGATCGAGAAATGTGTCCTCCGAGTGAAGAGACTCCAACACTGTGGTGACATAACCTGCACTATAGACAACTTCTCATGACTGTCCAACAATACATCCCACACCAGCATGTCGTGCATATACACACCATAAAAATCCGGGTTTACTTACGCCTTTGCCTTGATGACAGCAACTGCGTCTATGATCCTCTTGTTGATGTTGGCATGCTCGTCCTCGCTGATGACCTGGTTGACGGCAGTGGGCCACGGGAGCACCTCCGTGATCCTCGTGGTGGCAGCGACAGCCTTGTCGAGGACCTCCACCATCTTGTCGTCGACAGCAGCGTGAAGAACGCCGTTGTCGAGGAGAATGCGGAGGGTTTCGACGGAGAAACAGTAGCAGATGCGGTCACACTCGAGAGACTGCACGATCTTAACAGCGATGGCCTCGATCTTCTTCATCTGGAAGGCCAGCTTCGTGTCGTTGGTGACAGCATCGATCTTGGCTCTCGCGATGAACAGCAACACGCTCATGGTGTAGGTCAGCGCCATCTCAAAGCGGGGCTTGGTCTCCTCCTCGGCGTAGTTGACGTTGGTGCCCTCCATGACCTTCTCGCCAAACGCTACGAGTCTGATGATGGCACCAGAGTCCACTATGGAGTCGATGGTCGTGCCCAGACCAGTGCCGATGCCCGAGAGCAGCTGCTCCATGAGGAGGATGACGTCAAGCAGGTGGGAATCGGTACCACCAATGGGGGCAGCCAAGAGACGGGTCAGGTCAGTAAGAAGGCCGGCGTCGCGGAGGAGGTCGGCGACTGTAGCATCGCTCTCAGCAGCAAGGTCGGGGCGGATCGAGGAGCCCTTCGCCAGGGCCGAGAACACGGCGAGGGCCTGGCCGGCGCATGCCTTGATGCCCTGAGCGGCGCGGGCTTCCTCCATCTGCGGGGGCAGCGTCTGGATCATCTTGTCGACGTCACTGCGGCTGGCTACATACTCGTGGAGCTGAGCGACGAGCCCATCGAGCATAGGGTAGGGCGTCATAGCCGGGAAGTCGGGGTGCTCCTCCCTAAAGGCCTCGGCCGTGGCAGCGTCGTGGGCGAGGAGCTGGACGATGGCCATGGGCTCGGTGAAGACGGCGAAGAGGTGTTGCATAGTTACGACGCGGACCTCAATGGAGTCGACAGCGCCGCGGGCACAAGCGATGAGGTTGTCGACGAACTTGGGGTGCTTGGCGTGGTCAGCGACGTGGGCCGCAGCCCTGGGAGCGGTGCTGAAGAGGGAGGTCAGGAACTCCCCGAGGATCTGCTGGCGGGCGGCGAGAGAGGGGCCGTCAATGAAGCTGGTCCGCTCAGCATCGGTCAGCTCGGACATCTCCGGTGCTATGATGCGGGTGAGGCGCTCAGGGGTGATGAACACGGCGAGGGGGGGCAGCCGCACGGCCCTGGCCATGACCCTGAGAGACAGGAAGTTGGTGTAGCGGCAGAGGGTGTCGAACACGGTCTCCCACTGGTCCTTGTTGAACTTGAAGAGATGGGAGTCGGGTCTGATCGTGGCGACAGTCATGGCGAGGATGGCGCCGGTTCTCTTGCCCAGGGGAACAGTGGGGGGGCACTTGAGCAGGGTGTCGGCGATGGCCATGATATGGGGCAGGACGGACAACTGGCCGCTCATGTGGTCCATCTGGGCCCACAGGAGGATCAGGTCGACGCACACTGCGCGCACGGCGACGTCGGCGGGGGCGGGGAAGCGGGTGAAGTCCTTGGTGGCGAGCTTGAGGACGAGGTCGACAACGGCCATCTCAACGTGGACGTCGGCCAGGAGAATGGAGCCCTGGGCAGGCGGGTGGCATGAGATGGCGAGGCCGTTGATGGTGAAGACGACACCGCCGTCGTAGTGGCCGTCGACCTCGAGGATGACCTTGGTGATGCAAGCAATGCAGCGCACCTTGCGGTCGTTCATGAACTTAAGCAGGCCGCGAACCTCGTTCTCTGTGGTCGCGTTCCTGAGACGAACGATAGTGTCCTCGCCGAACATGAAGCGGCCCTCGCTGGCGTGAACAAGGGTCGAGAGAAGGACGCCGGCAAAGAACAGGGTCTTGCGGGAGGGCTGGCGGTTCTTGCCCTCGATGATCATGCACAGGAGGTCGAACATGTTGTGTTCGGGCTTCGTCATCTGCATGACGACGGGGCCAAGCTCATTGCCCTTGAAAAGAACAGAGCCGAGCTCGCAGAGGATGCTGGCCATGAACTCGCCATCAACGCGGATGTTCATCTCAATATCGCCGCAAACGTCCTTGAGCAGAGCAACAAGCTCTGGTACAGCCTTGTTGGGCACCTGTTTCGAGATCTTGGAGACCTTTTCCGGGATCTCCAGTGAGGGAAATCCTTCTGACAGCCAGGCAGCTCTAGCGTTCGCCATTTGAAGGAGCTTTTGAATTGAGCTTTTCATGCTCATCATTTGATGACGATCAATGGCATGGGTCCACGCCCCGGCACGGCTGACTCAATTTCCAATAAGCGCTCCTCGTCCAGTGGTTTCAACACCATATCTACCGGTCATGCCTTTTCCAGTCCTCGAGCGTCAACGGGTCTCTGGTAATCATATGAAGACAATGATGCATGGTTTATTGACTAAATGACGGCTACCCTGCGAAGATACCCCTATAAATGTACATGTGGTGGTCCTGTGTTGGTGTGGTCGTCTTGCTGGTGGCCATGTGGTGGTGGACGGTGAACCCGGCATGAAGCACGACCACGAGGCACGCGAAGAGCATATAGACGCCCACCTGCATCTCAAGGAGGAAGGCGACGGCATAGTCAACTATGGATGCGAGGGTCTCGCCGAGAACATCGTCGCTGAACGCCTGCACTGCCCTACAAAGCTCAATGACGACGTGAAGCATCCCAATGAGGTTGAGCCCGACAAGCATGGCAAGAACGATCGTCCATGCCTTGATAGGCAGCCTGCGGCCTCTCCTGATGAAGAATCCTACCGTCGTGATGATGGCAAAGAGTGAAATGCACAGCATGGCGATGGAAAACAGCACGCGGACCGGGATGCCAAGAGAGAAGGCCAGATTGTACGTGTCTATGAATATGAGCGAGTCTGCAAGGCCGACAACAGCTGAGAAGTACAGTGCCACCTCCCACTGCCAGCGGGGAAGACCCAGCCAGCGACGACGGGCGACTTTAGGCCGGCGCCGTTCATATGAGTTGACGAGGTCGAAGGGCTTGATGAAGCTGATGAGGAAGAAAGATACAAAGGCGCACGCTGACTGCACAACTCGGCAAGAGAGGTCGACCATGAACCCTACTGCCTCGTGGTCAAGGATGTTCGCAACCCAGCAGATGTTCAGGATAAGATAGACGAGCACAAACGCGTTGATTGCCGTCAGAAGGCCAGAAAGCCTGTCGAAATACTTCGTTTGGCATGATTTGTCGAAAACAACCATAAGACGGAAGCCTATCGATAAAATAAACGTGGGAATGCTCAGGAGAGCATTAATGGACAATACGCTCAGCTCAAACAGCATTCACCACTTCCTAACGGTGGACCGAAAGCCAAACAAATCTATGAGTCCGGAAGTCAGCGTCATAAACTGCGCGTGAATGGAAGAAAACCAGAGATTCCTGTCATAAATCACCAGCATCTGCCAAGAATGACTCACTCGCGCTGCTTTACAATAGTTTACCTTATGGACCCACTCCGCGATGCCCGTGCCCGCCTGACCTCCGCCATGGCCATCTGAACAGCACTCAGCCTCGCCGACGCCGGGACCTCAGCCAGCCCAGCCCTCGAATGTGATGTCACCAGAGGGGAGTTCAGTGTGGGCGATCGCCCAGTGAGGTGTGGCGTGGGAGACGGGCTCGGTGAGGCCACGTGGAGGCTTGACAGGGACTCTGCATTGAGAAGTTCGACCTCGTTGCTGTGTTCAGAAGCCTCGTCGTCGTCATCAACTGTCAGGCAGTCGTTCAGCGTCACCGTGCTAGTGGCCGCCAGCAGTGTGGACGTCTTGCTGGAGATAGTTTGGGGATCCTCAGTCTCTTCGGAGTCAGATTCAGTCGGATCCGAGTCGTCTGAGTCAGTAACCTCGCCAGCCAGACCCGGGAACGACGGTGTGTAGCGGGCTGGCTTTACCCGGCGGCCCCGCTTGATGAGTCGGCCCCATTTGGGCATCACGAGGAAGACGCAGCAGAGTAGATTGAGACAGATAGAGATACTCAAAACACTGAGCAGCGCTGCCCCGCCCGACACAGTGACAAAGGTCATGGTGCCCAGGTAAATCTGGTACGTGTCGACCAGCTCGGCAAGGGTCAGTGAGTCGGCTGAGTCGGTTGTCACAGTGACGTCGGCCGTGAGGACGGCAGTCCCATCGAAGAAGAGGGCCGCCTGGTGTGCCGTCGTGGTGGTCCCGTCGGCAGTGGCCGCTGCGGTCATGCCAGGAATGTAAATGCCGCATACGGCGCCGGAGACGATCTGGGGGATCAGTGAGATCCCGTCGATCTTGAGATCGAGTGAATCTGTAGATCCAAACTCTGCTCCGGCTGCCGACAGCTCGAAGCAAACCTGGTTGTAGCCGTCGATAAGCTCGCTCGACGTAGCCAGCACTGGGACAAGGTCGGCCGCCAGGGTCGCCGCATCGATCGCTACGCTCGCTGACCAGCACTCGACTTCCGACTCGGCATTGAGTCGGGCCGATGACAGTGTGAGGGCCCCCATGGGCGAGGCCATGGAGCTGGGGCACACGGGGCTGGTCGTGATGGCCGAGACGGTAAGGCCGTCGACAGTGGTGACGGGGGAGGGAACGGTAATGTCTGAATCTATCGTGATAGCGGTAGAAATTGTTCGACCGTCAGCCAGTGTGACAACTGCCTCGTAAACCCCGGCCTCGACAGTCGAGTTGGCTGTGACAAGTACAACAGTGGTGGTGTTGGTTGCGGTGCCCGTGATTCTGGAACAATTGACCCCCTCAACGGTGACCTGGACAACCTCCGCCGGAAGAGCAGAGTCGTTCAGAGTCAGAGTCGAGTCTAGAGTCGTGCCGGAGTCTGACACGGCGCTGACACAGAAAGTGTGCGGCAGGCCGTCGCCCGGGGTGCTGTACCCGGCGGGGCAGGCCGTACACTCAGTGCACCCGGTGGTGTTGCTGAAGGAGCCGTTGTTGCAGGCCAGTTGGGCGGACCTATCGTCGTCGGGGGCGTAGTAGCCGGGGTCTGCTGTGCTGCAGTGGTCCTGGCCCTCCCCCGCCCACTCGCCCGCCCCACAGTCGATGGGAGCGGCGTGTGACCCGGTCGGGCCAGTGAACGTGCCGGGTGGGGTTTTGAGGCAGCTGGTCTCGCCCTCATCGGGCTGGTACGTGCCGCTGTTACACGGGAGCTGCTGGGTCCTGTCGCCGTTGTTGACGTAGTACCCGGCCCCCGAGACAGTGCAGGCAGACTGACCAGAGGCGGCGTACGACCCAGCGGGGCATCTGATGGGCTCCGTGATGGCGCCAGTGGGTGGCGTGTAGAACCCTGGCGGGGCCACCTTGCACTGGCTCAGGCCCGTGTCATCGCTGTACTCCCCGCCGTTGCACTCGACCTGCTTGGTGTGGTCACTATCTGCTACGTAGTACCCGACCCCCGCTGCCCTGCACGACGCTGCCAGTGGAGCCCACTGCCCTGACCCGCACTCGGTGCATACCGCGGCGACCAGTTCGAACCCCTGGGCGCAGTCCGTGAACACACAAGCGGCAGCCCCCGCCGTGCTGTGGTAGCCCCCGGTGCATGGGTCCTGGGCGGTGTGGGGTAGTCCGTCGTTGGGCACAAAGTACTCGGGATCCGCAGTCGTGCACGCCGGCTGGGCAGCGGCGCTGCTGTACTTGCCGTTGCAGCAGACGGCCTGGGCAGTGCGGTCCTCGTCATCGACGTAGTACCCTGCATCGGCAGCGGTGCATGCACTGGCCCCACTGCCGGCAGAGTAGCGCCCTGTCCCACACGGCACCTGGTCAACGTTCGCCCCTGTCGCCGGGACGTAGAACCCGGGGTCTGCGGTCTCACACGATGTCTGGCCCCTACTGGGCTGGTACATTCCGTTATTACACTCGACCTGCACTGTCTGATCGGCTGGGTCGACGTAGTACCCGGCCTCGGCCTCGACACATGTGGTGAAGTCGGGAGTATACCAGCCCGTGTCACAGCTGATTGATGTAAAACAAGTCATGGAGGCTGTCAGCGAGTTGGGGGTGGCTGGGTCACACGCGATACACTCGGCTGTGGTCAGTCCGGCCGCGTACGTGCCCGCTGCGCACTCAGCAGTCTGTGAGAGCAGCAGCGAGAGGCCCGGCGCGGCTGTGGCGATCGAGTATGGCCCCACACTGACCGTTGTGCCCGCTGCTGCCGTGCCCGCTGTTTCAGGGACTAACACTCCGCTCTCTGTCCAGGCCGAGACGTGTTCGAACCACACGGCCCCGCCGATACCGGTGTTGTTCGCTGGGGCGCCAGCGATGAGGTATGAGCCATCTATCCCGACTGAGCTACCGAATCCAGCGGCTACAGTCAGGTCTGCCGGCTCCAATGTGTCGTACAGCGTCGCCGTGGCGGAGGACACCGAGTAGACTGCGACCTGACCTGCTGATCCGGCTGTGGGGCATCCTACGCCGATCCAGCTGTCTGAGGCGGCTATAGCAGTGCCGCATGCCCCGTTGCCAGCCACGGTCTGCTCCAGTGTGAAGAGCCAGCCAGCCCTCACCCAGGTCAGTACCACACCGGTGCTGGATGACGCCCCCGGTGCCCCTGCGAGTACCAGCTGGGTGTTCATAGCGACGGACTGGCCTAGTCTGTCTCCGGCCTCGGGGCTGGGGGCGGTGAGGGTCGTCTGGAGGTTGGCGTTGGCCTGCTTGTAGACAAGGACGGCGCCAGCACTGGATGATGCTCCTGGGCAGCCTATGATGAGACGTACGCCGTCAAGAGCCACTGCTGTGCCGCACTCGTCCCCCGTGGCCCCGTCGGCGAGTGTGTTCGTCAACGTGAAGACGCCGCTGCTGATAGAGTACAGGAAGCCGGCTCCTGCACTGTCGCTGTATCCTGGAGCTCCCACGAGGAGGTTGGTGTCCGTCAGGCTCACTGAATGTCCGAATAGCATGGATAGCGTGGGGGAATCGAGCTCGATTGTCGTCAGCTCGGTCCAACGCTGGCCGTCCGGATCTAATATGGTTACTATGCCGGCATCTGTGGCACTGCTGCTGTAATTTGGTTCTCCGACGGCCATCAAATCAGTAGAATAGCATAATGACATTGATGCAGAGGAGAGAAGAGTCGTATTTTGCGGTGATGCTAGACAAAAGCATTGTGCGAGCACGCTTAGAAGAATAATGAAGCCGAACGCCCGAAAGGGAGGCATTTCCGTGATGAGCGACTTCGGTACGAAATTTGATTTGATCTCGGATGACCCGGGTGATGTCAGATGCCACCGAGTGCAGAACCACGCCTTTACCTGTCTCTCCAATTTCTAGCGATCCTCCGCCGGGGTCGATATTGGCTCGATCAAATATCAGCCAACCAATTTGCAAGATCTTCCACAATCTGAGATGTCGCTGATCCTGACAAATTTAAACATGGCGTAACATATAAATACAGAGGCCTAGTCCACCTCGTCCACGTCCACCTCGCTAGCCTCATCTTCTGCTGTTGTCAGGAACGTACTGTCGCCCTGCACAGCCTCAGCGGGATCAGGAGAAGCCTCCCCGTCCTCAGGCTCATCGGTCTCACCCTCACCCTCGACCCCAGCTGCAGCACTCTCCTCCCCCGTCTCCACGTCCTCGCCCTCCTCGTCCTCGAGGCCGGGCATGTCCTCGTCTGCCTCTTCTTCCCCCGCCCCCGCGGTCTTTCTAAACAGCGGACAGTCGTCTGGGTCGAGGCCCTTGTCAATGCGGGCCTGCCGGATCATCTGCTCGAAATCATCCATGTTCTTGCGGTGCGCGGCCTCCTTCTCGACCCGGATGGCCTCACGCTCCACTCGCATCGCCTCGCCTGCTGCCATCTTGATCTGGCGCTTCTCGTCGTCAGAGAGGGTCCCCCTCTCAAGGTACAGGCGGAGTCCGCCCGCGGCCTTCCATGCGGGCACGGCACGACGCTCGTCATCGAACACGGGCTTGTCGTCAAGGTATGTGAGCGTCTCGAGTGCCGCCACCATCGTAAATCTGTACGGCACCCCGATGGTTGACATTGATTTGATGACTTCATTGCCGACTAGCATCAGGACCTTCAGGCTCGGCATCTTCATAAACACCTGCTCCAGCACGCGGACGTCAGCTATGTTGTTCCCAGTGAGGTCTAGAGTCGACAGGTTGGGGATGGCGACGAGTCCGGCCAGACCAGAGATGTCTTGGAGACGATTGCGGCATAGCTGAACGCTCGTAAGCTGATCCAGACCAGCAAACGAGTCCTGATCGATGCTCTTGATCTGGTTGTCGCTCAGATTGACCTGTGCCAGCGCTTTGAGGCTGGTGAGGCCGCTGATTGTCTCGATGCCGTTCTCCTGGAGATAGAGGCAACGGAGCGACTTCTCAAGATGATCCAGGTTCTCTATAGTCGTAATAGCATTTCCCTCGAGCCAAAGTGTTGCCAAGTTGACGTACTCCTCCAAATTCTCGATTTTCTCGATTCCTTTGAAGTGAAGGTACAGAACTTCATTGCAGCTGGGGGTGCTATATAATTGCTGTTCTTGGCAAAGTTTCTTCAGCCACTTCTTCGTTATCTTCATCGAACACTGTAGAATCAATCCCGAGGAAACCGCCTCATTTCGCACCATAAGGATGCTCGCTTTTGAGGTCGCTGTAGCCCAGTTGTCCACACCATCATTGGGTCCGTGATCACAAGAGTTGTCAAAATGAATGAGTCGAGCCAGTCCTCCTTCATAGAATTGAGACCATTCCCAGGCCTTCCGGACGGTGATTTATCAATCAACTGGGAAGCCGACTTGGATCCAAATCAACTCAGCTCAGTCGCATCTTCACTCTGCGTCCGGAGTCCACGGGTCGACGTCGATGTGGATAACGTTATACACATCGGAATGAGTCGGCGTCTCGCACACCACGCTCGAGCGACGTGTCGCCTTGACCCATTTGCCAGACGCGTCACGGAACGTGCCGTAGTTGTCGAATGCAGTAACCTTGAAGGGGATGACGAACGGCTCAAAGTATTCGCTGCACAAATGGGACTGGCCTTCAGTCACCCAGATCAGATGGCGACGAGAACGTAAGAACCCCTGGACCTTCTCCGAAAACCGGAGCGGAGTGGGTGTGAGGCATTCTTCGTCACTGCTGAACCCTCGAAGCAGGCCCGACCGAGTTATAAGATGTGAAACTCGACCAGCAAACAGCAGCTGGCGGCCACTGAGGAATACGTTGAAGGCAGAAGAATGAATGGTCTGGTCGACCCTGAATGGCAAGTCAACAAAGCCAGTCATCCCAGTCTTGTGTCCGAGCCCCAGCTGGCCATTCCTGTTGCTCCCGCTGATCACTTGCCGACTGGGCCGACATACGATTCTGAAGAATGACCAGACATGACAGTTCCAGCTGGGGTGAGTATGAACGTCTGATATTCATATCTCGACACACCAGTCACCATCCTGTGCTTCTCCCAGTGGGGCAGGCTGGCCTCGAGCTCGGCGACCTTGGGGCAGGCGGAGAAGGTGTGGCGGGTTGGGTCAACAAAATGATAACTTGCTGACCTGAACCCCAGCTGACCAACATGGCTCTCTCCCCAGCCCCACAGGCCCTTGGGGGTCCTGGCGATGTGGGTGCACCCATAACTGTAGACCTCGAGTGCCCTGGGCATCCTGGCCCTAGTGAGGGTGGTGTGGTGTCTCGTGTCGAGCATGAAGAGGCGGCCCATATACATGCGGTGGTGGTAGCATCTGTCGTACCAAGTGCGCTGAAGGCACTCGCCGTCCTTCTCGGCGACGTTCAACGTGAAGAAGAACTTGCGGCAGAGGAACCAGAGGCACTTGGCCTCGGGGGTGAGAGCGTTGAGGATTACTTGTATCTTCTCTTGTGTCTTTCTATCAGGTAGCTGTGCCTTTCGACACCATTCCAGCACCCTGTCCTCGAGGTCGGGGTTGGCCCGCCACCCAGTAGGCACGCCCACAGCGTGCCCTGGTTGAGCGTGTGCAGGGCTGCCGGGAGCTCCTGCCCCTCTGCGAGCTCGACGTTCATGGACAGCGGGGGGTGTTGTGAAAGAAAAGCGACAATCCTGTTGACAAAGCTGATGGCACTGCGATGGTGGAGGTCGAGGGTCGAGAGCGTGCTCGTCGCCTCCTCCGCTGTGGCCTGCCTGGCATTGCCATCTGCGCCCGGGATCTCCTCGCCGAACTCGCGAGTGAAGGCCTCTCGCATGAGAGTGGGAATGTCGCCAGGCAAATCCGCATAGTTGCGCGAAATGACGGAATGTAAGCCAATCATTGCGTCACGCTGGACGTCTCTGCCGCTCTTGGGCGCTGAAGAGCACATGGCGGCGAGGTGAGCGCGAGAAGCGTCGATCCAGGCGTCCAGCCGCTGAAACGCCTCCTGAACGACCATCATCTTCAAGTCCGACCTGGAGTCGCTCTGACTGAGGCTATAGACAGGGCCTGCCGCGAGGGCCGAGTATGGTCGCTGTGTGTATCCTAATGCCATCTCCGGCATTCAGCTGGGTTGGCCCTCGCTGGTGCAGGATTGGACCGCCTCCAGTCAAGCCAGGGGCACCTGAGAAGCGTTTTTCTGCACTTAATAAAGAGACCACGCGGGTTTACAGTAGTATTACAATACAATACATAACAGCCGTAAATACCTACAGCTTGAGCATCTCGATGGGGGTATCACATACCTTCTTCCGTGCTCGCTCGGTCTTGGTCTTCTTCTGCTGGGCCACTGCCTTCTTCTTCTCCCCCACATGCTTCTTCACGACCCGCCCCTTCTTTGGTGTCTTGCTCCTTGGGTTGACCAAGTCAGCTCCCATGGTGCAGATGTCGAGGATGTCTCTGGTATTGTCGGAAACATGCTCAGAGACCTCTCTCAGCAGCTCAAGGACCGTCATAAGCCGGTCACCCACCTGTGAGGCGAACTCCTGTCTGGCCGCCACTGATTCGACAACCAGATTCCTAGCGACTCGGGCGACTGGATGACCACAGATGTGGCAGAAGGGTGGGAAGCCGTTGGGGTGTTTGGCACAACATGCGGCGCACATGCCATGGCCACATGGGACGAGTACCATCACTCCGCTTGTGCTGCTGAATGGCTCCAGACAAGAGAGACAGACGAGGTCAACTGCTCTCGAGTCGAGCACACCGGTGAGTTCCTTGCCGGTCCTCTGTCCGACGTCAGCCAGCTTAGCCAGGGTCGCGATGTTGAGCTCCGCCAGTGTCCTGAGCCGGTCGGGCGGCAAGAACTTAGCCACGAGTGCTGGCACGTTCACACCGCGGCCACTCTCCTGCCTGGCCTGCTGCCGGGCCTCCGCCTCCTCTGCTGCGGACTCCTGAACTGCCCTGAGCAGCTCCTCCATCTCCCCCTGCTTCCTCTTCAGCTCGGCGTTCTCCTCGGCCAGCGAGAGGACCTTCTCTGTGTACTCGTCGACCTTGGCCTCCGTCTGTGCCTCCATCTCCTTGGCGTGCTGGTTGGCGTCCGCCGCGCTCTTTCTTACAGAAGCTTGCAGCAGTGAATGCTGCTTCTTCAGCTTGTCTTGGAACATTGCAGTCAGCTTCCTCGTCCGTTCCTCCAATAGCCGCTCGTGCGCCTCAGTGCTCATCAGCCCGCCACCCTCGGTCTGCACTCCGGTTGCAGTCAGTGCAGTTTTAGGTCGACCCGGACGTCTACTGCTCCGAGACCTCGCGGAGGGCAAAATCAACGGTGACGGCATAGCGTCGGCATCGTAATCCTCCACCTCCTGTATGGGCACCCTGGGCACTGGCGCCGCTGACGTCTTGGGGCGAGCAGGTGGTTCCGCTGGGGGTGCCCGTATCACTGCGACGGGCTCTTGTTGCGTTGGGATGGGCGACTCCTGTCTGGGTGGAACTCGGACTGGCTTGGGAACGACGGCCGCATCATCAAAGAGGGCGGCGTCCTCTGGCTCTGGCACGGGGGTGTTTGCCGCAGGTCTACCACTGCTCCTGGTCCGCAAGTCCCCTCTGATGCTGAACAGGTCCTGCAGGTCGGCGTACTCCGGGGGCGGGGCTACAATCGTCCGGGTCATGTCCGCTGACGGCAGCCTCTTCTTCCCCTTGGGCGTCAGGTTCACTGTGATCTGCTGTCTCGTCCGTGCGGCCCCGGCTGTCTGTACCCGCATGGGCCGGCCTGCAGCGGACTCGTTGAAGCACGTCGACGGCGCCACAATACCTGGCCCGTCTGTACGCTTGGTCCTGCCTGCTGGGCCTGTCTTTGGGCGGTTCCGCTTGCTGTCTCTTGCTGCTTTGGTCTCCTTCTTGGGCTCCACCTTCTTGGCAGGTGCATAATCGTCCATTGCAGACGTAGACCTACTCATGACTTCTTCTGCATCCGCCTTGTCCTCCGCAGCCTTTGCTAGGAACGCTCCGAGCGGTCTGCGAGACCTTGGCGCAAGACCTGAGGAGTATATGACGCCAAGCGGCTCTTGGACGGGTGCCTGGGGGTTAAGGATCGCAGCGTACTGCTCAAACAGCGCCATCCTGTCCTTAACGCTGAACAGCGCCGTTCCACTCGGGCTACAGCTGTCTTCCATCTGTCGCCGTTGCGAAATGTTCTTTTCAACTTTGGGAGAAGTCAAACCAACCGCAAGATGACCACTCAGAGGCCTACCGCGACCACCTAACACACTTAACTCCGATCATTTATCAAAGGCTCCTCTCACTAGGCTTGCCGCTAGCTGTCGCCGGCCTTCCCTGTGCGGATGGGATGCGGCTACCGGGGGCGCTAGCCGCAGGGGTGCGACGGCCAGTTACCGCCTGTCTGAGTGACGTGGCTGTGGCGGGTCTGGCCATCATCTCCGGGGTGACTGGGGTGGTCTTGACCGGCTTCACCGCCCTGGGAGACGACTCGAGGAACCCGAGCTCCTTCACAGCCCTGTTCTTCTTGGCCGCGTAGTCCCTGTTTGACTCAGCCCCCATCTGCAACGACTTCCTTCTTGCCTGTGCCACCAGCCTGCTCTCCTGCAGACCCCGCTCCTTATCAGCCCGGGATTGCTCAGGGGATAGGGCGTACGTGTCACGCATGCCGCGGGTCAGGTCGGCGAGGGCTGTTTCCTCCTCCTTGGCGCCGAGGTCATACGCTTCAACCTCGAGTCTGTCTCTCCCAACGTTGCCCTGGATGGACCGGAGTTGTCCTTGGGCGTCCCTCTTGGCGCGGTCCTCGGAGGAGACGGACACGGGGAGGCGGGGCACTACCGGCGTCTTGACGGGGGTGGCCGGCTTAGGGGTCTGCCTGGCCCTGGGCTTCTTGGCTCTCACCGGCTTCTTCTCGACGGGGACGTCAGATGTGGGGTTGCGGAGTCGGGTTAGTAGGCCCTGGACGTAGGCACGGCGGGAGCTGCTCTCGTGGATGGCCTTGTCGATCTTAGCACGCTCCCGCTCGATCCGCCGGTCGACCTCGATCTGCTTAAACGCCTCCCTCATCTCAAGAGCCCGGCGGGTGCGAGCAGCGTCGACGTCCCGCTGCCGCTTGAGCACCGCCTCGGCTGCCTCGCGCTTCTTCCTGTCTCTGTCCTCCCTGGCCCTCTGCACCTTCTCCTCTCTGATTCGGATAAGGCGTACCCGCTCGATGCGGGCGATCTCGGCGCCCACGTCGGTGACCTCCCCGACACGCTGGAGGCTGAGGTCGGCGGGGACCTCGACAGGCTCGTCCAGGTCAGACTCGAGGTCAAGCGAGTCGACGGCAGGCTCCTCGACGGCGGCCTCCTCGGGCTTGGTCTCCTCGGCGGCGGCCTCCTCGACGGCGGCCTCCTCGACGGCGGCCTCCTCGGGCTTGGCCTCCTCGACGGCGGTCTCCTCGGGCTTGGCCTCCTCGACGGCGGTCTCCTCGGCGGCGGCCTCCTCGGGCTTGGCCTCCTCGACGGCAGGCTCCTCGACGGCGGCCTCCTCGGGCTTGGCCTCCTCGACGGCGGTCTCCTCGGCGGCGGCCTCCTCGACGGCAGGCTCCTCGACGGCGGCCTCCTCGGGCTTGGCCTCCTCGACGGCGGCTCTCGACGGCGGTCTCCTCGGGCTTGGCCTCCTCGACGGCGGCCTCCTCGGGCGGCTCCTCGGCGGCTCTCGACGGCGGCCTCCTCGGGCTTGGCCTCCTCGACGGCGGGCTCCTTCGACGGCGGTCTCCTCGGGCTTGGCCTCCTCGGGCTTGGCCTCCTCGACGGCGGTCTCTTCGACGGCGGTCTCCTCGGGCTTGGCCTCCTCGACGGCAGGCTCCTCGACGGCGGTCTCCTCGGCGGCGGCCTCCTCGGGCTTGGCCTCCTCGACGGCAGGCTCCTCGACGGCGGTCTCCTCGGCGGCCTCCTCGGGCTTGGCCTCCTCGACGGCGGCCTCCTCGGGCTTGGCCTCCTCGACGGCGGCCTCCTCGACGGCAGGCTCCTCGACGGCGGTCTCCTCGGGCTTGGCCTCCTCGACGGCGGCTCTCGACGGCGGCCTCCTCGACGGCGGTCTCCTCGACGGCGGTCTCCTCGGGCTTGGCCTCCTCGACGGCAGGCTCTTCGACGGCGGTCTCCTCGGGCTTGGTCTCCTCGACGGCAGGCTCTTCGACGGCGGTCTCCTCGACGGCGGCCTCCTCGACGGCAGGCTCCTCGACGGCGGTCTCCTCGACGGCGGCCTCCTCGGGCTTGGCCTCCTCGACGGCAGGCTCCTCGACGGCGGTCTCCTCGGCGGCGGCCTCCTCGACGGCAGGCTCCTCGACGGCGGCCTCCTCGGGCTTGGCCTCCTCGACGGCAGGCTCTTCGACGGCGGTCTCCTCGGCGGCGGCCTCCTCGACGGCGGCCTCCTCGACGGCGGTCTCTCGGGCTTGGCCTCCTCGACGGCAGGCTCCTCGACGGCAGGCTCCTCGACGGCGGTCTCCTCGGGCTTGGCCTCCTCGACGGCAGGCTCCTCGGGCTTGGTCTCCTCGGCGGCGGCCTCCTCGACGGCAGGCTCCTCGACGGCGGCCTCCTCGGGCTTGGCCTCCTCGACGGCAGGCTCTTCGACGGCGGTCTCCTCGGCGGCGGTCTCCTCGGGCTTGGCCTCCTCGACGGCAGGCTCCTCGACGGCGGGCTCCTCGACGGCGGTCTCCTCGGGCTTGGCCTCCTCGACGGCAGGCTCTCGACGGCGGCCTCCTCGGGCTTGGCCTCCTCGGGCTTGGCCTCCTCGACGGCAGGCTCCTCGGGCTTGGCCTCCTCGACGGCGGCCTCCTCGACGGCAGGCTCTCGACGGCGGTCTCCTCGGGCTTGGCCTCCTCGACGGCAGGCTCTCGACGGCGGTCTCCTCGGGCTTGGTCTCCTCGGCGGCGGCCTCCTCGACGGCAGGCTCCTCGACGGCGGTCTCCTCGGGCTTGGCCTCCTCGACGGCAGGCTCCTCGACGGCAGGCTCCTCGACGGCGGTCTCCTCGGGCTTGGCCTCCTCGACGGCAGGCTCCTCGGGCTTGGTCTCCTCGGCGGCGGCCTCCTCGACGGCAGGCTCCTCGACGGCGGCCTCCTCGGGCTTGGCCTCCTCGACGGCAGGCTCTTCGACGGCGGTCTCCTCGGCGGCGGTCTCCTCGGGCTTGGCCTCCTCGACGGCAGGCTCTTCGACGGCGGTCTCCTCGACGGCGGTCTCCTCGGGCTTGGCCTCCTCGACGGCAGGCTCTTCGACGGCGGTCTCCTCGCTCGGCGGCGGCCTCTCGACGGCGGCCTCCTCGACGGCAGGCTCTCGACGGCGGTCTCCTCGGGCTTGGCCTCCTCGACGGCAGGCTCTTCGACGGCGGCCTCCTCGACGGCGGCCTCCTCGGGCTTGGCCTCCTCGACGGCGGTCTCCTCGGGCTTGGCCTCCTCGACGGCAGGCTCCTCGACGGCAGGCTCCTCGACGGCGGTCTCCTCGGGCTTGGCCTCCTCGACGGCAGGCTCCTCGGGCTTGGTCTCCTCGGCGGCGGCCTCCTCGACGGCAGGCTCCTCGACGGCGGCCTCCTCGGGCTTGGCCTCCTCGACGGCAGGCTCTTCGACGGCGGTCTCCTCGGCGGCGGTCTCCTCGGGCTTGGCCTCCTCGACGGCAGGCTCTTCGACGGCGGTCTCCTCGACGGCGGTCTCCTCGGGCTTGGCCTCCTCGACGGCAGGCTCTTCGACGGCGGTCTCCTCGGGCTTGGTCTCCTCGGCGGCGGCCTCCTCGACGGCGGCCTCCTCGACGGCAGGCTCCTCGACGGCGGTCTCCTCGGGCTTGGCCTCCTCGGGCTTGGCCTCCTCGACGGCGGTCTCTTCGACGGCGGTCTCCTCGGCGGCGGCCTCCTCGACGGCAGGCTCCTCGACGGCGGCCTCCTCGGGCTTGGCCTCCTCGACGGCAGGCTCTTCGACGGCGGTCTCCTCGGCGGCGGTCTCCTCGGGCTTGGCCTCCTCGACGGCAGGCTCCTCGACGGCAGGCTCCTCGACGGCGGTCTCCTCGGCGGCGGCCTCCTCGACGGCAGGCTCCTCGACGGCGGCCTCCTCGGGCTTGGCCTCCTCGACGGCAGGCTCTTCGACGGCGGCCTCCTCGACGGCGGCCTCCTCGACGGCAGGCTCCTCGACGGCGGTCTCCTCGGGCTTGGCCTCCTCGGGCTTGGCCTCCTCGACGGCAGGCTCCTCGACGGCGGTCTCCTCGGCGGCGGCCTCCTCGACGGCAGGCTCCTCGACGGCGGCCTCCTCGGGCTTGGCCTCCTCGACGGCAGGCTCCTCGACGGCGGTCTCCTCGGGCTTGGCCTCCTCGACGGCGGTCTCCTCGGGCTTGGCCTCCTCGACGGCGGTCTCCTCGGGCTTGGTCTCCTCGGCGGCGGCCTCCTCGACGGCAGGCTCCTCGACGGCGGCCTCCTCGGGCTTGGCCTCCTCGACGGCAGGCTCCTCGACGGCGGTCTCCTCGGCGGCGGCCTCCTCGACGGCAGGCTCCTCGACGGCGGCCTCCTCGGGCTTGGCCTCCTCGACGGCAGGCTCCTCGACGGCGGTCTCCTCGGGCTTGGCCTCCTCGGGCTTGGCCTCCTCGACGGCAGGCTCCTCGACGGCGGCCTCCTCGGGCTTGGCCTCCTCGACGGCAGGCTCCTCGACGGCGGTCTCCTCGACGGCGGTCTCCTCGGGCTTGGCCTCCTCGACGGCGGTCTCCTCGGCGGCGGCCTCCTCGACGGCAGGCTCCTCGACGGCGGCCTCCTCGGGCTTGGCCTCCTCGGGCTTGGCCTCCTCGACGGCGGTCTCCTCGGGCTTGGTCTCCTCGGCGGCGGCCTCCTCGACGGCAGGCTCCTCGACGGCGGCCTCCTCGGGCTTGGTCTCCTCGGCGGCGGTCTCTTCTTCAATCGGCTCGATGAGCTCCTCCTTGTTGGGAGAAGCGTGGTTCTCAACTTCATCATCCGAGATGGCTTCGTTCGTGGTTTCGTCGCCGTCATACTTGGTTTCCGCGGGTACTTCAACAACAGGAGCGTGCTCCTTCAGTTCTGGCTTATCGGCTGGAACTGCTGTTGAATTTGAACGCTTGCGCTGCTGAGCAGACTTGCGGCGGCTGCGCCCCTTGTTTTTGGCCATCAATGTTGTTCGGTTATCGTGTCGACTTTTTTTCTTGCAGCCGTCTCAGCGCGCTCTCAGGTCAACCTGTGACTGCCCACCAAGTCAATCCGCCCTAGGCTGAGAAACCCTAACGATCGCTTTAAAAAATATCTTAAAAATCGCATGTCACTAAAGGAAAGACTCACTCGTCTCCGTCGACAATCATCTTCGCAGCCTGGACCCGCAGCATCGTCTCCTGGCACTCCCGGTGGAGCTGCTCGATCTCCACCACCATTTCACGCTGCCGTGCAGCCATGCTGGCCTTGGCAGAGTCGACCTTCTCTGCCAGTGCATTCCTCTCCGCCAGCGCAGTGGTGAGATCGACTTTGCGCTGCTCTAGGTACTCCCGCCGCCGCTGAAGCGCTTCCTCCGTCTTTTTGAAGCTCGCAGTCTGGTGGAGGCGTCGATTGTCGAGCTCTCGGAGCTTCACCACATGTCGCTCCTCTTGCGTCTTGAGCTGTGATAGAGCAATCTTCTTTCGTCCCGCTACATCTTCTCTGAACCGCACGATTCGCTCGTAATCGTTCCGAAGCTGCTGCAGGTAGAGATACTGGTTAGCTTGCTTATTCGCTTGCTCCATGATTAAATCATCGATCATCTTGTCGTCCTCCAGATCCTCTAAGGACAGCAGCCGATCATCGTCTCCGTCAGTGCTCATTCATTGATGAAGGCGCGTTAATCTGCGGAAAATGGGTCTACCAGGACTACCCACGCAATAGGTCCTGTCTGGCCCGTTCTATGCCCTACATGCCTCTGGGTCAAGCTGGGAATGAAGAGGCATTTCCATGGTTCTCATGCGATGGTGAGGAAGAGAACGCGGAAGAGCAAAAAACCTCGTAGTACTAGTTCGTCTGCTACGAACGCTGCCGATGACACACAACAAGAGAAAATAGCAAACAGTGCTATGTTACAGACGACGAAGAGAAGATACACCCTCATTGGAGCCTTCTCAATCCCAGTAATCCTTTTAGTGGCATTTGTGACGACGCAGATGCTTAGCGACACCACATTAGCGCGCCCCTTTCCCACGCTCGCCTTCATAACACCATGGAACACCGATGGGCTCACCCTTGCCCTCGAGCAGGCGCAGCACCTCGACTACGTGGCCCCCGTATGGTATGAGTACTCGAACACAAAGCTGCACGGCACAGACGACGCCGCCGCCCATGCTGAGTGGATACTTCAGGCCAAGGCGTCAGGTCTCGGAGTAGTCCCCCGCTTCCTGTTGAACGTGAACACCATATCCGCCGCCAAGGACATACTGTCGATTCACAGCATCAATTCGATCGTCAGGGAGGTCAGCAAGTACAACTTCGACGGCGTAGTGGTCGAGACTCCCGTCACGGGCATACCGGTTCTTGCGGACCAGATCAAACGGTTCACTGAGAAGCTGAGCCACACCCTCGGACCTACTAGGCCGGTGTTCCTGGTTGTCCCAGGGCATGTCAACCTCGCCACAGTCGCTCCGTTGACCGAGGTTGACTACTTTGTACTGAGCGCTTATGACTTTACCACGAGCGGCAAGGCTGGCCCCCTCACCCCATTCAGCTGGGTTCAGACCATGGCTGAGGACTGGAGCAGAGAGTATCCTCGACGTATGATTGTTGGTGTGCCGTTCTATGCGCGGTGCGGGGCTGAAGTTGTCAACACGAAGGACCTCGAGGTCGACCCAGACGAGGCGCTTGTCGTAGACGGCGAGAAGGTCGGCGATCGAGGCGATGGCGTTGCCTGCTACTTCCAGGATGCGGAGACGCTGTGCATGCGGTCGTGCGCGTTCCGCCGCATGGGCGTGGGCGTGTCGGTGTGGGAGCTGGGGCAGGGGTACGGTGCGCTGGTGGAGGCACTGGCGTGTGACTGTGATAAACTATAGAGTGTCATTTAGTGCTTAGAACACGAAGAGCATAGCCAGGAGGACTGCGGCGAGGGCTACGAAGACCTTGGGGGCGGCCGAGAGGTAGGCGTAGGACTCGAAGTAGACGGTGTCCTGGTTGCAGGGGGTAATGGAGATGGTCATGTTGCGCTCGTCCATGGGGATGGCGTTGATTGAGGAGATGAGGGAGTCAATGACCCAGGTCATGTCGACGTCGGGAAGGCCGAACGCCTTGGTGATCTCGTCAACGACCTTCTGGATAGCCTCGGTGGGGATGGTCATGTCAAGGTTCTGGAAGCCGTCGTTCTCGACGCAGGTCTATGTGAGGGCGGGGAAATTACGGGGTGACGAACGAAGTTGAAGTCGCCGTTGGTGTTCTCGAACTGGTCAGAGGCGGCGGTGCTGTTGAAGTGGATCCAGATGGAGACGGAGTCGCCACTGTAGTGGCCAGTGTCCCCTGTGTGACGTTGTACGGGTGCTACGAACAAGTGATGTTGTGCTTCTCGCCTACAGCAAGCATCTCACCCATCGTGGGGTAAGTGAGGGGCTGGATGACAACGCAGCTAGCAAGGGCTACAAAAAGAAGGGCAAGAGCGAATTTCATGGCGGTCTATTCTTCTGAGTCTGTGGACGAAATCTTCACCCCGCGATCTCGACCCCACATTTGAAATCCCGATAATCTCAGATACGCCTTGGCGAGAAAGTTTGCCACACCGACATTGTTGAGTCTTTAAAGTCAGGCGGTCTTTGTCCGAAAGCTAAAGTGCGAAAAGACTCAGACCATCTCCGGCGGTCTGCATCTTGAGCTCAATCGGTGGCGTGGTGGTTGGAAGACAGAGAAGCACGCTGATTGAGGATAAGGCTGATGAACGCATGTCAAGTCCGTTGTGATCTGAGTAGGATTGAGTGCATCTGGTTGATCTCGATCTCATATCACAACAGCAGGCCCAGAGTGGCCAGCCGGGCGTGATACTGGCCTGTCCGCGGAAGAGCGGGTGTGACCCAAGAGCATCCGAGATTCGAAATGTGGGGTCGAGATCGCGGGGTGAAGATTTCGTCCACAGACTCAGAAGAATAGACCGCCATGAAATTCGCTCTTGCCCTTCTTTTTGTAGCCCTTGCTAGCTGCGTTGTCATCCAGCCCCTCACTTACCCCACGATGGGTGAGATGCTTGCTGTAGGCGAGAAGCACAACATCACTTGTTCGTAGCACCCGTACAACGTCACACAGGGGACACTGGCCACTACAGTGGCGACTCCGTCTCCATCTGGATCCACTTCAACAGCACCGCCGCCTCTGACCAGTTCGAGAACACCAACGGCGACTTCAACTTCGTTCGTCACCCCGTAATTTCCCCGCCCTCACATAGACCTGCGTCGAGAAC
Source organism: Carpediemonas membranifera (assembly GCA_019828565.1). Lineage (NCBI taxonomy): Eukaryota > Fornicata > Carpediemonas > Carpediemonas membranifera. The sequence goes on along the minus strand of JAHDYR010000030.1, from coordinate 128,271 downwards.
GACGGCTTCCAGAACCTTGACATGACCATCCCCACCGAGGCTATCCAGAAGGTCGTTGACGAGATCACCAAGGCGTTCGGCCTTCCCGACGTCGACATGACCTGGGTCATTGACTCCCTCATCTCCTCAATCAACGCCATCCCCATGGACGAGCGCAACATGACCATCTCCATTACCCCCTGCAACCAGGACACCGTCTACTTCGAGTCCTACGCCTACCTCTCGGCCGCCCCCAAGGTCTTCGTAGCCCTCGCCGCAGTCCTCCTGGCTATGCTCTTCGTGTTCTAAGCACTAAATGACACTCTATAGTTTATCACAGTCACACGCCAGTGCCTCCACCAGCGCACCGTACCCCTGCCCCAGCTCCCACACCGACACGCCCACGCCCATGCGGCGGAACGCGCACGACCGCATGCACAGCGTCTCCGCATCCTGGAAGTAGCAGGCAACGCCATCGCCTCGATCGCCGACCTTCTCGCCGTCTACGACAAGCGCCTCGTCTGGGTCGACCTCGAGGTCCTTCGTGTTGACAACTTCAGCCCCGCACCGCGCATAGAACGGCACACCAACAATCATCATATCCCTGGTTCTAATTTACTGTCTATGGCTGGGCACAGTATATCTGTACCCTCAGTAGTTATCGAGGTACCTCGCCCTCAGTGGGAGCATTCTCTCAGGTGTCGCGACATTACTAGCCCAGAACACGATGGCTGGGTCTCCCCTCGCCTCTGCCACCGACCCCCGCTCATGGACGATCGCCCAGCCCCTGTCGTAGCTGTAGTGGAGCTGGTGGGACTCGGTATGAATGTGGAACACCTCAGACGGCATTGAGAACTCCGAGAGCCACGGCACCTCTGACGGGTGGCGCACGGCCCCGCTCAGAGTCTGTGGCGGGCGAGTCCATGCGGTGAGGAGACGGCCCTCGCTGAGAAAGACGAAGACCGCGTTCGAGCAGGGGGCCGTGAGCACTGCCGACACCCGCAGTGGGAAGCGGCGGGGTGACCTGGATGGTGTGTCGGTGGGGGAGAAATCTCCGGCAAATGCAGCTTGGGTGCCGATGTAGAAGCACTGATAGCCGCTGAAGATGAGAGTGACACCCTCAAACGGAATAATATCAGTAATCTTCAGCCCAGCCGGCAGACAGACCCGGGCGAACACCTCCTCCGTTGCCATCATGGACCCTATTCCCAGTGCCCCGGCCCGGTTGTCACCAGCAGCCAGTAGAGGCGTGCTCGCCGTCCTAGTGCTGACGAACACGGCCCGTTCGAATGAGTGGAACGAGTGGATGTCAGCCCCGCTGAGGTCGACCATCAGGGGCTCTTGAACACAACCACCGTCCTCACCATCTTCCACGCCAACACCAAGGGAGCCGAATGCATTGTTCCCAGCCGCACACCAGCCCTCAGACGTCTGAAAGTACGTCCGACCATACCTTAATGCATGCAGACAGTGCACTATAAGGTCAGGCAGAGACATGGGTGTGGGGGCCTTGATCCAAGGGAGCAGCGAGTTGACACCCAGACTCCCACACCGGTTGGAGCCCCAGGCAAAGAGGCCGTGGGTTGTGTGGGCGATATTGACAAGGCCCTCTGACTCGGATATATACGAATCAAATCGGATAATTGGATACAGTCGGATCCAAGTCAGTCCGATTGTATCTGACTTGTATCCAACTCCTGCCTGCCCACAATCATTCATTCCTTCCACGAAAATCCGTGCGTTGAACACCGTAAACCGAGTCCCCCTCCGGAGCTGTACTACAGAGTCTCTCGCGATCTCACGGTCGACCACGGCAAACTTGCGGCACATGAACCGTGTGGCAGGGTCTAATCCATCGTCTGCGGCCAGCAGTACCGCGCCCAGGGTCCATGTGAGAAGGCCGTGCAGGGTGGCGTCCGAACAGCTTGGCATGGTCTCGGTGATGCACTCCCTGGCCGACTTCAGACGGTGCATGGCGAGCTTGAGTGGCTCGTTGTGGGTGTCTGCAGCGTCTCGTCTGATCTGGTCGGCGAGGACGGTAGCAAGGTCCGTGATGATGGCGGTGAGCTCGGCAAGGAGGTCGGAGGCGGTGGTGACGGACATCGTGCTGAAGTACGGTGGATGGGGAAGCGCACTGCACGCACTTCGGATCATCGCCGTGACCTCTCTGGGGATAACGGAGCTCATGCTCTCCGTTGACGACGCCAGAGCAGAGATGGCGGTTGCTATCTGCCGTATACGTTCTATATCCCGTATAGACATCTCTACCTCCACAGGAAGCCCGGTACGCGCCGCCGCGCGCCCAACAGACATCGTCGGGAATTTTGCCGAGTCGTCCGATCGAGCACCTCAGCCGGGCCACCAGTCGACTAACATGCTAGTTTATAGCCCTATTCCCTAAGCGTGCTCTGCTTCCCGCTGCTCCTTCTTTAAGGCCACGACCAGCTCCCTAAATGTGCTGCTTGACCCGACCGCGTACACCACCGCGGTCGAGGGTATAGTGACCACCATGGTCATTGTCAAGACCAGTGACGCACCACTGACAATGACCAGGAATGCCATGGCCTTGGGGTCGACCACTGTCGTCAGGATGGAAACGGCGAGGGTGCAGACGGCCGTGTGAGAGGTCAGCACCGCACGGACCTTCCGGGATGACCACCAGTGGACCACACCCTTCAGCACCCGTGGTCCGCCAGGCCTGGTCACCACCAGGCGGCCCCCCTCAACCCGGCCGGCCCTGACAAGACACACAGCCCTGGCCTCGTCCTCAAGGGCATATGGGATGCTTTCCTGCTCTATGGGCCACTTGTCTTCAGGAGCTGTATCGGTGACTTTGATCGGAATGCCCTCTGCACCATCACTCCCAAGATGAATGGCGTTGAAAATGGGGTTGAAGTCAGAGTTGAGTGGGATAGCGGCAGGCTCAAATACGGCCTTCTTCTTCCGCCTGACACGCTCAGTCATGAAGAAGGAGTCGGCCGTGAAGGATTGCCGGAATTCTGGGATAAAAAGGAAGAGCTTGGGAAGTACAGTGGTCAACGTGAGAACGCCAGAGATCACCAGGAAGGACGAGCTGTTATTCAACAGAGACCCGATGGTGATGATCGCGGTGAGGGCGCTCGTCCAGAAGGACATACTGAGATCAGCACTGTGCATTATAAGGATCTGGGTAGAGGAGGTGAGCATCTCAGACATGGATCTAAAGGCCAGATCTGGCCTGACCCGAGTCAGATGGAGTCGGACCAGCCCGGTCTTGACAGCACAGTCGAGAAAGAGAACCCTCCGCTTCCAGTGAGGGGTGGCGGCGATCTTGCCGATGTCCAAACTCACTGGGGATAGCTCGTTCATGTACGGCCTCCAGCATGCGAACAGGAGCCACAGTCGCCCGAGCAGGACGAGATATAGTATGAGAAGGGTGAAGAGATAGATGACGGTGAAGGCGAAGATGAAGATGTGCACACTCTCGAAGATCTCCTGCAGGGCGTGGACCTGCTCAGGCGGGATGCCGTGGGCGTCGAGATACTCACTTTGGTGCTCGAGCACGAGGTTGAGCAGGAAAACACCGAAACTGAAGACGCCGACAGTCATAAGCTCCCCCTGCAGCTTTTCCAGCATTAAGGCGAAGAATCTATGCTTGGATCGCTCGAGTACACGGTGCATGAACTCGTTGCCGGCCTCGAAGACGGCGGCGAAGATAATAAGAACAAGGAAGACAAGAATGAACTCGGGCGTGTGGTCCTCCAACACGCTAAAGACGTCAAACATTGCTAACTCCTTGAGCCGCTGCGGATGGATCTTGGATGAAAGATCCTGCAGATTAGCCAAATCGGTACATTTGGTATGTATACGTGTAAATTGATTGCCAAACCCAGGAACTCGCATTCCGAGTCGAGCATCCGAGCAATCAAGATTTATATGGCTCGATCCAGTGGGACTGAGTCTCTTGAATCCCCCATCGGCGCTACATTGAAAAGTCGTGGGAGCAGCACACCTCACACACGGGTGCAGGGCAGTGCTGGGGTACTCCTGTGTGCCTGTTCTAAATAACTCCCAGGTAGTGTCGGAGAGCTCATTCTGAGGGTGCCTGAGTGAGGTCCAGCCTGGCGTAATTCCAAGCTGAAGCTAAGGTCAACAACTGACTGATTGCACTGTCAGGCATACCAATCATCCTAATTGTGTCTGATCCATCTGAGTTATGGCGTCCAGCCTCTCGACTCGGCTCGTAAACATCCCCGAACCCGGGCTTGTGATGTCGGAGATGACGATCATCAGTTCTCGAATGAATCATACCCTTCAGCGCCACTGTACCGTCATCCGCAGCACAAATACTGCCCCATCCACCCATTACTGGGGCACCAACCGGTCCTGAACTGGGCGGGTTTTGTACCGGCACCATGACAATGCCTTGTGGACCCTGAGCTGTAAAGCACGGGCACCAGACAAGCAATAGCACCAAATGAGTGGAAAGAACACTGTGACGATCGATAATGTCTTTGAATTTGAGCCAGTAACCAAGAAAACATGCGGCGGCAGCTGTGGCGGTTTCTGTTCCTGTAAGAAGAGTGCTGCGGATGAAGCGCCGAAGCCTTGCACCTGCGGGCGCGGCGAGATCTGTACGTGCGGCTCTGAGGGTCACGTCTGCACTTGTGGCAAGTCTGCTGTAGTCGCGCCGAAGCCTTGCACCTGCGGGCGCGGCGAGATCTGTACGTGCGGCTCTGAGGGTCACGTCTGCACTTGTGGCAAGTCTGCTGTAGTCGCGCCGAAGCCTTGCACCTGCGGGCGCGGCGAGATCTGTACGTGCGGCTCTGAGGGTCACGTCTGCACTTGTGGCAAGTCTGCTGTAGTCGCGCCGAAGCCTTGCACCTGCGGGCGCGGCGAGATCTGTACGTGCGGCTCTGAGGGTCACGTCTGCACTTGTGGCAAGTCTGCTGTAGTCGCGCCGAAGCCTTGCACCTGCGGGCGCGGCGAGATCTGTACGTGCGGCTCTGAGGGTCACGTCTGCACTTGTGGCAAGTCTGCTGTAGTCGCGCCGAAGCCTTGCACCTGCGGGCGCGGCGAGATCTGTACGTGCGGCTCTGAGGGTCACGTCTGCACTTGTGGCAAGTCTGCTGTAGTCGCGCCGAAGCCTTGCACCTGCGGGCGCGGCGAGATCTGTACGTGCGGCTCTGAGGGTCACGTCTGCACTTGTGGCAAGTCTGCTGTAGTCGCGCCGAAGCCTTGCACCTGCGGGCGCGGCGAGATCTGTACGTGCGGCTCTGAGGGTCACGTCTGCACTTGTGGCAAGTCTGCTGTAGTCGCGCCGAAGCCTTGCACCTGCGGGCGCGGCGAGATCTGTACGTGCGGCTCTGAGGGTCACGTCTGCACTTGTGGCAAGTCTGCTGTAGTCGCGCCGAAGCCTTGCACCTGCGGGCGCGGCGAGATCTGTACGTGCGGCTCTGAGGGTCACGTCTGCACTTGTGGCAAGTCTGCTGTAGTCGCGCCGAAGCCTTGCACCTGCGGGCGCGGCGAGATCTGTACGTGCGGCTCTGAGGGTCACGTCTGCACTTGTGGCAAGTCTGCTGTAGTCGCGCCGAAGCCTTGCACCTGCGGGCGCGGCGAGATCTGTACGTGCGGCTCTGAGGGTCACGTCTGCACTTGTGGCAAGTCTGCTGTAGTCGCGCCGAAGCCTTGCACCTGCGGGCGCGGCGAGATCTGTACGTGCGGCTCTGAGGGTCACGTCTGCACTTGTGGCAAGTCTGCTGTAGTCGCGCCGAAGCCTTGCACCTGCGGGCGCGGCGAGATCTGTACGTGCGGCTCTGAGGGTCACGTCTGCACTTGTGGCAAGTCTGCTGTAGTCGCGCCGAAGCCTTGCACCTGCGGGCGCGGCGAGATCTGTACGTGCGGCTCTGAGGGTCACGTCTGCACTTGTGGCAAGTCTGCTGTAGTCGCGCCGAAGCCTTGCACCTGCGGGCGCGGCGAGATCTGTACGTGCGGCTCTGAGGGTCACGTCTGCACTTGTGGCAAGTCTGCTGTAGTCGCGCCGAAGCCTTGCACCTGCGGGCGCGGCGAGATCTGTACGTGCGGCTCTGAGGGTCACGTCTGCACTTGTGGCAAGTCTGCTGTAGTCGCGCCGAAGCCTTGCACCTGCGGGCGCGGCGAGATCTGTACGTGCGGCTCTGAGGGTCACGTCTGCACTTGTGGCAAGTCTGCTGTAGTCGCGCCGAAGCCTTGCACCTGCGGGCGCGGCGAGATCTGTACGTGCGGCTCTGAGGGTCACGTCTGCACTTGTGGCAAGTCTGCTGTAGTCGCGCCGAAGCCTTGCACCTGCGGGCGCGGCGAGATCTGTACGTGCGGCTCTGAGGGTCACGTCTGCACTTGTGGCAAGTCTGCTGTAGTCGCGCCGAAGCCTTGCACCTGCGGGCGCGGCGAGATCTGTACGTGCGGCTCTGAGGGTCACGTCTGCACTTGTGGCAAGTCTGCTGTAGTCGCGCCGAAGCCTTGCACCTGCGGGCGCGGCGAGATCTGTACGTGCGGCTCTGAGGGTCACGTCTGCACTTGTGGCAAGTCTGCTGTAGTCGCGCCGAAGCCTTGCACCTGCGGGCGCGGCGAGATCTGTACGTGCGGCTCTGAGGGTCACGTCTGCACTTGTGGCAAGTCTGCTGTAGTCGCGCCGAAGCCTTGCACCTGCGGGCGCGGCGAGATCTGTACGTGCGGCTCTGAGGGTCACGTCTGCACTTGTGGCAAGTCTGCTGTAGTCGCGCCGAAGCCTTGCACCTGCGGGCGCGGCGAGATCTGTACGTGCGGCTCTGAGGGTCACGTCTGTACCTGTGGCGCTCATTAAGACTGATCGGAGAGTAAACCAACGTTGTTATCATGTCATCGGTCTGAGGTGGCCCGGGTTGACTTAGGCGATGTTTTCCTGATGATGATGAGCACGATGGTGTTGTTGGTATGACTGTTGGCACACGGGTCGACGAATGTAGAAGCAGACAGATCAAGTGCAGACCGTGCTCGATACCAGTGAAGCACTGAGGCGACCCCGTGGGACCTGCACATATCAGTGGGGTGGTTATCACATGAATCAAGCGGATGAATGTTAGTGCCCAGCTGACTAACTCGCCTCATAAAACCATCTGACCTTGCTACCAGATGGACACTGCCCGCCTTGACTTATTTATGTCGACCTCAGCCAAGCATACATAAACACCCCTCAGTTCACTGCAAACCCATCCTCCCCTCTATAGCCTCCTTGAGCACCGCCATCTCCAGCTTAGTTCCGACTCCTACGTTATTATCCTCGAACCACCCACGCCTTACCTCCACCGCTATCAACAGGTCATCGCGGGTTGACACAGTGATGTTTCTGTCCTGGGCATCGAGGGGATAAAGCTCCCTCAGAACGCCATCTGCCGTAAAGAACCCAATGTCGAGGGGGAAGTCGACACCATTCATCCAGTAGGACAGCCGTCGCGGACTTCTATGGACGAACACGAGGCCGTGGCCGTCTGGAATCCCGCCCCGGCCAGTGAGACCCCGAGCTTGCTCAGAGAGGGTCAGCGCGAGTTCGATGGAAAGCTGCTTGTCCCCGAGGTGCACGGTGGGGAAGCTGGGGGTGGATGGGGACGAGGAACCGGTATGTGTGTACGCAATAAGCACAGAGATGGCAATTATTGCAAGAACAGCGGCCCACCGTAGCTTTGCAATTACACGACGCTCCTTTGAGCCCCGAACCTTTTGTTTCGTGCTCAAACGGGGAAAATTCTTCTCGGATTGCGGTACAGACATAGTATTCCTCATCATTCCCCAATCCAAGCAGATATCCTGTTCCACGTGTCACCGCATCATGTCACGCACTTTAGCCCATCGCCGCGAGGCCTTTACTACTATGGTACACTACCGCGCCTACTCTCTCCAGGGCTTGTCCCCCTCTTTCCGCCGCCTCAGCCCGGATACCACGGCATCCCGGTCGACCCGTCTCGTCTGATAGTCAGGTGTCGCCGATGTTGTACTGGGAGCCACCATTGACAGAATAAGACTGTAGTCGGTGATCACCTCAGGTGACAGGGGGCCCTCAGAGGAGGGCGAGGCCACATCCAGCCGGGGCACAGTCGGCTGGGGCGACCCTTGTTCCGTCGGGGCCTCCGAGCTGACTGCCGAGCTCGTTGCTGTGACAGACGGTGTATTCGTCGCGCTAGGTCCAGCACTGCCCCGCCCCGCTTTCCCACGCCTGCCCCTGGTCCAACGGCGGGAGACAGGTTGGTCGAGCGCCGCGATCTTGCCCGGCTTGTTGCTGAACGAGAACTCCCTTGGCTTAGTAACCTTCCCCCTCCCTACAGGGGTCCGTGGGGCGAGAGCCTGCTCTCTCTCGGCACGCAGCTCCCTTGCCTTAGCCTGGCGCTGGAGGAACCGGTCGAGGCCACCCACGGCGACGCCCTCAGACAGGGGCCGGGGCGGGGGGTCTCTGTTCACGGTGGGGGTGAAGGAATACCCAGGGTCAGCCTCGGCCTCAGCCTTAGCCGCGGCTATCGCGGCTATCCTGGCATCCCGTATCTGTTTCCAGCCGTACAGCCGGTCGACCACGTCTCCCTCAGGGAGCTCCACGGGCGGGGTGGTGATCTTCGGCTTAAACGTCGACTCCGCCAAGTCCTCGAGCTCGGATGCCGTGGGCACGTGCTCTTGGGGCCCTGCCAGCTCCCGAGACATGTGTAGCCACTCAATGTGCTCCTCGGTGGACGTGAAGCGGGCCTTCTCCATGTCCCTGCTGCTCCTATTGATCTTGGGAGTGAACGAGGGCTGCTCGGGGACGTACCGCTCTCTTATGCTCTCGAACTCGGCGTTCGGCCCGTACATCTTCAGCAGCTCCAGGTCAAGTGCCCGTTTCTCCATTGCCATGCGTTCGCTGTTCTGATTAATCGCCGGTTGGTGTGCCCTCCTCGCCATTTCCTCTGCAGCCCTAGCCCGCTGATCCCTGATACTCCTAGCCTCCATGTCCCGCAGCAGCAGGTCGTCCTCTATCGGCATAGTTCGTATCCGGAGGAACCCAGTGTTTGTGCTGGGAGTTCCACCGCCAGCGGACTCAACCTCCCGCTGCTGACGGGCATGCTCGTGCGACTGCTGGATAGTCTCGTGCATACGGTACAGCCGCTCGTGTACCGCCTCTCCCCGAGCGGCTGGGGGGCTTGGTTGACTTGTTCTTGCTGTTGGGGTCGACTCAACTTTGGGAGTACGCTGCTCCGCTAACGCTTCCTCGAACAGGGTGGTTTCAATGTTCGTGTGGGTTGGGCGGCTGCGTCTGCGGGCGAGGCGCTCTGACCGTGGGTTGATGGCTGGGGAAAAGGTAACATTCTCCATCTCCTCGGCCTCGATCTGTGTACGCTTAGCCTCAAGCTTCCGTTTCTGCTGCTCGGCCCATTCACGCTGAAACTCCACGACATTGGTTGTCGCCCTCTCCATTTGCTGAGCCATCTTGGAGATCTCAGGTTTTGGACGCAGCGATCGCATCTCCTCTTCCTCCTGCTCTTTCGCCAACTTTTCCCGGGCAAGTTCTTTCTTTTTCGTTACAAGATCGTACCACAGCTGCTGCCGCTCCACGAAGGACGCACTGTTAATCATCGCTGTGAGATTTTTGGGCTAAAATGCACCGCGGTCTGACAGCATCTAGGACGCGTGCAATGGGCGCGGGTCGCGGTAGTACATCTTATGGAGGGCTAGACCCGAAATATGTCCTTTTACTGTCGTCCTGACGCAGGATTTAAAACTTCGATGAAAACGACGACATTCACTCGCCCTCAAGCATTGAGGAGGGTCCTAAGCTCAGCTTGAATGCTCTCCAGTAGTGCAACAGCAGCTGGTCCCGGCGTCTCAAGCGATGGGACGGCGAGTGTCAGCAAGAGAGGGCTTGGCCCCACGACACGGCGGATACGATCGACAGCAACTTCGAGAGGGATGCTTTCTATGCCTAATAGACGCCTAATGGTGGCAGGACCGCCCATTGGTGGTGTTTTGACAGAGTACTGAGTAAATTTGGTGAAACGGACAAACGATGCTGCCAAAACGACCAGTCTGTGATATGTTCAGTAGAATTGAAGTACCAACTATGGTCGACACGATTTGAATATCCTCGCTCCCTTCAATGCTGAGAACAGCCTTCTTGATCATCTCTACCGATCAAACCACCAATCTGATTACAGTAATGATGCTTTATGTACACACGCCAGGACACTGCCCAGGGTGTCCCTCGGGCCTTACCGACTGATCCTGCCGATGAGCGACTCCAGTGCCGCCACGAGGTCAGCAACAACAGGGTCGGGTCCGGTCGGAGCCCCCACTGTACCGTTGGACGGCAGGGGAGCAATCCCCACCTGTGGCAGCGGGAGGGACTCGGTCAGAGAGGGGGCCAGCTTGCCGAGCAGGGCCTGGACGGGGCCGGTCAACTCTTCCTGGAAGGCGTCGCGGCGGTGCTGCTCGGCACTGTGAACCGCGGCGACCAGTCGACCGGCTGTGTCAAGCAGGGCCATGTAGCTCCGGTTCCAGCTGTCCCGGCGTCTGTTCTCGGTCAGCAGGCGGGGATATGCCTCGGGCAGGGTCTCCAGGGCGGCCAGAGGTTCGAACGCATCTCCGTACTTCCGTGTGATGTTGGCAAACGCAGTGACTGTGCGTTGCAGGGAAGACACCTCAGTTTGCCGCACGGATATGTCTTTCAACGCAGCCATCGCCTGCTTCATCTGAGTCCCCACAGCTGCCCTGCTCTCTTCCACAGTCTCTCGCCCAATCTCAACGTGTGCGACATCGCTAGACGTCACAGAGGCCGAGGCCGTCTGGTCCTGGCCCCAGATCGACCACTGCCTTTGTAACGCGTCCTTCCACTTCCGAACTGCGCTGGACAGTGCTGGTGTGGCCTCGAACAAGGCCTCAGGGCTGGTTTGCTCCTGCACCAGATGCTGGAGCTGCTCGATCTCAGCCTCGATGCCTGTTGAGACGTCGTCAAGGGCTCGGACGCTTCCCTCGAGAATACGTGCCTGGTCGGTGAGGGAGGCCGTCGACACCGGCCGCCAGGGGGCGAGACGCTCGAGGGCTCGGGTCTTGCGGCTAGTAAAGGACGCGCTGAACGCCTCCACGCGCTCAGTGAGCCTCTGCTGCTTCACTCTGCACTCCTTCTCCCATGTCTCGACTCGGGTTAAGTCGACCAGGTCAGCCAGGGTCTCTCTCTCCCCCGCCTGGTGGGCCGGGTCGAGTGGGGTGGCCCGGAGCCGTTCAATGGCTGCACCGTGGTTAGCTAGGATCGCCTCGTGCCGCTGCCTCTGCGCGGTGAAGGATGCTGTGAAGTTCTCGGCAGCCCTCGTCAGGGCCCGCTGGTAGAGCTCCATGTTGGCCCGGGCACACTCGATTGCCGCGCTCTGGTTGTTCAGCCGGTCTAGTGCACCGGACACTGTCCTATACGCGGCGTCCAGCCCGGCCCTGAAGGCCCGTACGACCACGAGCGTCTGCCGCAAGGACTGGTCGAAGCTGACAATCACAGACAGCGCGCGGGTGAGCTCGTCGTCCATGGAGGCGGGCACCTCAGTTTCTGGGGGCATGGAGGGCGCTGTCTCTGCGGTGTAGACGGGGATGGTGAGTACGGGGACGGGGGCGTCCGGGTAGAGCACGGTGCGGTCATAGGCAAAGACCGTGGCATCCTCGGTCGCCTGCATGAAGTCGCTGAGCGGCCTGATGTCCTCCATAAGCTCGTTTGTCCGCTCATCCAGGAGGAAGAGGATGCCCGGACTGGATATGCCTCGGATCATCGCGAACTGTTCCTTCACAGCTCCTACGCTGTCATTTGAGTCCACGGTGATCTTCTCGACAGTGCCATCATACGCTATGACGCTCACTACTGTCATTTCTCGGAGGCGATGTAGACTGTCAATCCGACTTCAGCCAGAGAGTCGGGGGCCACTAGTGAGGCTCAGCAGATCTACAGACCACCACAGCTGGCTGTCACACCCACTGGTTGTCCGTTATTTGGAGCCTATCCTGAGTTGGATGGTCTGGGGCGGTCTGCAGAGAATGAGGTTCTGCATGTCAACCAGCTGCATACGCAGCGTTGCTGATGTGCCTTAGCCCTGAACATGTCTCCTTAAACACTTTCGGTGGTGGAGTTGAAAAGAAGACTGATGGCGATGGATTTCTCGCCCGCAGAAGGGGCCGAAAAGGTTTATTCATGCACAAAGCTTACAGGCCGATCTTGGAGCGCTTCCAGTGGCGGCGCTTGTTGTTCCAACGGATGGCGTTGTGGGTCTTGATGCGGTACCTGAATAATTGCGTGATAACGGCGAACAAACCAGTGAGGAACGGGGCGGTTCATCTTACGGAGGGAAGCGTGGCGAAGCTTCAGCTGGAGCGTCTTGTTGGAGCCCATCGAGTGAGATGCTTGCTATACCTTCTGCGCTACCTTTTTTCTTGCATGCAAGAAAAAAGCTGGCATGATTAGCACCCTCCACTGGCGATCAGCATGGCCATGGAGGTCACAGCACATGAATGACGGCAACAGTCATACATTTATCTTACATTTGGGGGCGGGACCTCCCGGATCCGGGAACGGGAGACCGTGTCAGCCGGGCATATTCCCGCCGCATCTCATCCCCCGCTCTCAGTACAGGCAAGGGGTCGACGCTACCCTGTCCCGCGGATGCCAGCATCGCCCTGCTGCGGTGGAGATACTCAGAGGTGATGCGGTTAGGGCGAGCAGGACCGCCGCCGAGCTCCCGGTTGGTGTGCTCGTCCTCGGCGTCGGACAGCGAGAGTGGGTCCTCGTCCCCGACCAAGGTAGGTGTGACAGGCGCGTCATTGCCTGGGTTATCGAAGGTCGACTCCGGCATGTCAGGTGAGTACTGCTCAGCCTCAGGGCAGTGGGGTGTCGGGGTGTCTGGCAGCAGGTCCTCCCGCATCCGGTTGGGCGAGAACACGGCCTTCTCCGACTCAGGAGACCCACGGGGGTTATGAGCGGCGGGCGAGGGCACTGTGTTCAAGTCGTACTCGTGGAGGGTGTCCTGCATGCGGCGGTGGGTTGCACTAAGGTCCTCCACCATCTTCATCGAGTCTGCCTTCATGGAGTCGATGAGTTCGTCCGTGTCGTCGCCAGTGACGGCTGCAAGAGTCGACTTTAGCATGGCGATAGACGCACTCACACGGTCTATCTGCGACTGTGACGGCGGGCAGCAGCCGCTAAGCCGGGCCTGCTCGAGCCGCTTCTGGATGTCCGATGGGTCAATTGCGGGGGCACCGGACCCGAGCTTCAGAGGGGACGTCGTCTCGTCTGCCTGGACCTCTGCCTCCACAGTCCCTATTGCATCAGGCCGAGGGCTGTCTGCGGGTTCGTCCGTTGGCTCGGAAGGTTTGACAGGCGTGGTTGGCTCGTCGATGGAAGTAAAGACGGCGTTCATCCCAATTGTGATCTCCACAGGAGATGGGCAGCCCGAATGGCAGTACGATGCGTCGTTGTCTTCTTCTGGGGCCGGGGCAACGGGCTCCTTGGCCTCCATCGTTGGAATGGATGCCTCAGTCATTTCAGGCGGCGAATTCTCACCGCTGCAAGAGGGAGAAGAGTCGCTACCTTCATTTGCTGCTTCTTCCAATGCTGAGTTCTCCTCTCCCGACGAAGAAGGCGGAACATCGCTGATATCGGACCCTTTCATGTTGAATACGTCGCGCATAAGCCTCTGCTCTTCCCATATGGCCCATTCAACGAGATTGGAAGGACCTACATCCTCGTTTGCGGATCCATGGGCAATGTCCATCCTTCTTCTTGAAACACACTTCTGGACGCGCACCTTTGACACAGCGTTTGCTGAGCTCGCACTGCAGGTTGAGTGCAAGATCAGTGGCATTATCAACCCAGCATCGTGTAGATAATTTACGATAAGTTGAAACGGAGATTGGCATGGCGGATTAAAAGACACCGGCCCTGGCCTTGGCGCCAAAATCAGCCTTGCGAACCTGCTCTAGAAGCGTCGGAGTCAGATGGTAGTTCTCGAGAGCCACGCCGTCCGGCAGATTGTTGGCGGATCGCACGTACTGACGTGTCTTCTGGAGCCGACTGGCAATGCTCTCGCGGGTGATGCCCTCGACGTTCAGCAGCTGCAGTATGCTCTTGGGCACTGCGCTCCTGATCCCCAGCTGCCCCAGACTGTCGACAAACCTCTCATGGAGCTCGGGTGTCCAGATTAGACGACGGCGACCAGGTTTCCCTCTGTTCCTGGCGCTTGGCTTGTACTGTGCCTCTTGCGTCCGCTGGAACTCCGCCTTCGTCATGAGCTTGTGCGACGACGTCAGCTTCTTCTGGGCCAGTTGCCGCTCGGCGTCCAGCGCCTGGGTGTGCTGGATTTCGGGCGGGGGCAGTGTAGGCATGACGAAGGCCTGCTTCGGGGTGCTAGACATGACCGTGGGGGCGAGTGTCGTGGCGTAGCACGGGCACGGGATGGAGTTGGCCGGGTCATTCGAGGTAGCGGGAGAAGCAGCTTCGTCATGTAATTGCAGCTGTGGGATAATATCAATGGTGGCGCTGATGGAGGATGAACGTGCCCTGCCAGGTGTTATGAACGATTGGTCCCCGTCCTCCTGGCTGGAAGTAGTTGGAGAGAAAGGAGAAATAAGCTGAGGCATACCATGAGGTACTAATTCCATTCGCTTGTGTGCTTGCTTGTAGAATGCGTGTGCCGCCGAAGTGGCGTCGAGCTTGGTGAGAAGACGACTCGCCGAGTCGACGCCATCATTTCCAATCCTCAATATTGAGATATGATCTTGGTCTGCCGTGCATGCCGGCGTGTTTAAAAACTCCGCTAGTGCCCGGCGTACCGTCATCCACTGGTCCGGGTCTCGGGCCGGCTCGCACCATCGACAAGCAGTGCCGTCATTTGTTTCAGTGAGTCACTCGCTGAGGCGTTACGGCGCTCCAGCATGGTGATATCCGTGTGGCGCTGCTGGAGTGCCCGCTCGAGCCTGATCTTGTCCTTTGCCAGGCTCTCGAGCCGCTCGGTCGTGCTGATTGCCTCAGCTTCCGTCTCCGTGAACAGCTGTTGGAACTTGGCCAAGACCATCTTGGCAGAGTCGCACTGCTCTTTTTGCTGCCGTGAGCACTTGATTAGGTCCTTGCGGTGCTCTCTCAGCTGCTTCAGACGGGTTTCGAGGTCCTGGGCGCGGATCTGCTGCCGGTCCTGCGTACTCTGAGCCTGGGCATAGTGTATCTCCATTTCAGCCTCAAGACGCTGTTTCTCCTGGACTTCTTTGCGGCATTGCCCAGTTTCCGCGACAGTGGCTTTCATCTTTGCACGGAGCCGCTGATTCTCCTGCTGGAGAGCAAACAGGTTCTGTTGCACCCGTTTAAACTTTGTCATGAACACAGACATCGACTGGAAGCGCGCAGCCGTCGTATTGTTCATCGCGTGACCAAAATGTCCCCAATTTTCGCAGGTTAAGGTTAAGTGATTGTGGTAAGGATTGCTAGAAGGCGGGACGATGTATGAACGAGAGGAGCGTACTAAAAATGGATGCTGCTTCTTCCTTTCTGGCAGGCGAGGCGTATGCGGATATCCAGGCATGTTGCGTTGAGTTTTTCAGAAACGAGCAGGTTAAGGCTTTTCGTCTGTGGTATTTACAGGTTTATGGGTTTATGTGGAGGATTCATGTAAAGGTGACTTAAGCTGTCGACCCCCCTGGGATGAACTCCAGAGGACTGAACAGGTTCAGTCTGACGGCCCACCTGTCGTACACCAGAAGAATTTACACTCAAGTATTCTTATCCTGCGCGGCACACTACCTCCACTCACCCACTTCAGCCCTCGTCTGTGCCATCGGTCTGTCGTGCTTTCAGTCGTCGGTCTGCACGAAAAGATGCGTCGTCCATCGTCTGTGTCGAACGCTGCTGTCTTCTTTCGCGTCTGTGCTCGTCTGTTACGCGCTCATCTGTCGTCCATTGCCGGCGTCTGAAGCTCATGTCGTCGTCGTCTTCGTCATCTTCGTCTGTTGTGAGAGACACTAGTGATGGAAAGCGGTTGTAGCTGGTAGTAAAGACGCTTTGTGTTGTATGATGCTGGTTTCTTGTGTTTTGAGGGATGCTGCAGGCTGATGAACCCTGAAAAGAAATGATCGATGCAGGCAGCTCAATAGACTCCGATGCCTTCCAAGATATACACGGTGAAGGTTTCCGTTAACAAGGCCATTGGCGAGATTAACGGCGGAGGCGATAACAACGCGCCGCGGCGAGGAAATCTTGAACCCGGCATGCGTTCTTTCACGCAGGCTAAGTACACATTCACTTGCCTGCTTGCGTGCGTCTCTGCATCTGCGCACGCGTTGACCCCACCGAGGACGGCCAACCTGTTCGACCAGGAGGTCCTCGCGCAGATCGTCAGCATTGCCAAGGGAAAAGTCCAAGGCAAAGGCAGCGGATCGGTGCAGGTGGATTGGCGACCTGGCGATGTGGAGGGACCCTGACATAACCCCACTCGTCCGGGACTTCAAGGAAGCCTACGTTGGAATTGCAGCGCCATTTCAGAGCTGGTTGGGCGAGTACTCCACAGCCACCCGGGTCTGGCTCTCGCGCGCGTCACCCGGGTACCTGACCCGTCTTCGTGCTGGATTAGACCGGGTGCGTCCGCTCCTCCATGATGAGGGTGTTCGACAGGATTTTCTCGACACCCTAGGCGAGCTCGACACTGAGGTTGCCGCAATATCCGCCGATCATGACATGCATCATCGACAAATGCATGCATTGCCCGAGGAGCAGCGGGTGGGTCGCACTGGTACCGTGGCCGAGGCCCTCGTCGGCGTGCTGTCGTGCGTCACGCGCATGAGTGCTGCAGTGACCAAGCTGGTCACACTCACTCGTGCCGTGAACCTCGAGCTCAGTCAGGCCCTGCCAGAGCCGAAGCTCGTTCCGTTCGTGCCGATGGCACCGGTCAGGCCTGGGTTCATAACCATCGAGCGCGGAGTAACAGCGCTCACCCCAGCGATGAAGAGGCGCCTCCGTGTGCACGTGAATTGGTCAGCAACTAAGAACTAGACCACTGAGCAGGTTGATAGATACGAGCGTGATCACGGCGACATCACCAAGCTCCGCAGAGTGCTCTCTGTGAAGACTGACGGGGTCTCTGTTGCTGTGACGGTTTGGGTGGGTCGCGAGAAATACCGTGGCGGTCGGGTGGCTGACCGGCCCACGTACAAAAAGGGTAGCAGCAACAAGCGGGCTCGGCTCGGTCAGGATGACGCCGAGGCTACTCCTGCCCCGGACATTCAAGCTCTCATGGGCTTCGACCCTGGTGCTCGGTCGCTGGGCGGCTACACGATCCGCCGCCCAGACAGGCAGAGTGTATCTGGCGTACTCGCTAAGTGTGGCTACACTGCCACCCCCTCTTTCCGCGTGAATATGAGCGCAGCAGTCGTGTATGGGGCTGCACTGTTCGGTTCCGCCGGCACTCCCTCCTGTGCACCGTACCGCCACTTTGCTCGAGCTCTCCCTGGCATCATGCTCCGGCACAACGTCGTCGTGAGTGTCATGATGGTCTCCGAATTCCGCACTTCCATCGTGTGCCCATACTGCAAAGCACACTTCAGACGCGTGGTGCACACACACCGCACCATGCTCTGCCAGAATCCCGCGTGCGAGGGAGCTCCATGGCGCGTTGAACGGCTTCGTCGGCATCCCGAGCAGAGAGACATACTTCTCAATCTCTCTCACCGAGATAAGAGCGCCAGCGAGAACATCCTTTGGTGCACCTTCGATGCAACTTCAGATCAGATAGAGCAATCTCCTTTCCACTACGACTCCCGGAGAGGTGCTCTTCCTCGCTATCATTAACTTGCTAAGTTGAGCAAGCACGCGCTGCAGCGCGCGAGATATGCTGCGCACGATTGATAGAGTATGATGAACCACACTGCGATCCTGATGCTGCTTGGATCACTGTGTGTTTTGGACTCAACAATTCTAATCCTGCGCAGCACAGTGATACAGCTTCCCATGGATACCATAAGTACTATTTACATCAGAGAGTGGAGGCCGACTGCCTGCTGGGTGGCCGGGGGAACCTGGCGAGAACCTCATCCCGAAGCCCGACAGGATGGATGACGAGGCTCTCGACGCCCCCAGCCTCAGCGGGGGCAGACAACTCGGCGTCAAGCATCTCCACCGTCACCTCCTCCGCCTCAGCGCCCTCCTCGGCCTGCTCACTGAGCCTGTGAGCGATCTCAGCCTCCGCCAACTTATGCCCGCGTTCTTTGGCGACGACAGGGTCTGTGTGTGCGCAGAGGGAGTACAGCAACGCCTGGGATGTTCCCTCCTCGCTGGCGAACAGGTCGAACAGTACTCTTTTGAATGGTACATTGAATGACTGCAGCCGCCATGCCAGCACTATCCTGCTCTTGATGTCCCCAGCCGTCCACGTCTCCGGCTCGCACTCGGCCATGACCAACTCGGGTCGGGTGTCTGACAGGAAGGGGCCGGGCATGCCGTCCCATTCAGACAGGGTGACGTCACGGCCAGCAAGGCCCTGCACAGTGGCCACGAATGCCTCGAGTTCGTCCTCTTCCAACATGAGCGGGAGCATTTGTCCGACGATGAACCGACCCCAGTGGACCATGGGCGACCCCACAGCTTCGTCCCAGCCGTGTAGGGCCCACGGCCGGGGCAGCGTGCCGGACTCCCACTGCGCCTCCATCACGGCGTGGAACTTGTCCGCCGCAATGATGGGTGATCCATTGGCGGCGGTGCGGCAGGCCTGGGCGAGTGCGGTGGCCTGGTCGACTGTGAGCAGGTGGGGCAGGGGGTCGGGCTGGGGCACGGCGGGGCGGGGTATTGTCACAGCCGGACATGCGGCGGTCACCTCGGCCTCAGGGGGTGGGGGGACGGCTGTGAGCATGGCCGTAGAGACGAACTCGCCCTCAGCCCGTGTGAAGAGGTCGCGGCCGTAGTCTACCGACTGGCGGTAGAGCCGCACAATCTCCCCATCGATCAGACTGAACAAGTCAGAGGCAGAGTCGAACGCCGCCTGGATGGCCTCGAGGCCCTCCTGCTTGGCCGACTCGACCATGGCCGCGAACCCGTGGGTCAGCGCCCCCGCAACAGACCTCAGCTCCTCGTGGACGGCCTCCTCACCCTCCACAATCACGGAGTCGGCGATCTGGGCGATCTGGGTCATGGCTGCCTCCAGCGCCTCGGCGGGGGAGGCGGCGTCCTGCTCTGACGGCGGGCGGGCGTCAGGGACAGTGCAGGGGGTCAGGCCATGGACGCCGCCCAGCCCGACTGCGGCGGCGAGTAGGTCGACCATACGAGCCATGCGGGCCGCATGGACCTGGGCGATGGCGAACTGGGCGTCGGCAACAGCCAGACAGTGACGGTGGAGCCAGGCCACAGGGGACTCACCCCAGCTCTCGGCCATGGCGTCCAGGGCCCCGCTGATGACGGTCTGGTCGGGGACGGGGTAGGCGGGCAGACCCTCCTCAATAATCGCCCGGGCCGTGTCGACGAGCGAGCTCTTGGTCGGGTCCGTGATCCGGGCCTGGTCGACCAGCTTGGCCCATAGCAGCTCGGACTCACGGCGTCGGGTGTCGGCAACTGCCCAGAGTGTGTCGCGGACATCAACCAGGGCTGCTCGGACGGCTGAGACGATCTCCTCTTCCTGCCGACCGGAGTTAATAAAGGAGATCATAGTCTGCCACGACGAGGACACGATGTCTGACGACGGGTCGGGTCTGACAAGCGTCTGGACGAATGAATCATAGATTGTCTCGAGATACGACTCAATCTTAGATACAGTGTCTCTGCTGGCCACCATCACCCTCTTGAACTGACTCAGATATTCACCATCAGCCTGCATCCAGTCCTTCATCACAGGAGTGACCTCGGTGCACTTTAGGGCTGTACCGATGCCACCGTCGCCCAGCGACCCGATGATGGCCGGGAACTGGGCCGAGCGGGTCGACCTGACCTCAAGGGTGTCCGCGGCCGACTCGGCGGCTGCTCTGCCGTTGACCACTGCGGACCTGTGAGCGCTGTGGCGGACGGCCAGGTCGGCGGTGATGGCCGCAAGGACGGCCGGTGCATCTGAGGCGGGTACTGGGACGACAATGTCCGCCCCGAGGCCCTGGGAGTGCGCCTCATCCACCAGCTTGGCGTGCACCGCGGTCCATGCACCGTGGGCCTCACCGACGTCAGCGGCGTCGGGCAGGGCTTCGCATTCAACCCCAGCCGGGGGTGGAAGCAGTGTCGCGTGCCAGTGCCGACCGTCAGGGGATACCAGCTTGTCGGCGCCGCGGGCCACGGTCTCAGCGAGGGGCAGAGTCAGTGAGACGATGACGTCGACGAGGGGGAGCACTGTGGGAGGCACCTCCACCTGCGTCAGGTTCTTAGACGAGTTCTTGCGGTGCATAGACGCCCGGGATCCACGGGAGGAGGGGCGTGAGCGGCCTGATGTCCTGGACGGTGGCTGGGACGTCTCCTTGGGCGGAGCGATCTTGCTCTTGGGGCCAAGACCCAGTTGTTCGACGTTGGCGTCAGTAGCAGTGGCCGGGAGCCCGACGAGCAGCACACCATTGGGCCTCGCGTCCATCGAATCATAGTTATTCACGGCCTCGTCGAAGTCCGTCGCCAGGGCTCGTAATATCCCCGCGGCAACCTTAAACTGCGTGTCCTTGTCTATTCCGGTTTTCAATGCAGCCTTGGCGGCGGCCAGGGCCTGTGCGGCGTCCTTATCGGCGGACATTGGGATGGCCTTGATGGCGGGGTACTGCTCAAGCAGGGCGGAGTCGCCCTTGGCTGCTCTTGCGATGAAGTCGGAATCAACCACGACCAGACCGAGCATCTCCCCGACCATGTGGCCAACGGTGTGCTTGCCAGAGCATGGCCCGCCGACCAGCGCTGCCTTGATAAAGACAGTCGGGTCCGTCTGGGCGATTGGATGGGTCGGGGTCCTCAGCCCGTCGAGCTCTGCCTGCAGCGAGGCCACCATGCTCACGGACACACCCCCAAAGTGGAGCAGGGCGAGGCCGGGGTCGAGGGGCCTCTCACCGTCGGCAAGACTCTCCTCCTCCCCCACGACATCCTCCAGTGGGGCGGGCTCGGCGTCGTCGGTTACGATGGGGCGCGGGTCGAGGGACTCCATGCGGCACTCCTCGGACAGACGTGCGAGCTCGGCAGCAAACTCCTGTTCCCGTTCGACAAGGAACTTGGCGTGGGCCTCCTCCCGCTCAGAGATGGCGACGCCCTTGGCCCTCTCAGCCTCGAGCAATGTAGCGGTGCGGGTCCGTTCGAGTTGGGACTGCATGAGCATCGCCTGCAGGGCCTTGTTGTCCATGCGGCGCTTCTCCAGGTCGGCTATGACTGACTGCTGCCTCTGCTGCACCTCACGGCGGCGAATCTCTCGCTCCTTCTTCGCCTTGGCGTTCTCACGGCGCTTGGAGCCAATGCGGCGAAGGAAGGCGTTCGTCTGACGGGCCGTTTCCTCAAGATTGTCCTCGTCTACAGGTTCCTGCATCTTACGGCCTGCAAGACGCCGCAGAGTGTTCTCGAATTCCTGTACGTCGCTGTTTTGTTCCTTTGCGGCCTGTTCGCGCATCCGCTGGGTTCGATTCTCTCGCATCATCTGAATTGTGCGCTCGAATCGAATGTCTGCAGCAAGAGCTGTAACTCTTGCCGATGGAGCCGTCGTTGGCTCTTGTTTGGGCCTCTCGGTCATCGTCGTCTTTTGAAATGCCAGAAATGACCACCGATAGTCAGCTTGACGAATGTGGGAACACAGGCATGCAGGACAGCAAGGCAGAACCCGCGGGAGATGATGGCAGTTTCTTCCAATGCTCGGTAAGGTCTGCTTTGCCAGGTCAATCGAATACTGCTGGTCGGGTAAAAACTACCGCCGAAAAGCAGGATTTCAGATGTTGATAGACTACTGAGCAAGCATGCCAGAGCAAAGCAAGATATACACGATAGAAATGGCAAACTGAGTACAACTCAGCGAAACGATCATTTAGACATCTTAATGAGCGCGCTGGTGCATGAGAACCTTGGAGAGCTCTTCACGCTTTGCCTTGGCGCGGGAGTGGGTGCCAAGCTATGTAATTAAAGGTCATATGGGGCAGTACATACACGCTTCTTAAGGAACTTGAGGGCACGCTTGTCCTTGCCAATCTTAAGAGCCTCAAGGGCACGGCGCTCGTAGGGAGCGAAACCGACGATCTCACGAACAACGGTGTTACGGAAAGCAGCGCGCTGAGAAGCCATTCTCGTGTTCTCTCGCTTATCCTGCGCGCATGAAAAAAAAAGTGCAATGAGAATCACCGATTGTGCCTAATTGGGTCGGCCTGAGCAGCAATAAATGCAATATCAGCGCATGAGAGGATTTACTTATACGAGTACCGCTTGGCCACATCATCCAATATGTCCAGGTCGTCCTCCACCCAGGCCGGCAGCTCCACCGGGGACACGGGGGCGGCTGTCAGCGCCATCCCATTCTTACCGGACAGCGCTGAAAGGTGCGGGTGGACCTTGGCGACCTTGCCCTCTGTGGGCCGGCTGGACTTGAGACGGGCGCCCACCCGGGCCTTGCGGGCCTTGTTCGACATCGGGACGTCCTTGGTCACCAGGGCTGGGGCCGCCGCGGTGAGCACAGGGAGAAGTGGACCCCGGGCCCGCTTAAGGTCGTCAATCAATTGATTAGGCAGCTTAAACTGCACAGTAATCTCCATGATCTCGTCGAAGCTCTTGACGGGGTTACCGGGCAGCAAGGTCTGTGCGACCTCAAACATGGCCTCCGACTCCTTCCTGGCTGCCTCGGTGAGCAGGGCGTCTGCTGTGGCGAGCTGGGCGATGACTCTGCCCCAAGAGTTGGTGTAAATGCGGTAGACCTGGACCATATCTGCCTCCTCGGCGGTGGGGAGGCCAGTGTCGATGATGGAGATGTCGGCGAGGGTGTCCAGCAGAGGGGCCCTCAGCTTCTGCCGGGCTACCCGGACTCGGCTGGCGTCGAATACGGCCCCGTCGGCCTCAGGCACGCCCTCCATGGTCAGCGCGGTCAGGTCCTTGTCGACCTGCAGGGCCATGGCGCTGGCTCGGGCCTCGACGAGCACTTTAGGGATGTGGAGCACGGACGAGACCTCCCCCAGGACCTTGGAGCCCGTCAGCCGGGCCGTGATCGTCGCCAGTCTGACCTTGCGGCGGGACTCGTCCGGTAAGTTCCTGAGGGCCTCGACGACGGCCTCTCGGATGTCGGGACGGGACAGCCAGTGGTCGAAGACAGTCTCCTCGCACATGCAGGGGTCTGCCGCGACGACACGGACGGTCGGCAGGGAAATGATCGAGTCAAATGACAGGTTCATTTCAGGGGGGACGGCGTCGGCTGCCCGCACGAAGGCGGCAGTGTTCAGGGCCGTGTGGACGGACTCGACCAGCCCAGCCCGGCACTCGGGGCTGAGAAGCGTGTCGTCCATTCGGATCACGCCGTCCTCCTGAGCTACGGCGTCCCAGGCGGCCTTGAGATCGTCCGTCCCCATTGCCACCCTGGCCGCGAACCCGACCTTGTCGACGGTGCCGCGGACTACGCTCTTGAGCCGGTCAGTGTACTTGAACGGCAGGAACCGCGTGCCTCTGACCTCCCCGAGGGCGGTGATCTTTGGGTCGCGCCACATCCGCAGTGCCGAGAGGGCGAAGGACACGGGGGCCGGCTGCATCGACAGGTCAGCCTCGGCCTCCTCAATGGCTACTATGAGGGCCGCGATGCCGTCCTTGTAGTACTGCGCCGGGTACACCCAGCGGTCGTGTCCCACGTGGTGGCCGTCTTCGAGCAGCTTCTCCGTCACAGTTCTGGCCTGAGTCGAGGTCAGCTTGAACTCCGCGCGGATCTGGTCGATGTTGATGGGCATCACAGGGTTCTGCTCGATACGGCCGGCGACAGTCGATGCGACACGGTTGGGGAACGAAGTCAAGCATATGGTGCCGTCAACAAGCTCCACCTCGGGGTCGGAGGACGCAATATCATAGCAAACAGCCTTAATGTCGCTAGAAAGGACGTTGAGTTTCTCACTGAGGGCTTTGAAGGACGTGCTTCCTTCGTCATTGACGATGTCGTGAATACGGCCACGCACGAAGCTACTGAGCATCACAGTCTCACGATCTATCGAATACAGCACATCGAGCCCTCTTTTCTCGATTACAAAGTTCAGGAACTGCTCATCCATGGAAAAGAATGATCCTGCTCTTGCCAAGCCTGCGGGTTCAACTCCTGGGCCTGCGAGCTGGCCCGAGCTCAACCCAGTGGACTTTAGGCTGAGAGAACGATGTCATGGCGCGAGAGATTTATAAACCCGACCCGGCCTGGTCTACTTATTCCGGAACAGCTTCGACACGAAATACGACCCGGCGTGGGTCGCCATCGCCTTCCTCCTGCGGCCCCCGCTGCCCCTGCTCACGTGGGTCGAGACATCGCCGGAGAACCCGTCAAGGACGTCGTGCGCCCTCGCAAAAATCTCCTGCGGGGCCGACTTGATGTTCGGCAGCGTGGCAATGAGTCGAAGCACGACGGAGCCCTGCTCGGTGTCCAGCAGCGCGGCGGCGTCCCTCCCCGAGGTCAGCCGCCACGAGTTGTCCCCGGCAGAGTGCCCGCCGGCGTCAACCCTAACCAGGTTGCCCTTCTTCAGCGGGGGCGTCTGCAGCGCCATGTAGTAGCGCCTGTAGTTGGTCACGGGTAGCCCGAAATGCCAGGCGGGGTCGCTCATGCTGTGGTCGGCGACATCCTCGACCAGTGTCGGCGGGCACGGGAGCAGCGGGTCGGCCGAGTGCCGCTTTATGAGGGCGACCAGGCTGTCGTCGAGCGTCGCCTCGACAGCCCTGATCTCGTCCATGGGGCGGTTCCTCTCGAGCCGCTGCCGCAGGGCAAATATCGCTCGCACCCTGGGGTTTGAATCACTCAAATCGGGGAAGTCCGCGGCCGCCTTCGTCTCGAGCATGGCGTCCGCCGCAGTCTGCTTGAACAGGTCCGTCGACACAGCGGGCGTCGCCAGGCCCCTGCTCCACACGGCAAGCTCCTTGGCCACCGTTGCCCCACCCACCGCCCGCTCCAGCCCGGCCATCGTCTGGAACAGGCCGGGCCAGGCGGACACGGGGGCCCTGGGCGGGTCCCCCTCCGTGGGCTCCTCGGCGGTGGCGGTCTCGAACAGGGCCCTGGCCGCGGTGATGCCCTTGCGTCTGTTGACGTACTTGAGGTACTCGACCCAGCCGAGGGCCGACCCCGACGCGATGATTGATTCAAAGAGGCCGTCGGCCTTGGCGTAGTCCTGGGTCTGCTCGAACTGGTCCGCCGCGGACAGTGTCACAATCAGCTCGCTGTCGGGCAGCGCCACGAGGGCCCTGTCGAAGGCCCGGGTGATGGCCCGGCTCCTCAGGCCGTCCCTCGACTCCACCACAGTCGCCTCGGTCAGGTAGGCGATGTACTGGAGCCAGATCTCGGGCGACCGGTACAGATCTAGGATGGCCTGCTCGAAGGCGAACAGCGTGCGGGCGTGGTGGGCGTAGGCGTCGGCCCGGTCGTAACGCCGCTGCTCGTACGCGATGAGGCTCAGCCACCGGGCCAGGCGGGTCGAGCAGTCCGTGCCGGGCTTGGGCGGGTACTCCGTGCCGGCCGCCTTGACGTACAGCTTTTGCCGCTCGAGAGCGGTGTACCGCGCCTGCTCGCCCCTCTCCAGGCGGTCGTCCAGGATCTTGCCGATGATCTGGTCGAACTTGCTGCCGAGCCTCTGGAGGACATCCCGCCGCTCCCACCGGGCGTGCATCGTGATTATCGCAGTGACGTCCTTCATCGGCGTGTCGATCGCACGGTAGAACTCCCGCCGCACGCCGTCGATGAACGTGTCGGGGTCCTTCTCCGGGATGCCCGCGCTGGTGAGGAGCGTGAGATAGTCAGCCCACAGCGGCTGGGCGTCGAGGTGCAGGCCCACGCGACTCAGCGCGAACTTGAACGTGTCGACCAGCACCTCGCGGGCGTACGTGCCGAGCCGGGCATATCCACTGCTTCCCTTGTGCTTGGAGCCGACCCCGAGCCTGTTCTTGACGTATTCTATGTAGGTGGCAAACACAGCGATGTTGCAGAACTGCCGCAGGGCGTTCTCCAGCGTCTGCTTGATGTAGCCGTGGTTGGAGTTCACATGGAGCTCCGAGATGCTGCCGTCGGTCACTTTCTGAGCGGCCGCCTGATCCTCGGCGGGGACGCCCTTGGCATCGACATACTGCACGGATTCCTTTGCCGTTGGTGTCCTCGAAGATGACGTAGGCCTCGTACCTGCGGCCGCATGTGGGGTAGAGCTCGAAAAAGCGGCGGTATAGCTTGCGGACGGTGTCTACGGCCTTCTTGCACACTCCAGTGCCCTCGTCGACGGCCATGGCGAAGATAGCTCCCCAGTTCTCTATGTTGTATGGATCCTCCTCTATGTTGAACTGATCGATGAACTCCTCGTATTCATCCATCGCCCGTTCGTCGCTACCTCTGGTCGCTGGTCTATTCTGACAAATCAGGGAGAGCTCTCCAGAGGCAAGGGGCGACCGAATGGGATACCTTGATACCATCGACAATAAGGTTGGCTGGCATCATCTAGTTTTTTCGCTCTGATCTGATAACGATGGGACCGGCGAGATCAGAATTTGGCGATGTGGTGTCCTGGTGAGTGATATAAGTCATGTAGACGGCATGCACAGGCCCCGCCTGGACTTCTGGATGGAGTAGGAGTACGTTGTTTTCACAAAGTCCTAAGCATGAACGACAGTGTCAAAGCTCTTGCGATTGGAGGTACTGTCGGTGTTTGCCTCTCTGCTCTGGCATACAAGCTTTTTGGCCGCCCACGGAAGTACCAAGTGGACTTCGACAAGTCCCAGTTCACTCCCAGGGATGATTGCAAGATGGTACTCGTCATCCGCCGGGATCTGAAGATGGATAAGGGCAAGGTTGCTGCTCAATGCTGCCATGCATGCCTCGGCGTCTACCGTAAGGCTGTGAAGTGTGCTTTGAACGGCGACACGGACGTGGGAGACGCCCTTGCTGGCTGGCTGACGTTTGGCCAGACAAAGGTGACCCTCCAGGTGCCCGGTGCAGATGAGCTCAACAACCTGTTCGACCTTGCTGTCGAAGCCGGTGCTCCAGCAACCATAATCACTGACGCCGGCCGGACCCAGATCCCTGCTGGTAGCCAGACCGTGTTGGCCATTGGGCCCTGGCCGGTAGATGAGGTGGATCAGATCACAGGTAGACTCAAGTTGTATTAAATTATCCCGGGACAGGCAATCCGTGTTTTAAAAATGTAAAAATCTCGCTAAACTAAGCAACCTCCGATCCTAATAAACTAGCCTCGTCATCGTTCACTGGCGACGCCGCCCCACTGGTCTTGGCCGGCCGAGCCCTGGTCTTGGGCGATCGCCACGAGAACACTCCAAGAGATACGAAAACAAGGGCGGCCGACAACAGGTACCAGAGACTAAACGAGTTGTGAAAGATGACTACACTGAGCACTAGGCCCCATATGTCGCTGGAGAGGAAGCTCATGTTCATAAAGGCGGCGCTGGACAGAAGAAGGAGGAGCGGGACCCCCGAGTATTGGATGACCATGCACAGCAGGAACAGCAGCCAGGCGAGGGCCCCAGGGATGGTCCAAGTCGCGTGTACGGCCGCCCATGCCTCCCCGACGAATGTGGCCTGTACCAGTGCAAGTGGGGCGGCGAACAGGGCCATCATACCCAGATACTCAGTGGTTGAGTGAGCCTTGATCAGCGCCTCCTGGAAGACGTTGGCAACAGCGTACAGAGTGGCGCCGGTGATGCAGCAGAGGTCACCAACGACCCGCTCGAACACTGTCACGGAGCTGGAGGATGCGTTGCCCGCGTCGAACATGATGAGGACCACCATGCCAAGGACAGCGATCCCCACTGCTATGATGTGGCTGAGAGAGTATCGATGGCCGAGTACGATCATACTCAGAAGCATGGACGCAGGAGTGGAGAAACAGTCGAGAAACATCACAGAGGCGATCGTCGTGTAGCGGTAGGCGTTCACAACAAGCACATTGGCTTCCACGTCGAGGATAGCGCACACTAGATAGTGCCACCACTTCCCGTAGAGTCGTTTGCGCCGCTGAAAGAGGAAGCGTGGGATGAGGAAGAGCAGCAGACAGAGATAGAGCGATGAGTTAACGAGAGTGGGGAATAGAAGACCCATACCTGATAGACTTTGGCTGCCGACGCCCGTGCCGGCCAGGTTCAGGGATAACAGCTGCCCTATGCCGATTGTGAGACAGACCCGGAGCATATTTCCGCTTACTTTCATGATTTGCAACGTATACCTAGACTATTCAGTAATGATGGAGTCTGCGGCGCACAAAAGCTCTTCGTTTACGAGAACAGCAACGTGCAACCGAATCGATCAAACTGCCAATTTGATAGGTCGTCCCAACCACCAGGACTGACGCTCTCACTGTAGCGCTACCGACTATAGCCATGCATATAAGTTCATTCGTTCAGTCCAACCCGCGCCGTTGTTCAAAGACTGGTGAAACAGGACAGTAATCTAAACTTTATCTCAGCACCATCTTAGTATGTGTGCGTAGCGATGTAGGCGAAGAACCACACGAAGTACAGGAAGATCAGCAGCCAGGCCATGGCGACAGTGTAGACGAAAGACCCCGTGAGCTGGAAGAGTCCCAACCCCAAGCTCGCTGGGGCCAGAACCCTGGAGGTCTTGTCTTTCCTTGCAATAAACACAGTCGCGAGCTCGGTGATAAGCTCAATCAGCCCTGTGAAGAAGAATGGAACGGCGAAGAACAAGCCGACGAACATGACCTGGACATATGCAAACAGGAATATGAAGGACCACAGCAGGCCAGCAATGCAGCTGAGGATGAATAGGGCCGAGGTGATCATCGCGATCACACGGTTGGCGCGGTTGGCGAACGTGGCCCAGAGGAACCCGCTTGTGGAAGCGACTACAGGCATGCCCACCGCTGAATATGTACCCATAGGCTGTGTAGCATACTGCGGGGGTTGAATGAGCGGCTCTCTGGTGGGGTAGGAAGGAGGTTGCTGTTGCTGGCTGTACTGAAGGTGATTTGTGTCTTGAATCCCGGAGCTATAATCAAGCTTTCCAGCATTACTATTCGTGCCGTAACTATAGTCTGCGCTCATCTGAATTGAATGAATGTGAGGCTTTCTCGGGGAGATTGTACCCGAAATCTCCGAATTCGCCCGGATCCAAAATCTCACAGAATCTATCAATGGTAGTGTGCCAGATACAGAGTGAGCGTGCGACCTGAGTCAGGCGCCGTTGTTTACGTTACGCTATGTTACTCGTTTGACGTCAAACCCAACCTCGTGAGGTTCCCCACCCCGCCACAGGCCTACATGACGAGGAGCATCAGGAACACGATCTTGATAACGTACAACACGCCTGCTGAGAACATTGCCATGCTGGTCCACAGAAACCCGCCGGATATCTGGAAAAAGCTGAGCGCCACGAAGCCAGTGGCCAGGAAATGACTCTTCCGGGCACCATCGAAGAATGACAAGATCATTACCAGTGGCAGCTCGACCAGACCGGCAAGGGTGAGGGGGGCGCCGATGAGGAAGAGGACGAGGAAGGCGAGGAACAGGTCGATCGACCAGAAGAACGTCACAAACGGGATCACTACCAGCCCGGCGAACATGACTAGGATGAGGAGGGCGGCGTTCAGGACTGTCCAGACCTGCACGACGCGGGTAAGGGCCGAGCCGATGGGCTTGCGGGACGGAAGGTCTATGTGGCCATGAATAGCTGTATATGCTTTCATAGCCTGCATATTTGGATCGGATTGGAACTGTGGTGGCCCCGTAGGGACGTACTGACCAGAATATTGCTGATTGGGCGCCGCCTGGCTCGCTGGGGCACCATGGAGCAGAGGGGCGTTGACATCTAACACGGGGCGCTCAGAAAGAAAGCCATAAGCGTTTTCCTGACGAGATGCCATCTGATGCCTTTGTTGTGAGAGAAGTTTGGATCGAGATTTTGATCTCCATCGGTCCCAAGATTTGTATCAATATCATAACGATATCATGATGACCAGAGTCGACGCGTACCACCACCTCAGCCTCTCCTTCTCATACATGACAGAGATCGCCAAGAATTGTTCTCAAGCACTTTACCCCGACCCGACCATCACCAGCGGCCGAGCAATATAAACTCTACGGCGACCACAACCGGCATGACCACCATGTATGCGATGCCTCCCAGTATTTGCAGGGCAGCCAGTGCGATGTAGAAGGGGCGGCGGGTGAGGGCGGACTCCTGCGTCCACTTGGCAGCAAGGAAGAACTCCAACACGACCTCAGCAGCACCGACCAGGGCAAACAACGGGCCGAATAGGAAAATTGGGGAGGCGAGAAGGTAGCTTCCAGTGAGTACGGCGAAGACGACACCAATGAGGGGAGAGATGATCGCACTCATCCCGGCCATGAAGATGAACGTGCTAATAGTGAGGCGGTGCAGGTTGATCAGGTAGGCGAGGGGCTTCAACTGTTCTGCGGTCAGTTCAGATGAATTTTGCGGATGAGATTCAGTGTCCATCAGGGGCTTGGAAAACGAAGGTGGTTGGTCTTCATCGGCGGAATAGAGCTGGTTTCCCATGTTTTCGCCGTATTGACCGTTGTAAGGTACGTTGTATCCGTAGTTGCCGTCCATGGATGGAAACGTCAGTGATAGTTTGAAGCGAGATTTAGCGAAATTTAGTGAATTTATGTATCTTTCCACACTTTAGTAATCGAGCTCAGGCCTGGGCAATCAATCTGGCACTCTGCCATTCATCGGTTTAAACGTTGAATATCACGAACAAAGCGGCCCCCACGATGGTGGTGACCACCGTGTAAACGATGCCAAACATCACCTGGAGCCCGCCGAGGATGACGTAGATTGGGCGCCGCCTGCGGTATGTGTCAAGCTTGAGGACAAGGCCGAGGAGGAGTTCAAGGACAATCTCGGTCGACCCGCAGATGATGAAGAGAAGGCCGCAGCCGACCAAGGGGGTGGCGATGAGGACGCTGCTGAACAGGGCGACGAGGATGAATCCGACGACAGGTGCTCCAACACAGCTGATGAGCACTGTGAGGACGAACGTCAGAATCGTCACGCGGTGTAGAACAACCATCCAGATGGTACCTAGTAGCTTCTGGGAAGACGACATAGCAGCGTTGCCGCCGCTACCGGTCTTGGAGGGACCGTCGCTCATCAGCGGCGTCGATGAGAACGTGGGAGGACCTCCTGCGATGTCCTGAAAGGGAATGTTGCCGTATAGTGCTCGGTTGGATGCTGTCATTCGTATTTTCAGTTTCTAGTTCCTGGCTTCTGCGTGTTTTGTCATCTCCGGTTCGAGAGATTTCGAATCTCCCGAATCAGCGAATCTACGATCGTATCAACCTCGTTTATAAAGCTTACATTTTCCGCTGGGCCTTGGCCTTGGTCACACCGCGATACTGAAGGGGCGACCCGAAACCTCCGTCAGATTGCTCAGACATGATTGCTCCCAGCGACTGGGCAGTGGGAACAGACGCCCAGCCACCCCGGATGGGGGTCAACGGGGCACTCGCAGTGGGGCGGGCAGAGGTCTTCCGGTTCTGGGTCGCTTGCTCCTCGAAGATCTGGCGGAGTGTCTTGGGTTTGGGGGCAGCGGCAGGCTTGCCCCAACCGGACGGCACATGCTGCTGCGGAGCTGGAGCGGCCTGCTTCTGGGCGACGTCCTGCTGCATGATCTCACCTAGTCCACGCGGGGCCGGCCTGTTGGGCATGAGCCACGGTGCTGGGGCGCCACCGGCCTGGGGCTGGGCTGGCCGGGGTCCGGGCTCCCTAGGCATATACTGCGGCCACTGGGGCTGGCCGTCTCTGCCGGGCGAGGGCATGGGCATGGGCTGGGCAGGCTGCTGGCCGGGGGTGACTGGAGCAGAGCCGGTGGGGTTGGGTACGGGCATCGGCATCATCCCGGGGTATGGGGGGAACACCATAGGCCGGCCGTCCGGCCCGACAGGCTGCATACCTGGGTAGGGCATGCGGGGCATCATCTGGCCCTGGGGGAACATCTCCGGGCCCATGGGGCCAAGGCGACCGGGGGCCTGCCAGTCTGCCGGTGCCATGCGGGGGTCCGGGCGGAGGGGCGACTGCGGCATCGGCTGCTGGGGCTGGGGCTGGGGAGCAAGAGTTTGGGGAGCCTGGGGAGGAGCTTGGGGTGCTAGCTTGGGCTTAGGGGTCTTGACGGGAGCAGCAGGCTGCGCGGGTGCGGTGGCAGGGGCAGGCTTGCGCTGGGCGGGCTTAGGCTGGGGAACCGGGTCGGCCTTGGGCTCAGGTGTAGGCTCGGGCTTGGACTCCTCCTTCTTGCCGAACTTGTCCGACAGCTTGCCCCACGCGTTGTCACCGACACACCTGATGGGGGTCGTCGCAGGGAAGTGTGGCAGCCACTTCTTGATCTGGCCCGTGGGGTAAGGCCCGTGCACAACGTTGCTGGGGTCCTTGTACTCCCACATCGCCGCACTCTCGTCCTCCATCTTCGGCTCGGGCTTGGACTCGGGCTTGGGCTCGGGCTTGGCGTGGGTGCCGAAATTGACGTCGAGGAGCAGTTGGTCGAGCTCGACAATCTTGTTGCCAGTGGGGAGATCCCAGAGATCCTCCTCGAAAACAGCCTCAGTATCGTCGGGCTGCAGCTGGTGGACATTAGCTCGGGGCTTGGCCGGCTGCTCCTGCTCGGTGATCGATGTGCGACGGACCGGTGCGCGGGAAAGCAGTTTCCGCTCCAGACGCGGCTTAGGCGCCTTCTTGGTCAGTTTGCGCTGCTTTTGGGTCATTTTCTTCTCTAACCCGCCGTCAAGCGGCACAACAGCGCCGGGAACCTGCGACTGTTGCGTAATCATCAGCTGGAGCTCGTTCTTTGCCGCTAATACGTCAGGAACAGAGACTTCCTGGAATAAAGCTACTAATTCATCTCTGGAATAAACGATGTCTTCGCGCATTCCGCCACAACGCTCGAGTGGATTTTCGAGTGGAAAAATGAAATCGTCAATTGATCAGGCTGATTGGTACATGGAGTCGACCCCCACAGCAACCTGTACTGCTGCATTTACTTCCATCTATATATTAAATGATAAACGAATAACTATTGCGACTGCTGAGCGGCGGACTCCACCGGAGTTAATCCGAACTGCGCGCTCCTCTTAAAGATAGCCTGCATCTCCTGCTCGCTGCGTTCCTTGGGCCGAAGCCCCATGACCTGCACTGTGACGTCAGTGAATACCTGCGGCTTGACGTTAGACCATCTCGGGAACGATCCATCGAGACAATGGCTGCCGATCTCATGCCACCCTGCCTCCGTCCGGATCCAGTAGACCCCGAACTTCACCCGGACGGCGCTGACCTCGCCCTCTACTGACCACTCGCCGATCCACAATGGGACAGACCAGCGCCCTTTTTCCCCGCCCTTGGACTTGAACAGCCCGTACGAACCGTGCCCGTCTGCCCGCACGAGCACCCATATGTCGACGTTGAACTTGCTGATGAATACCGCGGCCTTGACAGGGTGGGGCAGGTTGAGCTGGGCGGGGAGACCTGGGCCGCCCGACACCACCCGCCCCACGCTCATGTGGCGGGTCTTGGTTCCAGTGCAGAATAGGGTATGGCCACTGAGGATGACTGTGTAGCCACTCATCGCCCAGATCTGGTCCACTGGGAACGACGGCTGGGCAAAGGTGGTGGCGCTGACGACACTCTCCCCGAGCATGAGCTGGTTGCCCCTGTTGTCGCCCGCCACAAGGCTGTCAGTCCCGCCCTTGAGGATTGTCCGGGTGGGTGAGATCACTGCAGACGTTGGGGTGAAGCCAGCGGGCAGGGGGACGTGCTGGAACCAGGGGACCGAGCGGGCGTCAGTCCCTACCCCCAGCCGGCCGCCGATGTTGGACCCCGCCGCCATCACGCCGACCGGGGTGGCGATGATGGTGGCGCCGTCGCCCATGAAGAGTCCCAGGGCACAGGCAGCTGGGCTCCGGAGCAACTGAGCGATCGCGGGGTGAGACGGGAATGTGAGGCGGGTCGGGGGAACGTTTGTGTGCTCCCCCACGCCTAGGCTGCCCATCCTGTTCTCCCCCCAGCCGTATAGACCCTGGGCTGTCAGGGCGATGGCCTCACGGCCCGTGGTCCAATGGTAGAGGACGGGCGGCACGTGCACCCGCTTATAAATATGGTCCGCGGCGTCGGGGTCAGTCGTGCAGCAAGGGATGCCGTTGCAAAAGAGTCGGCCCGAATAGCAGAGGCAGAAGGCCAGCGCCCCGCCGACGTCCACAGTGCGGGTCAACCGGCCGTCCTTCCGGGCAACGCGGGCAGCGAACATAGTCTTCTTGCACAGGAACCAGATGGCCATGTCAGGCATGACCGGGGGGCTCTCCCGGCCCTGGGACTTGGGGTCGTGACCCTCGACGTCGGGGTCGGTGCAAGCCTGCATGAGGACGGCCCAGAGAGTGCCATGGATGAGGGTGTGGAGCATGTTGGGTAGCTCCTGCCCTGGATCGAGCGGGATGTTCATACTAAGGACTTCAGCGCCGTTTGTTGCTAGGATCCGGGCTGCCTGCGTGAGAAATGATCGGGCTCGGGGATCTCGAAGCTGCAGAGCACTTATATCGGTACCAAGCTTCTGCATACGCGGTATATCGTCCAGAACTGGCTCAGAAGCTTCTCTTTGAATGGGAAAACGGCCAAATTCTTGTTCGTATGCAGCGCCAAGCAGCGACGGTACGTCACCACAGACTAATGATGTGCACTTCACAGATTCTTCATAGAACTGCTGTGCCTGCTGCTCAGTATTCATGATTGGGGGGATGGCTTATCATCGCAGAGTCGGCAAGTCGTGCCGAATCCTTCAATCGTCCCCCACGTGGCTCGGCAGCGTCCGGTGCGCGGCAATTCGGCACGGGAATGGTGAATAGCACTGGGTGTAACCGCTCTCCAAAATTATCGATATAATCGGATTCTGCTGATTGCACGATCTTGTACGGTGACTTTCGAAGAAAGCCGGGGCAACGACTACGGAGGGCACCAATTCACTGTATGGGGTCGAACCAGCACAGGTTCGTGAGACTCACTCCTGATTCGCTAAAAATGCTCGACTTCAAACGAAGTCAACACTCACCAACCCTCTCCGTGCGACCGATGTCTATGTTTACTGAGGTTGTATCAAGCGATTTCCTCGGTTTCGAGTTCAATAATGTTAGCTATGGCGAACAGATTGACGCCAATGCCAGCAAGGGCAAGGATTTCTGCGGTATCACTGTCTCTGAGAAGTCTTTCGGCGGTGTCAAGGTAATCTACGTTACTCACAACTTCAAGTACTTCGGCGGTACTCTCGGTTGCGCTGAGGGCGAGCGTATCTGCCGCGCCTTCGACTACGCGCGCGAGCACATGATGCCTCTCGTCATGGAGTGCGCCTCCGGTGGCGCCCGTATGCAGGAGGGCACTCTCGCCCTGATGCAGATGGCCAAGGTTTCTTGCGCAGTCGCCGCTTTCCGCGCCTGCCACCTCCCCTTCATCACCCTCCTGCTCGACCCCACGTACGGTGGTGTCGCCGCTTCCTACGCCATGCAGGCTGACTTCAAGATCGGCATCAAGGATGCCCGTATCGGTTTTGCCGGCCCCAGCGTCATCCTGAACACTTGCTTCGACATGGAGCAGGATAAGTACGACACCAACTGCCCCGAGGGCTTCCAGTCTGCCCAGTTCCTCCACAACTACGGTCAGATTGACATGGTCGCTCTCGACAAGGAGGACGCCCATAAGCGCGTCGCCACGCTCATCCAGATTCTCGCCCGCCGCCGCGACTCGCCCTTCAAGGTTGAGGACCACACCGAGATGCTCGACGCCCCCGACATTGCCGACATCCCCCCCGGGACCCCCACCCGTCCCTACGAGGCAGACTACACCCACGCCCGTAACATCGACCGCTACCAGCCCACGGATCTCGTCCACAAGCTGTTCGGCGCCACCTTCATCCACCTCGCTGGTGACGGCCGCCAGGGCCGCGATGACGCCATCCAGGGCGGCATCGGCCTCCTCCCCCGCGTCGGGGACAACACTGAGGTCCGTCCTTGCGTCGTGATCGCCACCCACAAGGGCCACTCCGCCGAGGCCCTGTCCTCCCGCGAGTTCGGCATGTCCCACCCCGACGGCTACCGCACCGCCCAGCGCCTTATGGGCCTCGCCGACCAGTTCGGCCTCCCCGTCGTCTCCCTCGTCGACACGTGCGGCGCCCTCCCCTCGTTTGACGCCGAGGTTGCCGGCCAAGGTCAGGCCATTGCTGAGATCCTCCTCTTCATGGCCTCCCTCCGCACCCCCATCTACACCGTCGTCACCGGCGAGGGTGGGTCCGGCGGTGCCCTCGGCCTCGCCATGGGCAACCGCGTGTCGATGCTGTCGAACGCCTACTACTCTGTCATCTCCCCCGAGGGCGCGGCGTCCATTCTGGGCCGCTACAAGGACGAGGACGACAAGAAGACCAACTTCCCCAAGGACTGCATGAAGATCGCCACGAAGCAGCACGTCTATGCACACCAGCTCAAGGAGCTCGGCGTCATCGACTCCATCATCACGGAGTACCCCGCCGAGGACTACCACTACTGCCCCTTCCTCCTCAAGGCCCTGTCCATCGACATCATGGCCTCGTTTGCTCAGTGGGACGTCATGACCCCCGATGACATCGTCAAGGACCGCCAGGCCAAGTTCCGCGCCATGGGCCGCTTCCTCGAGCTCACTCCCACCCAGCTCTCGGACAAGCTCGCCGCCCTCGAGCCCCCCGCCGCCCGCCCCAGCCGCAAGGGCGCCGTGACCGTGGATCTGACCAAGGACGCGACCCCCGGCCCCGAGGTCCCCCCGAACCTCGTCTACATCGCCGAGCGCACCGTCGCGGACAACTCCCGCGTGAAGAAGGCCCGCGCTGACCAGCCGCTGCCCGTCTGCCCCGTCCCCGTCCCCGTCGACACGACCAAGCCCCTCCACGACAACACCGTCATGACCGCCAAGCGCGTCCTCGACGAGCGTGGCCCCGAGGCCGCTGCCAAGTGGGTCCGTGAGCAGAGCGGCGTCCTCCTCACCGACACGACCTTCCGTGACGCCCACCAGTCCCTGCTGGCCACTCGGGTCCGTACCAAGGACTTCCTCGACGTCGTTGACGCCACCCAGCAGGCCCTCGCCACCCCCACGATGTTCTCCTTTGAGTGCTGGGGCGGTGCGACGTTTGACGTTGCCTTCCGCTTCCTCAAGGAGTCTCCATGGGCCCGTCTGAGAGAGCTCCGTGCCCGTATCCCAAACGCCTGCCTCCAGATGCTCCTCCGCGGCTCCAACGCCGTCGGCTATGCCTCTTACCCCGACAACGTCGTCCGTGAGTTCATCACCCAGGCCGCCAACAACGGTATCGACGTCTTCCGTATCTTTGACTGCTTCAACAACTTCACCCAGATGGAAGTCTCCATCGACCAGGTTCGCAAGGTCGGGAAGATCGCCGAGGTCGCCATCTGCTTCACCGGCAACTTCCTCGATGAGAACGAGACCAAGTACACGCTTGATTACTACCGCGCCCTCGCCCAGAAGGCTGTGTCCGCCGGTGCCCACATCCTTGCCATCAAGGACATGGCGGGGCTCTTCCGTCCTCAAATGGCCGGACCCCTCATGGCCGCCATGCGCGAGGTCGCCCCGGACATCCCGATCCACTTCCACACGCACAACACCTCGTCCGCCGCCCTCGCCGCCTGCCTCGGCATGGCCTCTGCCGGCTGTGACATCATGGACTTCGCCATCAGCTCCCTGGCTGACACTACGTCCCAGCCCTCCCTCAACGCCTTCATCACCTCTGTCCAGGGCACAGCGATGGACACAGGCATCGACTACCTCAAGCTCGAGCCGATCGCCCAGTACTGGGAGGCCGTCCGTAAGGTGTACGCCTCGAACGAGTCCGGCATCAAGACCGGTACTGCCCGCGTCTACGAGCACCAGATCCCCGGCGGTCAGTTCTCCAACCTGTACGCACAGGCACGCGACATGGGCCTCGAGCACCGCTGGTCCGAGATTCTCGACATGTATCGTGACGTCAACCGCGCCCTCGGCGATATTGTCAAGGTCACCCCCTCTTCCAAGTGTGTGGGCGATCTCTCGATGTACCTCATCATGAATGACCTCACCCCCGACGCCGTCAACCCCGCCACTGTCAACCCCGACTTCCCCTGGCCCCAATCCATCCAGGACCTGTTCGAGGGCAAGCTCGGCTTCCCCGAGGACGGGCTGCCTGATGCCTTCTCCAAGGCCGTGCTTAAGGACAAGAAGCCCCTGTCCGAGCGCCCCGGCAAGGTTATGCCCCCCGCCGACCTCGAGAAGATCAAGGCCGACCTGTCATCCCGCTACAACATCGAGGCGGCCATGGAGGATGCCGTCTCGTACGTCATGTTCCCCGCCGTCTTCGAGGCTTGGATGGCCCACATCCAGAAGTACTCCGCCGCCACTGTCGGCCTTCCCAGCCACGTATTCTTCGGCGGTATGGTCTGCGGCGAGACTGTCGGCGACATCACCCTGACCCGCTTCTCGCCCGTGTCGGCCCACAAGACCCGCACCCTCTCCTTCCTCGTCGGCGGCATCTCCATGAACGTTGTCATTGCCGAGCCCGAGCACAACGACGGCAACAAGGGGAAGGCCGTCCTCCCCCCCGCGGACAAGAATGACCCCACCCACATCACCGCCCCCATGCCCGGCAAGGTCACCGAGATCGCGGCTGAGCCTGGTGCCCACGTCTACCGCGGCGAGCCTCTGCTCAAGGTGTCCTCGCTGAAGATGGACGTCGAGATTACTGCCCCCCACGAAGGTGTCGTCGAGAAGGTCGTCGCCAGCCTCGCCACTCCCGTGACGTCCAACTGCCTGCTTCTGGTGCTGTCACAGATGGCTGAGTAAGCGTTTGTGTAAAGTCTGAATTTATGCGCGCTGTCTCCTTAAATACATTGGCTACATGCCACCCGCCCCGCCAGCCATGCCGTGGGATCGCAGATACGCCTCTTGCTGGCTCGACACTATGGCCGCCAGTCCCTTCATGGCGCTGGCCCCCACTGCCGCCTCCGACTCGGCCGACATCTCGCTGATGATCGACTGGGCTCTGTCGCGGGCGGACACCTTAGGAATGTGCACCCGAGATGACCCAGACCTATGCATCGTCCTCTTCTTCTCCGCTGTCATTTGCTTCCCGATGCTGACGATGGCACATTCGCCCCCCAGCTTGGTGGTGTGACGAATGACCTGAGCCCGGGCGATCGCCTGGAGTGGGACGGCAGCCTCCATGTCCGCAATGGCGTCGTCGTCATGCAAGGCAAAGACACGATCGTCGTCGAGGTCGTCAAAGAGGCCGATGGCCGATGCCGAGTCAGACGGGGAGCCATACGCGTCGTCGATGTCTACGTTTCTCACTGTCGTGTCGAGGAACGATTGGACAAAGGTATCATCGTCCTCTTGCTCGTCCTGGGCCCTGTATTTCGCTGGATTGAGCATTGGGGAGAGGACAGTGGAGAAAGGGATCATAGAATCGGGAATGCGGGATGTTACGACAGTAACGCTCTCTGGGAGCTTCACCTGGCGTGTCTGCAGCCCATCAAGTGTGGAATTTAGCGCCGTAGACGCACCGGCGCCCATCTGGTGATACGATAGATTTTTCGATGAACGCTGGAAGGCTGATTCAGTCAAAGCATTAGTCGTCATTGGTCCGCCTAGCGGGTTAGTGAAGGCCTGGAAGAGGTCATTGGGCTGTGGCATGGCCATTTCATGGCTGGCCACGGGTCTGGTGTTCAAAAAATATAGGACACAATAGTAGAGTCTCATCGGACCGAGATCCTGTCATTCGACGCCTTTCTTGCAGGTCATGAAATTTGCGATCTCAACCCAGCATCCTTGACCCAGGCCGAATATAGTTCAGCAGACGCAGCAAAATTAAACGATAAGAATGCATCTTTGAGCGCATTGAACTGCTTGTACAGCTTGTACGTGACAGGGGTGCCACATTACCCACGTAAATAGCTATGGGCAGTTTAAGGAATAAAAACGCCCGTTAACACAGATGCCCCTTGTCGGAAGAGGAAAGGCTAAGAAGAACGCGATCCCGAATGCCGACGCCCTTATGGGTGGTCTCAAGAACATGAATACCTCTAATATGATGTATCAGAAGAAGGTGGATGCTGAAAAGGCTCGTGCGAGAGAGTAAGTTCATCCAGCTGGTATTTCAGCTGCTTCTCCTGGATCTAACACAGATTGATGCGCAAGGGCGATAGGACAAATGCCCAGCTTGCTCTTCGCAGAGCGCGGCAGTTTGAGCAGATGGTCAACCGCACGACGGCCATGATGGGCAACCTGGAGACCATCCAGATGGGCATCCAGTCGGCACAGCAGAGCGCCATGTTCGTGGACACCCTGAAGGTCGCCAAGAAGGAGCTCGACACCGCCGCCAAGACGATCGACGCAGACAAGGTCCAGGATATGATGGACGACATGGCGGACAAGATGGACGAGATCAACGCCACCACGGAGCTGCTGTCCGAGGACATGGGCATGGGCATGGGCATGGACCTCGACGTCGGGGACGAGCTCGCCGCCCTCGAGGCCGAGCTGGCGACAGAGTCGATGGCCGAGTTCACTGGTGTCGCCGCGCCTGTCTCTGAGGAGGCCGTGGCTGAGCCTACCGCGCCCCAACTGCCGACCAAGATGGACGAGCTCAGCACTCTCGAGGACATGTTCTAGGTAAAGTGGATGTACACAGCGCACTGGTATGGCTGGGATGGTGTGGTTAGGGTTGGAAGCATGGGCTTGTCTCATCCTTTGAATTGCTTGCCTTGCTTGTCATGCCAGGCAGAGTGATACCGCCAACCACACCACAGTGGAGACATACTGGGAGCCATACTGGTTCATTGTGACCCTTAGTATGGGGTTTTTACGCCTCCATTCTCGCAGACTGCGGACCAGTTTTTTTTCATACATGCATTTTTTCATGGTAAAAAACTGGTGAGGAACTTGTTTTTGTGAGATGGCACGTACTAGCCCTTGTTAGAACTTATATAGGTCCGTCACGAGATCTGCAGCTACTCCGGTATCAAGATCCATCCCGGCCGTGGTCAGAAGTACGTCCGTCTCGACGGTCGTTCTTTCACCTTCCTGAACAGGAAGGCTGCTGTTCACTTCCAGAACAAGTGGGCTCCCCGTAAGATTTGCTGGACTGCTGCTTACCGCCGCGCTCTCAAGAAGGACGTCGAGATCACCACTCGCCGCCGCCACCAGCGCTCTGTTAAGTCCAACGTCGTCGTCCGTGGCTACTCTGGCCTCGACTCCAAGGACCTCGCCGCTAAGCGCCGCACCACCTCCCTTAGCGCCGATGCCCGCAAGGCTGCCATGGCTGAGCTTAAGGCCGCTAAGAAGAACCGCAAGTAAGCGCTGACCTATAAATCACGGTAGTCCACGCAAGGTGACCTTCAAGCGTGGCTGGCTGTGTTCTGGGTAGTTTCTCATCTCACCTTGCCGTGGTTGGGATGCTGGCAACATCAATGCCGATTGCGATTTAAGTATTCCAGAACGTGAATATGTGCCAAATGCATCTATACTCGATACCCGCCTGCTCTATAGCCCTTCTCGCCTTCCAGGGGAGGTGTGAGTTTTGCCAGGTCTGCTCACAACGAAAAGTTCACAGATGCAAGATAGCGCAATTCCTCCGGAATTGACTAAAATAACGAAAGAATTCTGTCGTGAAGTGCTTAGGGAGCAACCTACCAATATTTATAGCTTCGGCGCCAAGTACTTTGCTACTCTCGTGAAATCCCGCCGCATTGACGTCTTGGAGCGTATGTCAATGGAAGAATTCAAGGAGCACCTCATCTCTGCTCTTGCGTCGCATGTTTCAGACAACAAGGTGGACCAGGGTGTGTTCAAGAAGGTCCTGTGGGAAGAGAAGCTCGGCCTGTCCAGCTTCCAGGTTGCCCGGGCCGCAATCGTCATGGAGGAGGATGAGCGCGGTCTGTTTGACTGCGAGGAGACCATCTCTGCTGTGACGACGGCGATCTTTGCCGGCACAACAGACCCGGATATGCCCGCCCCTCATGTCATCATCCACGGCTCAACTCCTGAGGAGTTCGTCGAGATCCTCCAGGCTGTCGCCAGCACATACCCTGGCAACATGGACAGCGTGCCCCGGGCCGAGGCGGCGCTGCTGCTGCGGTCCCCCGACCTTGGTCTGACAGCACCCGAGCGGCGACTCATCATGGGGACGACGGACGCGGAGCTCAGGTTTGGGGAGGACGCCATGAAATACACCACACTCCTTGGGTCTGCTGCGGAGGCCGGGATCGTTCCCCGCCCGAAGCCCGTGCTCTCGACCCTCACTGAGACCCTCATCGCCATCATGCAGGAGCTCGACGACGGCCGCACTGGCCGTCTGCCGTTGTGGACTGTCCGCGACGCGCTGTTCTCCGCTGGCCTGGGGCTCACGCGTCTTCAGGTGTACTGCGTCCTTGCCGACGCCGTGCTCGTCGAGGCGGACATGACCATAGAGTACATGCCGCTCATCAAGGAGTTCGCCGCAGCTCACATCATGCACCTCGGTGTTGTTGAGCGGCACAACGCCCTCGTCGCTCATCCCATGCCGGACACCGTCCTCGGGGCCGACCAGGCCGGTGTCGAGGAGCAGGTGGCCGACGCCCTCCGCGACGTCAGCGACAGGGTGCTCCCCAACGGCAACTATGCCCCCGTGGACGTCTACGAAGGAGTGCGGGGCGACGCCATGCGACTCTCCCGGCAGGAGGCGATGGCCATACTGGCCGCCGCCGACTCGCGGGACGGTGTGGCACCTGCGGACCTTCAGACGTGTGCCTTCACTGTGCTGTGCGCCTACACGAGGGAGAAGCACGTGCAGTTTGCCATCACCGAGGATAAGTAACATGTAAATTCAAAACCAGCTTGCCGTGTTTATGCCGTGATTATCTCCGGATCCATCCGATGTCACACCCCCCGGTCCTCCATGACGACTGACAGCACCTTCTTCCTGGCGTCCGCGTTCTCCCGGACCAACGTGTTCCTGTACTCTTGTACATGTTCCCAATCCGGCCGCAGCGTCGCCCCGTTCCTGGCGTACTCTTCAGTGAACCTGGTGTCCTTCAGCTCCCACCAGTGCCACCTCGGAGGCCGGGTCTCTTGCAGGTCCCCATGCCGACCCCGTGTCATGAGATGCTCCTCCTCCTCCCTCAGCTGGGCAAGCACAGCCTCGTACGTCTCAAACACACGCCGGTGTCCGCCGTCCATCTTGACTGCGAGCTGGGCAGGGTCAATCGCCCAGTTCTCGGCTCCAGGACCAAACCGCTCCTCGATACGGTCCCTCGCCTCGTCTGGTATGTCGGGAAGCTCGTACCCTGGGAAGTGGGTGAACATCTCGGGCGGCCCCATGTCCGTGATCTGGTGCGAGAGGAACGTGGCTCGGCGTCCAAGGACTGCGGCGCGCTCCATCTCCTCGTCAACCTCCTCGGGCTCGGGGTCGTAGTACTCGTCTTCGCTCAGTCGTTCGTCGATGTATGGCTTCATCGAAAGATCAAGGCCCTCGAGACGACGCTCCTCCTTCGCAAACTTCACCGGCGGCGCACAGGTCCTATGAAGCGTGTTGCCCGCACTAGGCGGTCTGATCCACTTGCCTGCGGTCCTGCCTACAGGGTGCTTTTTCTCATACGGGTCCGGGGGTGACGGGGGCCGCTGGTACCGGTATAGGGGC
This sequence comes from Carpediemonas membranifera, assembly GCA_019828565.1. NCBI lineage: Eukaryota > Fornicata > Carpediemonas > Carpediemonas membranifera. The sequence continues at coordinate 84,501 of JAHDYR010000030.1, read as the reverse complement.
CGGGCCTGGAGCTCGGCGGGCACTTGTATCGAAGCCAGCTTCTGTTTGAGGAACCTGAGGTGTGTTTCTAGGTCCAATAAAGCGTTTCTCTCCATGATATTCTTGTCGTTTTCCAAGCTGGTCGTCGGTGCGACCCCTTGGTACGACACATCGCTCGCCTCAGACGGCTCCGGTGACGATATGCGGCGTGTGGGCCGGATCACCTGCACGTTCCGCTCGTTAGTGGCCCCTTTCCAGCTGAACTTGTCGCTATCTGGTGGGGACGGCGGGCCTGAGGGAAAGTCCGGTCCATCGGCCAGGAACGCCGCTGTTTGCCGCATGTGAACGTCTAAAACTGGCTCAAAGTCTCGAATGATCGTTTGGTCTGGAACAACACCCGATAGGGCCTTCAGCTGAGTAAGAGGGGCGGGGAAAACAAACCCTAGACGCGGAGACGCGCTTTCCACGATCTCGGAACTTTGGATTAAACGGATACTGCTTTGGGTTGAACTGAGTTGTGTGTTGGCCTGGTTGCCACGGACTTTGCATCTCCGTTCAAGGTGAACAAAATTTTTACCAAATTTTGAATGCACCTTCCGGCTCAAACGCCTCTACATAGGCACGCTTAAGCCAGTTTGGCGGCATTTGAACACAAGATGGGTCGAAACAGCACCTGTTCCGATTATCCGAATTCCGACTCTCAATTCCACCAGCATGAGAAGGTGGCATCAGTATAGTAGCATCAGTGGCCTAGCTTGGGTCAGGAAAGACACAGTGTGCAGAATTTTGCGCCGCCAAATTTTCCTTCTCACAACACAAAGAAGTGACGGATGGATCAAGATCTGACGCTGGACATACGAAAGAACGTTCAGAGGCAGAAGAACGTCTATGATCGTTTCTCCCGCCACAATCTCACTGGGACGCGTCCTGCAGCGATGTCTCAGTCCCCCGGCGATGAAGTCGTCTCCCACCTTGAGAACATCGAGCGCGAGAGAAACAACCGGTCCCTAGAACTCATCAGATCCCAGCGGTACGAGCTGGAGCAGGTGAAGGAGGCGCTGGACGACCGTGAGCGGACGATTAGAGAGCTTCAGGATCATGCCGCCAGACTGGAGCGAGATATCGGTATGTCCCGTCATGAACGGACGGGCATTGAAGCGGACCACCAGGCGCAGATTAGAGCTGTGCAGGGCGACCGCGACCGTTCAGCCGAGCAATGTGCGGTGCTTGACCGCCGTGTGCGACAACTGTCAACAGAGGTTGAGTCTCTGAACGCCACCATCATGAAGCTGGAGACGCAGGCACAGGTCACTGACCAGGATGCCCGGGACAAGATTGCCGAGCATGTGTTATTGAACCAAAGGCTTCAGGATCAGGTGTCCCGGATGATGAGCGAGAAAGAGGACCTCGCCAGGGCTAACAACAGGTCTAACAGCACTATCAGAGACCAGGAGGACCGCCTTGCCACCCTCGAGGGCCAGCTAGCCTCCACCAAGCATGAGCTGGCCGAGGCCATGAAGCAGCTTGGCGATCGTGACGCTAGGGCTCATGGGCTTGCAGACCAGCTGGCCCAGGCGAACGGGCGGATTGGCGAGGCTCGCAGTGTGGCTAGCCAGCAGGCGATGGAGATTGAGCGTCTGAAACACGCCGTTAACGAGAGCCGCAACCGCGCCGCTGAGGCTAACGAGGCTCTCAATGCCGCTAAGTCGACCATCCGCGACTTGAACGAGCGTGTGGGTGATCTCCAGTCGACTCTGACCTCCGTCAACGGGCAGACCGACCAGCAAGCTCGGGAAATCACCCGGCAGAAGGAGGCCCTCGCCCAGCGCGCCAGGGATATCGCCGGGCTCATCAACGGCACTGGTGACAAACTGTTCAGCGCAAGTTCGGACTCCCTCGAGCTTCAGTCCGTCGACACACCCGCCTCTGGCATCACAGATCATGACGCACACTGGACTCAGATACTGGACGTCCTTAGGGGTAATCTCGACGCCCAGTCAGAGTACATGGGTCGACTCGGGTCCGATGTCGTTAGATACGAAGATCAGCTCGCTGGGGCTCTCGAGAGAGAGGCCGCCACGAGCAAGCGGCTGGAGGAGGCGTTCGCCACGCTCGAGCGAACCAAGCACACGATGGAGCAGGAGGCCGTTACCGCTGTCCGCACTGAGGTCGACCGGGCGGCCGAAAGCCGCGCCGTTCTTATCAAGGACTACGATGCCCGCATCACTCAGCTCAAGACTGAGCTCGAGGACCGGGCCGGAGGTGAGGCCGCCAAGGAGGCGGAGTGCACCAGGCTCGGTGCTCAGCTGGATGCATCCGAGACAGAGCGGGAGACACACCGCCAGACGGCCGCCAAGCTGACAAACGCAGTCGTGGCTCTAGCAGCTTACGCCAGGCCGCTGGAGAAGGCGCGCGTGTCGCTTGTCGAGCAGAAACATGTGCTGGGCCGGCTCGCGGACAACTACACCGCTGTGAGCACCGACCTCCGCAATCTCGAGCACGCTGCCCGGGGAGCCTACGAGACCAGCACCCGGCGCCGCACCCCCATCCAGAAGTTCCGGACCGCGGCCCTCGTTGTCCTGGCCGGCGTGACCATGCGGCGGATGGCCCGAGCCCGCACCGGGCACACTGTCTCGATGGGCCAGCAGATGCTGACGATGACGCGACTCAGCACCCCGACACCCAGCAAGGTCGCCTCGACCGTGCCTGAGGTGCTCAACCCCGAGACCGCCGCCTACACCGCCAGGTCCATCATCAGTCAGCTCTGCCCCGGCCCCGCGCCCGTCGTCCCACGTCGAGTGGGATTCCCGCTGTCCCAGCCCGCCTGCAAGAGCAGCATCATGACCGTTCGCGCAGTCATGGTCGAGCTGACGGGAAGGCTCAAATCAGCCGAGGCCCAGGCAGCAGAGGGCAACCGCAAGACCGACGCACTCCGGTCGGATATGACCGAGATCCGCAACAAGCTCATGGACACTGAGGCCGAGCTCGAGCAGACCCGCGAGCTTCACCGGGCCCAGGTCGAGCAGGTCGCTAGTCTCAAGGCCGTCCTAGAGACGACCGTGCCTCGCAGTGAGAAGGACAAGCTCAACGCTGAGCTGGAGGCTACCCGTGCGGAGATTGACCGGGCGGTGGACTCGAGACTCGAGGCTAAGCAGGAGACTGAGACCGTCCGGCAGGATCTGATCCAGGCCCAGGCGGAGATAGCCCAAACACGCAAGGATCTTGAGAATCTGCACGGTGATTTGGAGATATTCAAGGCCCGCGAGGACGCCACTCAGAAGCGCCTGGAGGAGGCCCTCTCGCACACGGCTCGGCTACAGGCCGACCTTGGGAACAAGGAGTCCGAGCTTGACAAACTCTCGCAGACTGTCAGTGCGAAGGAGACAGAGGTGCGTCAGCTCGACGGCGCGCTGCAGGTGAAGTCTGCCAGCCTCGAGCAGGAGCGGGAGATGGTGACTCGGCTTGAGTCAGATGCGTACGAGGCCAAGAGAGCTCGCGACCAGCTAGAGAGACGCGTGTACGACCTCTCTAAGGACCTGGACCGTCGCTGCGCCGAGTTGAACACCACGAGGGCTGTGATCCAGTCCCTAACGACCGGCACCGACCGCATGACCTCACGCCTCGTCGAGAGTGAGCGCGACGCCACTATGATGCGCGACAGGCTTGCCGAGACCGAGTCTGCCCTTGCCCGTTCCCAGCTCGAGAGGGAGGTCGGGGCCCGCACGAGGCTGCATGAGGCCGACCTAAGGGTGACCGAGCAGGAGGGCGTGCTCGAGCGCACACGGTCGATCTCGCCAGCCCGTCGGCAGTTCCAGTCGACGATGTCTCGTGCCGCCCCGACAACTCCTGTCGCCGTCAACCCCCGTGGTAGTGAGACATATATGAGTCCTGTGGGCAGGGACCCCCGCGAGACTGCGGCGTCCTTGCGGAGAGTACTGTCGTAGATCTTTGATGAATAAAGATGACATTCGAGTGTTTTTATTTGGCTGACTCTGACTCAGTGCGTTGAATTCAAAGGCGCAACTTCGTATGTGGAAGAAATGGTCTTTCAAGGGTTGGAAAGTGTACAAATACAGCATGTCCCGGGTGAGAGGGGCTCAAGCAGTGGGGAAGGGCTGTGACTGTCGATGAGGCGGGTTCTACACAGAACCGTGGACGCCTGGGGTGTCGATGCCTCGGGCAGTTTATGTCAGTCGTGGCGCTTAAATTTGGATTTCGACACGCGAGCGCGATGTCGACGCACTGCAAGACGCAGACCGGGCAGAGATCCCGAGCGAACATTGCTATGGTTACAATAAATGTTCTTCCCCCCGTTTGGAATGATTGTGTTATCTAGCCAGCAAGCCTGGCGGGCACACGTCCCAGTCGAACTCGAGTGCTTTCATCGGAACATTACAGGCACAGATAGTTACAATAGGGGTGTACGCTCATGAGTTCGTCCGTAAACGCTCTGTTTCCCAATGGGTACGTTGTATGATAAAAGGCTTGTCTGGCAAAGATGATGTAATGTGCAGTTTAAGGATGGCAGATACATAATTGGTCCACGTGGGGCTCGAACCCACGACCTTTGGCTTATCAGACCAACGATCTACCGACTGATCTAGCGGACCTGTAAAAATTCGAATTTGCTTGTCCCCTGCGGAACCCGACAACACAAGTGCGGGCTACGCCGCTGCGCTACTGTTCCATAAAACAACGGGGGGAAGAAGATTTACGTCATCTTGGCGGCGAAACGAAATTGTGGCCAGCCGAATTGATCCCATCATTTGACCGACCTTGACGGTCGGCTCGTCGCCCCTACGCGACCCACCTGAGTACGGAACGAACAACACAGATTATGTACACAGCAATAATGCTCGTCTGACTTGGCAGACGCCTCGGCTGTCTAGCCAAACCTAACGGGGGGGGGAGTGAATTTACGGGTCGACCTCCAGGTCTCGCGCGTGAATTCGGCTGTCGGGAGACTCGCCCGACGCCTGGTGCTCGCCTCAGGAGCGAAGCGGTGGCCGCCGTCTTGTCGGCCATTTCTCTCCAGCATGTGCCAAATCAATTCATCAATTGATTGGGCGGGACTACAGTGCCCTCCGCCCGTTCCCATCGTAGGCCAGGCCGTTCCTGGCGTGCGGTGCCCATCACCGCGGAGCCGCAGACCTACGTAAGAGCATCTCTATTCCGTGTCAATTCTCCCAATTTGGCATTATAGTACCCAGCCAAACATCGGTGAACACATTGCAAAACTGTCAAGAATCTGGTGAGAATGCCACATTGTTGGCAGCTACTATGGCTTCAAGGCTCATGAACAAGGAAGCTCGGAGATCCGCGCTGAGACGTGAGACATCTGGGTACTTTCAGCAGGATAAGCAATCGTGGTGATGGTTGCTGTTGGCATCGACCTTGGCAGCAAGTGCTCTTGTGTTGCTGCTTATTTGAACGAGCGCGTGGAGGTTATCGCTAACGACAAGGGCAACCGGACAACACCGTCGTTTGTCGCATTCAACGACGATGAACAGCTCACGGGCGAAGACGCGATGAACCAGGCAGCTATGAACGCAGCAAATACCGTCTATGGCGTCAAGCGGCTTATCGGTCGCTCCTTTGATGACGATAGTGTGCAGAGCGTGCTGCCGTCGCTCCCCTTTAAGGTTGCAGCAGACAAGAGTGGCAAGCCTGTAGTGCAGGTCATGTTCAAGGGCGAGGAACGCACCTTCCAGGCCGAGGAGATCAGCGCCATGGTTCTTGGCAAGATGAAGGAGACGGCGGAGTCCTACCTCGGCTATGAAGTCAAGCAGGCCGTCATCACTGTCCCCGCCCATTTCAACGACACCCAGCGCATGTGCACCAAAGATGCCGGCCAGCTCGCCGGGTTTGATGTGCTCCGCATTATCAACGAGCCGACCGCCGCGGCAATCGCCTACGGGCTCGATAACAAGAATCCGACTGAGATGCAGCGCGTGCTCGTGATGGACATGGGGGCTAGCACATACGATGTATCTCTGCTCACCATCGACGAGGGCATCTTCGAGGTCAAGGCCACAGCTGGTGACACTCACCTCGGCGGCGAGGACTTCGACGCCCGGCTCGTCAAGCATTTCATCGCGGAGTTCAGGCGCAAGCACAAGGTCGACATCACTGGCAACGCCCGCTCCATGCACCGTCTCCGCACCGCCTGCGAGCGCGCCAAGCGCACCCTGTCCTCCTCCACCCAGGCCGCCATCGAGATCGACTCTCTCTACGAGGGCGTCGACTTCTTCACAAACATCACCCGTGCCCGCTTCGAGGACCTCTGTGGCGACCTCTTCCGTGCCTGCATCGACCCTGTCCAGCGCGTGCTCACCGATGCCAAGCTTGACAAGACTAGTGTCAAGGAGATCGTGCTCGTCGGCGGGTCGACCCGCATCCCCAAGGTGCAGCAGCTGCTCAAGGACTTCTTCAACGGCAAGGAGCCCAGCAAGACCATCAACCCCGACGAGGCCGTCGCATGCGGTGCCGCCGTCCAGGCCGCCATCCTCGCGGGCGACAAGACCGACAAGATATCCGACCTCCTCCTGCTCGACGTCACGCCCCTCTCGCTCGGCATCGAGACCGCCGGCGGCGTGATGACGACGCTCATCAAGCGCAACACGACGATCCCCGCGCACGCCAAGGAGACGTTCTCGACCTTTGAGGACGACCAGGCAGCTGTCCAGCTGACTATATTTGAGGGGGAGAGCGCTATTGCACGAAACAACAGGATCCTTGCGACATTCGACCTCAGCGGCATCCCCCCCGCCCCCCGCGGCGTCCCGCTGATCGAGGTGTCGTTCGACATCGACGCCAACGGCATCCTCCACGTCACCGCCGAGGACAAGAGCTCGGGCAACTGCCAGCAGCTCACTGTCGCCAATGACAAAGAGACTCTGTCGATGGAGGCCGTCGAGCGGATGTTGAGCCATTCGGACGACTCCCAGTGAGTGGCGGTCAGTAAATAGCAGCTGGTCCATGCAGTGTATCATGTGACGGGTCTGGCCGGCGTCAGGAAGCTTTGGCAGACATCGGTTTGGAAATCGGTCTGGTCATCCCAGACTCCATCACTCAAAATGGTGCGTGCATGCATGCTTTAGAGCCCATTCCGAAGCTATATCGACCATCAATTTGGTTGGTGACATGTTCACCTGACTTTCGAAATCCTCCCGAGACTGCGGGTCCGAAGCTGAGCGATGCCGTCACCTCGACTACTACCATCGAATCGCTGTCGCTCTGCCATAATGCTTGTATAGCCCTCTAACATCTGGATCCGGGCCATTACCAGCGGGCGCACACTGGAAGTATGCGTTTGGAGTCGGCCCAAGCATCGATTTCGACCGACATCGAACATGACGAGTAGAGGTCGGAGAGGGCTGAAACTCACACCATCGCATCAGAATAGAAGCTCATACAGGATGGCTGACCCATATTTATTTTTTAAACTCCCAACCTTAATTTCTGGAGTCGTCGAAAATGACGACTCAGTTTGACTCAATACACCCTCAGCCTGCACCCACTGGCGTAACTACAGCTACTAGGCCTGGATAGAGTGCGATTGCCCCACTAACAGCTTTGAACTCAGTGCCGGAATCGCGGTGGCCGCGCAGAATACGTCATCACAAATTTCGTCACGACAATTAGCTCTTCAGGAACCTCCCCTGCTTAATCTGAGCAAGCTGCTCATTTTTTATGCATAGATCGCGACTCTTTACTTTCGCTCTCTCAGTTTCGGTCACTTCTTCGTGCCGAACTAAACAACATCAATCAGGTGCGCCGACGGGACCCTGGAGCGGCACAAGATAAGTCCGCCACCATCTAATGATGTCAAAATACTAGCTATGTGCCACGGCGTCTTCGGACCCGTGGTATTGCATTGGCCACCGGCCCTTGCAGCACACCGGGACAGCCGAACCACATTGCACGGCGCGGAACCTGGTTCCTAGCAACGAGCCCGCGGGCGGTGTGAGACTGTCGCGCGACATCAGATGGGCCTAGGACATTGAGAGGGAACGCTTGGGCGACCTCGGCTGCCGGCGGTCTGCGAGTGTTTGCGGGAGGGCAGCCTGCGGCGTGGAGCCCCATTTGAGGACTACACCGAGTACTGGTGCAACAGACTGATCATCGAACACTTTGCAGAGGCCCTGAACTGATCGAGGTCATGTCCTTCTGCATCCGAGCGGACGTTCAAGCTCAAGCTGGATGACATGACCCTGCACCACGAACTGAACACGGTGCGGTTCAGGGTGTCGGTGACCAAGCGCATGTACGATGTCGTGCGGCAGACCATTGGCTGGCCCAGCTGACCACGACCCACAAACTCGAGGCCGAGCGCATCTAAGGCCTGTGAAACCGCCAGATGCTGCCTGAAACAGACTCCAGGACCAAGATTCTCGCAGCGGCAGAGGCGGGGGAAGTCATGCTGGTCGTGAAGAGCGAAAGGCCCTGGGCTGAGTTCACCCAGGCCTTCTTCAGGGCGACCAACGCGAGAAAGGCGACCAAGAAGGTCGCCAAGCTCAGGACGAGCTGCCCCAAGGCAGTGCGGGACGGGCTTGACCTCGTCAGAAACGACCAGCGGACGTTTGAAATTAAACGGTATTGGCGTATGTACTTATCCGGCGAGTCCCGGCCATCGTCTGCGTCAGCTTTGGCGCTGGTGATCGCTGTTTATGGTGCAGTCTGACTCCGCTAACGCCAAGCAGTTTATGTTCTGTCGATAAATGAAGCACGTTTCGTTACAACAAGATCAGCGGTGCCATGTGGGTTTACCCCACAACCGCATTTGGCGCTTAAAGCCCGAGAAATAATTTCTACCATTTTTGACGAAGGAGGTGATTTTTGAACCCCTGTTCCTTTTCGAAGTGATCGAGAATGTCCACCCGCGAGGAGCGTAAGAAGGCTTTCAGGCGCGTTTTGTACCGTGGAATTGATGCGGAGGATCTTGCTCGCATGCCCGTGGACGAGGTACTTCCCCTCCTTTCCTCCAGATGCCGCCGCAAGTTCGGCCGTGGCCTCAAGCGCCAGCACGTTACTCTTCTCCGTAAGCTCCGTGACGCCAAGCTTGCTGCCCCCGCTGGCGAGAAGCCCGTTCCCGTGAAGACCCACCTCCGTTCCATGATCATCCTTCCCGAGATGATCGGCTCTGCTATCGGTGTTTACAACGGCCAGTCCTTCATGCTTGTTGAGGTCCGCCCCCAGATGGTCGGCCAGTACCTTGGCGAGTTCTCCCTCACCTACAAGCCCGTCAACCATGGTCGTGCCGGTGTTGGTGCCACGAAGTCGTCTAAGTTTGTACCTCTCAAGTAGACGTAATAAATGACGGACGCCATTAAATTCTCAACTCATTTCTCGTTCTCGCTGGGGTGAAGCCTTCATTTATGCAGCCACGCATCGACAATGCCATCCATGGAGACCCGCCACCGTTCCATGACTGGCTATGCTGTCGGTGTTTACAAAGGTCAGCCTTTAAAGGAGAACCACCTCACGAGTGGGGTTTGTCCAGGTTGTGGCTGGCACATTTACCATAACCAGGCATTCGCTTAGATACTCATGCTGACTCACAAACGAACACGCCAGGAGGGCGGACTGTCCAGCAAAGGGAACGATGGCCACTGCGGTTCAGATAGTTACCCATTCACGGACGTGTTGCGCAGTATAAACACATTGTTCGAACCTCCCAGACAGGGCCCGAAAAGAACGATCAAAGTGCCAAACTGCACAACATCATCCGTCCGTAGACGAATGTTGGCGGTTAGCCAATTGATGATACTGGAATGATGTTTGAAGACGTGGGATCGATGTGCGACTGAACGGAGAGCCACTGAGCTCATCTTCCGTGGCAAGAGAACGCCACAGGATGTTCTTTGCAGCACTCTTGTCCCGATGATCAACATTCAGAGCATCAGGAACTGTTGCGCGCCACTGAGCACCATGGCACTGTGGTTTTTCGCAGAGCATCACACGATGTGGGTGAACGTGCTGGTCATCACGCGGACGAACTCGCCTGTAGGGGGCGTGGCAGTGAGGGCAGACGACGGTGGTGCGGTCCTCGTTAACCATGTTAAGATCGACGACAATGTTATGCCTCTTGAGAAGGGGTGCTATCTCTCTCGCGAACTTTCGATATGGCGCGCAAGGAATGAACATACCAGTAGGCGTGGTGAATCCCGAGCTCCCGTAGAAGGCTTTCAGGCGAATGGGGGTGGCGATGGGATGGTGGCGAAGCCAACCGAACTCCCGAGCCAACTGTTGGCCGCAGCGGGCGAAGTGCTTCTGGCGAAGGATGTGGTTCGCAAAGCGCACTCGGCGGAAAGACTTACGCATTCCAGCCTCGAAAATGTCGTTCGCGTTGTCCAGCACAGACCTAATAGAGTTGTTGATACTCACTAGTCTTGTGCTCTTGAACGACGCGGCCGTCATATCAAAGCCGAAACTTGGCGTCTTAGTGTATCCGCACTTTGGGAGGACGCCGGAGCTGGTGGTGCCATCGGGGTGCCTGATGTAATACCCTCCGATGGACCTCGCGCCCGGGTCGAACCCCATGAGGTGGGCATCAGGATCCGGCGCGGGCGAGCCACAGCTTCACAGAGTTGGCGTATCGGGTGAACCACTTCCGGAGACTGGGACTCACTCCATGCGACTCCGCACGACCTTCGACAACCGCTTTCCACCACTAGTGTCTCTCACAACAGACGAAGATGACGAAGACGACGACGACATGAGCTTCAGACGCCGGCAATGGACGACAGATGAGCGCGTAACAGACGAGCACAGACGCGAAAGAAGACAGCAGCGTTCGACACAGACGATGGACGACGCATCTTTTCGTGCAGACCGACGACTGAAAGCACGACAGACCGATGGCACAGACGAGGGCTGAAGTGGGTGAGTGGAGGTAGTGTGCCGCGCAGGATAAGAATACTTGAGTGTAAATTCTTCTGGTGTACGACAGGTGGGCCGTCAGACTGAACCTGTTCAGTCCTCTGGAGTTCATCCCAGGGGGGTCGACAGCTTAAGTCACCTTTACATGAATCCTCCACATAAACCCATAAACCTGTAAATACCACAGACGAAAAGCCTTAACCTGCTCGTTTCTGAAAAACTCAACGCAACATGCCTGGATATCCGCATACGCCTCGCCTGCCAGAAAGGAAGAAGCAGCATCCATTTTTAGTACGCTCCTCTCGTTCATACATCGTCCCGCCTTCTAGCAATCTTGCAAACCACGCCGCAGTGCTGGAGCCAGAAGCGGGCGGCCTCATGATCCATTCTGATGGGCGCGTGGCAACCAGGAATAAGAAAGACTACAACCCACGTCGCAGCGGGATGACCCCAAACATCACTTCATCCACATCCCCCATTCTCTTTTCTGCGGGCTCCCCTCGGGCGATCTCGAAGCTGTTCTCCCGCGACCAGATCACCCGTACCCCAGTGGGTACTGTGCTGGCGCAACTATGGTCGGACATTGATGTGGACGCCTTTGCCTCGACGTACAGCTGGGAGTGCCTCAAGGACGCACAACCCCTGCCCCAAAGCTCAAAACCCCCCGTCGAGCGCTGTGAATTCGATGTCGACACTGTTCTCGCCAGCAGTTTCGAGCGTCTGAAGTCGTTCCGCCGCAAGACCCCCACCCCGACCACCAACCCAGACCCGACTGTCCAAGCCCTGCAGCAGGTCAGCGTTCAGAAGGAGAACGCGGTAGTAATCGACATTTTGACTACTCTCCTCTCCCAGGCCAAGCGGATGCGGAGTGAGCTGGAGGCCAACCACGACCAGCTCATGGTGGTGACAGATGCCACAGAGATGGTCGAGACGATCGACCACCGACTCGCCAATGAGAAGATCAGCGCGGACGATCTTGTTGACTCGCTTGAGTCGAAGCAGCAGAGTGTTCGGGCCAAGTGGGCGAACATGCTCGAGCATCACACCAAGGAGAGAGACGCCACCCGAGAGTCGCTGCATGCCATGGGGCAGACCATCAGCGAGCACAAGGAGACGATTGCCCAGCTCGAGGACGACCGGGAGTCCTTTGTCCGGAGTCTGGCCGAGACGAGGAGGAGACCCCCGCCCGTCAGCGCAGAGAGAGATGAGCTCGAGGCTGAGCTTGTCAGGCTGGCGACTGATACACGCAAGACCATGGTCACGACGGGGAAAATTAGGCAGGCTGTGCTCTCTGCACACGGCCTCCGCCTAGAAGCCGAGCGGTCCTCCCAGCCCCAGCCCGAGCATGTCCCGGCCGAGTCCCCGGCGAAGGCTAAGGCTCGGGGGCAGACCGGCCTGGTTGTTGCCGGGGGGAGCGGTGCTGTGTTGTTGGTGGCCGTGGCGCTGATGCTTCTGATGAATGCATATGTATTTTAAACAGGGATTTTTCCTACATGGCCATGCGATGCTTGGGCTTGGATGGCCCAAGGAAGAGAAGGAAAAGCCAAGGAGAGCACCCTCTCGCGTCTGTTCAGCCGCATGCGCCCCGTTGAGGCAGACCTCGGCGAGACATGCAGTTCACCTTCAACAGCGAGACCTGGGTCGACGCAAACGGTGTTCCTCTCTCCGGCGAGACGGACGCCCCTCCCCCGCCCCCCGGCGGTGGCAGCGCCGATGGAGGCCGTCGGCCAGCGGGTCGTAGACGCGGCCTAGCTGGTGTCTGCCGGTACACCGCGGCCGTCTCGTCGTTTGAGACCATAGACGCGGGCATGCCCGAGGAAGGGATGTTCATGCCCGACATACCAGCCCACCGAGGTGGCGAGCAGCATGCCTCCCACGTTCTTCGACCCCAATAGCTAGGCGGTAAGAATAATTGAGTTTCATAAATGGTCCTGACCCAGCCCCAGCTGAGCCCGATAAGGTAAGGTGTTACATAAACTGCACAACTCCACCACAGTTGCCAACACGACCATCACAATGCCGAAAAAGGGCGGCAAGAAGAAAGGAAAGAAGAAGGGCAAGAAGGGGAAGAAGGGCAAGAAGGAATCAGGCCCTGCGCGTCCTCCTTTCAACTATGAGCCTGTTAACGTGCCGTCCTCCGATATTATCCTCCTACACATCCGCCTCGTCTCCTGGAGCTATTTAGACTTCACTATCCGGGTTCCCGTAGACACATCCCTCTTCCTGATCAGGCGAATGATCCAAGACCGCCACGGTGGGTCCATTAACGGCGTCGTTCTCTACAAGAAGCAGGTGCACTCAGAGAACATCATATACCCGGACGACAACAGCACACTCAGGGACCACGGCTATGCGGGATCCAGCACAGGCGGTGATTTGCGAGAGGGGGTCATCTACTACGACTTCAAGCCCGACTTCCTTCCCATCGACAAACGGGAAGAGCTGGAGACCGCCCCGTCGCCCCGCCTCCACCCACAGGGCTCCCCATACATGACCAGTCCCATGTGGAGTGCTGCGAGCGATGTCGCGACGCCAAGGGCTCGGCTCAACCAGACGGCGCCGTTCACCACGCCCGCCTATCTTACCGCCTCAGCCATGCCTGCAATGAAACTGCCGCCTTCCGGACCAGAGGTGGATGCGTAGGAGAGGTGAAGTGGGTCTTGTATTATAAAAAGTCGTCGGTGATGGGATTGAAGAACGGCCTGCATGTTCCCGACGAGGAGATGAGGCACACTCATTGTCTGTAAGGGAAGGGAGGGGTGATTGTGAGTGTTATCACTGGATCTGGAGCTGGAGCTGGGTACAGACCATTTACGGTGTTACATTGGCAATGTATCGGATCAGTGAACAATGCCACCGAAGGGACAGTTGATCCAAGTACGCCAGGCCAAAAAGGACCCCCTTCAGCCATCAAAGGCGCGTAGACACAAGGAGATGGTGATTGACGAGGACCCTATCGTCGTCCTTCACCGTGAACCAAAGAAACTGAGCAAAGAAGAGGCAGCAGAATGGAAACTGCCCAGCCTCGTCTCCGCATGGAAGAACCAACGAGGCTACATCATGCCACTAGCTCAAAGAGTGGCAACCGATGCTCTCCAGCGAGAGGACGCCGCCTGGTCAGAGAAACACGTGGACAACGCCGACGCCATCCGTGCTGCAGAGTCTAATGTTGCTGCAGAGATGAAGCAACGTGCAGATCTCAAGGAAGCAGCCGAATCTGCTGCCCAGCGGGAGAAGGAAGATCGCCTCCGCGCCGCCGCCGCCAAGCTTGCTTTGAACCTCGGTGAAAGCAGCGCAGCCCGCATGCGCGATGCCAACCGTGACCGGCACCGCGACATCAGCGAGAAGGTGGCACTGGGCCAGCGTCCAGCCGCCTCGACATCCAAGTTTGACCCTCGTCTCTTCACAAAGGACAAGGACTCGGGCCACGGTCCCGGGATGTACAGCCGCCCAATGTTCAAGAGCCATGCCGTGGACAAGCTGTACAGTGTTAGCGACCGGAGCTGGGCCGAGGGGGCGAGACACGAGGCCAGCAAGGCGTTCGAGGGGGCCGAGGGGGTGAGTGGGGCCGTCAAGCGGAAGGGGCCTGTGGCGTTCGAGAAGGGCGATAAGAGGGCGCCTGAGTGACGCATGAGGGCTGGCCGTGGTTGGACTTGGAAGGGTCCACTCGGGGTCTCTCTGAAAGGTTTCTTGTGCTTCCTTATTGATTGCAGGGATGCATCTGTTCCGCCTCTAGGGTGCATGTACTGGCTTCTAAGCCGTCGTCCGTAAAATATTCGCAGTTTTAGGCCAACAACCTTCTTCTCCAGTTCTTATCAAGGAAACTATGCCAAAGCGCGGCAATATTCAAGTAGCTGTTCGTCTGCGCCCCACAGCAGCCTTTTCTGAAGCTCTCTCCGTTACCGACGCCGGAGTTACCGTGAACTTGGGGCATTCGAAGAGCGACAGCAGCTCGTTCCTCGACAACCAGCAGAAGGTATACACATTCAACTTTGACAGAGTGATGAAGGACGCACCGCAGCAGGACGTGTACGAGAGCTGTGCCCGTCCTACTGTTGAGAGCGTCGTCTCTGGATTCAACGGCACTGTCTTCTGCTACGGCCAGACTGGCGCAGGTATGTACACCACCGTTCCCAGACGCATCTTACCCAGGAAAGACCTACACGATGACGGGCGACACTTCCATGTCTTATCTGCAGCGAGGCGTCGTCCCCCGGGCCATCATTGACCTATTCCGACTCCTCAACGAACGCCCAGGCACAATCGCTACCGTGCGCGTTTCGTATCTTGAGATTTATAACGAGCAGCTTTACGATCTTCTGTCTCCAAACGAAATGACTGGCCATCTTCAGATCCAGGACGATTCAAGCGGCAACACCGTTGTTCGCGGTCTCACGATGCCTGTATGCGCCACCGAGGAGGAGTGCATGCACTATCTCTTCCAGGGCGACACGACCCGGGTGATTGCCGAGCACCAGATGAACAACGCCAGCTCCCGGTCTCACTGCATATTCACCATCCACGTAGAGCAGCGCCACAACACGTCTGTCGCTGAGAAGGTGGTGACGAGCAAGCTTCATCTGGTTGATCTCGCCGGCTCTGAGCGCGTGACCAAGACCAAATCTGACGGCAAGATCCTCCAGGAAGCCAACTACATCAACAAATCACTCACTTTCCTCGAGCAGGTGGTCGTGGCGCTCTCGACCAAGAACCGGGACCACATCCCGTACCGCCAGAGCAAGCTGACGAACGTGCTGCGGGACTCCCTGGGGGGTAACAGCAAGACGTCCATGATCGCCAACATCCATGGGGAGACAGCGCATCTGGATGAAACGGTGTCCACACTGCGTTTCGCTGAGCGCGTTATGTGCGTCAACAACCACGCCGTCGTCAACGAGTCGATGGACCCCGTGATGATGGTTAAGAAGCTCGAGAGGGAGGTCCGCGAGCTTAAGCAGGAGCTTGCGATGCATGACGCCATTGCCAACCGTGCCGGCGTCAACTACGGCACGCTGTCCGACGATCAGATCTTCGACATCCGGCAGCAGGTCCGCAAGTACATGGCCGGCGAATCTGACGATATTGAAATCGTATCTGTCGGTCAGATCAAGGAAGTTTTCCGGCAATTCAAGTCCCTTGCCGGAACTGTCACTGATCCTTCCGGCACGATCGACGACCAGGACCACGCCCAGGAAATGACGAGCGGTGCAGGCAAGCCAACCGCAGCCGCCAGCCGCCCCTCGACCTCCGGTGTCGGCAACGTCACCGCCACGTCCGGATTCAGCGTGGGGCTCTCTGCCATCGCATCGTCGGCCTCGCCCGTGAAGACGAAGCCGAAGATCGTCCCCCGCGTTGTCCAGGAGCAGGATAAGGACGCTGAACCCGCCCCGTCGAAGGAGGAAGGGTTTGAACGCTTCTGTGCCGGCGAGGGCGCGGTGATGTCAGCTTCCGTCTCAGAGAACAAGGCCGAGCTCGCCCGCAAGAAGGCGGACCGCCGTTCGCTGGCCAATGAGGTGAACGAGGCCAAGAGCCGCATCGACACTCTCACGGAGCATCTGGCTGAGCGCTCGAGGACCCACCCCGCCGAGGAGGACGAGGCTAAGGGCATCGTTGACGCGGAGGCCTCTCAGATGACAGACGAGCTCAAGGCCGCGAAGAACGCGTACAGGGCGGCGTACGACCGGTTGCGGGAGGTCACCGCGGAGGTCAAGGCAATCCAGACGCTCGGCAACAGGGCCAAGGCCCAGCTGCTGGCATCGTTCGAGGAGTGGTACGCGTCATCCTTCCCCAACGCCGGGGAAGAGCTCGAGGACGACGGCCCCTGTGTCCCCGTGGAGGGGAACCCCTTTGATGAGGCCAGGAAGACTGTAACACGGAATACCCTGCAAATGGTGGCCAAGCGCCGCATCATGAGCCGGAAGCGGGAGCTGTGAGTGATATAGTAAAGATTTTTCGAGGATGATAGTTTTATCAACAAAGGCAACAAAACATCGAACTCTCACCAAGACCACTGGCTGGGGATTCACGACCAATGAGCGGCGTCCGTTCAATTGTACCTCCCCCGCTTCCCCCTCCCTCTATCCGGCAGCTTCCTCTTGCCCACGCCTGCACCCCTGCCCCTCCGGGTCGGGGCGAGGTAGGCCTGCCGCCCCTGGCCCACGACCCCCGCAGTGGCCGGCAAGGGTCGTGGCTGCACTGATATGCTGGACTGCTGGTTCCTCCTCAACGCCTCCTCCCGTGCGCGCCGTATATCAAGACAGGGTCCCGCCTCTCGCCCGATAAGTCGGGGGAAGTCCACCTCATACCGCTCAGGACTGGGGGCGTCCTTAACCTGCGTCGACTTCAGCCAGGGGTGGCCCAGGACTTGCTGTATGGTGGGCCGGCGGTCTGGATCGAGATCCAGCATCCACATCATGAGGTCTACTGCGAGGTAGAGACTATCGTCGCTCTTGATGGGGCGCCGGGCCTTCGGGTCGAGCATTTCCTGGACGACCGGGTGGGCCCTGACCTCCGTCGGCATGGCCACGAGTGTCAGATCATCACGCTGCTTGCGGCGATATGCGGCAACACCATGATAGGGCACGGGCGGCACGAAGCCTGTGTCCCGGGCGGGCGGGGCAAGCTCGGGCCTAGCGTACCTGTGCCGGAGCAGGTCCAGCCCGGTTGCCCAGCCGGTGGAGGCGGGGGTGCCGATCATCGAGTAGATGAGGCGCATGGCAATCTCTTCGCCGTCTTCGTTGGCCTTCGGCTTCGCAGGGAAGAGAACCTTGCCTGTCAGAAGTTCGAACATCATGCACCCCAGAGACCATATATCAATCTTGCGGTCGTATCGGATATGCACCTTATTCCTCATCGTCGGCGATGGCGTCTGGAGGAAGCACTCGGGCGGGCGGTACCAAAGCGTGCAGACCTTGCCTGTGAGCGGAGGGCTGTCGTTCCGGGACCTCAGGCGGCGGGTCAGGTCGAAGTCTGTGAGCTGGCACCGGTTCTCCTGGACGAGGATGTTGGCGAGCTTCAGGTCCCTATGGGCGACGCCAAAGCTGTGGGTAACTTCAATGCTCTTCGCTATATGCAGCATGATAAACTTCAGGTCGTTTTCAGTGACGTTATCGCCGAAACTCTTATTGTGGTTGATGCAAGACAACGAGTGGTCTCCCAGGGCGAAAACCATGCATATCTCGCGGAAAGGGGGGTACTCCTCGTCACCTGACGGCATCCGGTCGAACGAGCTGGCGTCGTCGATGGGCGTGTGGGGTTATCGTCGAGGGGATCCACGTAACAGTACCTTGAGACATAATGGGTTCACAAACGCCAGCATATTGTTCAGTTGTTGTCCTGACATGACTATGGACTGGTTATCTCGTAGTTCCATCGCAATTCGGGCAGCAACGAGATTATGACGCCGCAAGCAATTCATCCTGTACTAAAACGCTGCTAGCTTATCTTTGTACTGCTATATCGCTGGTATCATGTCATTCTACTGCTCATGCAGCCGGTGTTGCATTTTCGGGTCTCATGCGCTGTGCTCTGCCCAATAATGCTGATACATGCCGTCACATAAATGGTCAATCGCCGGTCTGCCGTGGCGCTTATGCGCTGCAACTGCAGCAAGAGCAAGCGCTGCTGCAGTTTTCTCGGCTGAAAGCGCTGTATCGCCACTCCCTGTCGCCACCCTCGTGGGGGAGTCGGGCTGTGGCTGTCTCACTCCAGTAGTCACCGCAGAGCCGGCGTCAGTAACGCTAAGTCTTGCTGTGGGCGTCTGTCTGACTCCAAGTCAGTCGGCCTCGTAGCAGGTCGACCAGCCACAGGATAGGGCCATTCTGGTGAGTTCTGCCGTCATATTCATGTACATTTCGGCCAGTTAATACCTCATTTGACCCACGGTGCCGGTTTGGCGCTCTGCTGCTGCTCCATCCGCGGGCATCCATGCTGGTCTGGCCTCCAAGCTCTCCAACCATCCAGGCCGAAATGAGACCTCTTATGTCCCTTCTAGCCCGTATAAACTCGTTAGGACAGGCTGTTGGCGCCCTGGTGACCATGGCCGACCGAGTCGATTTTCAGCGGATTGGGTCGCAGAGCTCGAGCGATGGTTTGAAGGTGTTGGTGAGGTCATCAGAATCACGTGAAAGCGAAGCAGTGAGGCTAATATGGCTTTAATAACGCTGCTTTGTGGTTCAAACGCTTGAAGACATCTCACTGTGCCACTTTCGGCGATGACATCGAGAACCCGCTATACTCAGAAGTACTGAAAGCACAGCCCTCGTGATATGTCTTCTAGTATCACTATACACTCTCTGTTAGCTTCTTCATCTATGTAGCTCTCCCCAAGGGTAGAAATTTGGCCCAGGAGTTCCATCCGGAGCACACCCCAGCCATGCCGCCCTGGAGCACCTCTCGGCACGCCATATGACAGTATGAGGATCATCTAACACATTGCTACCTTTATAGGTGCTTTACCTCCCGCGGTACCCCCCGTCCTCCGGTGCCGGCCCGCACCATGCCCATGCACGGCCCCAGCCCCGGCACCAACTGCCGATCCCAGCTGTACTAAGCAACATCAAGGTCTGGGGCAATTTTCGTGCTGTCTCCCCGACGCGGATTTTAATCACTACTTGTCTGGCGTAATGGCTGTCGGAGAAAGCTGAGAGCAACTGTAATCTTTTTGCCAGCGCAAACCTTTTTGGCAGACGGCGCTGGGTCCTTTTACGCCGTCTACGGGCTTGTCTCAGTCCCAATCGTCAGTACTGAGGTGGGAGACCACTCGGGAATACGGGATGTCGTAGACTTTTGCCTTTTGCGCCCGTTCATCGCCCACACTATGCGCCATCGTGTTCAGCGCCCTTCATTGCATACCTGTAGCCGTTCTCTCTGCCATTTTTTCATTCGTTCAGTCAGCCAGCCGTCAGTCAGCCCAACCCGCCCCCAGCCCGTCCGAACGCCGGGAGAGAGAGGAAGGAGAGGAGAGGAGAAGAGAAGGGGGAAAGAAAGAAAGACTAGCCCACCATCCCGGCATGTATACCGGGCCCCGCCCCCTGTAATATGTAAATCGAATACCAAGTTGGGCAGAACTCGAGCTACAGGCCGAATTGGGTCCTAAAACTGCGGGAGCATGCTTATCTAACCGTGTAAAACGCCCTGGCGCAGCGCGGGAGCTCAACTACCCCTCCTTCGTGAGATACGTCGATTCCAAGGTTGAGCCGACCAAATTCCCGAGTAGCGCAGCTACGAGGGCGGAGCCCGGGGCAGTCGACGCGGGGGAGAGGAAGGACCAAGCGTGTGCAAGGGCAGGCCGGGAGGCCGGCCCTTTGGCACACAGCAAAATCGGTCTGGGTCGGTCAGACCCCATGTCATCCCAGACTCCATCACTCAAAATGGTGCGTGCATGCATGCTTTAGAGCCCATTCCGAAGCTATATCGACCATCGATTTGGTTGGTGACATGTTCACCTGACTTTCGAAATCCTCCCGAGACTGCGGGTCCGAAGCTGAGCGATGCCGTCACCTCGACTACTACCATCGAATCGCTGTCGCTCTGCCATAATGCTTGTATAGCCCTCTAACATCTGGATCCGGGCCATTACCAGCGGGCGCACACTGGAAGTATGCGTTTGGAGTCGGCCCAAGCATCGATTTCGACCGACATCGAACATGACGAGTAGAGGTCGGAGAGGGCTGAAACTCACACCATCGCATCAGAATAGAAGCTCATACAGGATGGCTGACCCATATTTATTTTTTAAACTCCAAACCTTAATTTCTGGAGTCGTCGAAAATGACGACTCAGTTTGACTCAATACACCCTCAGCCTGCACCCACTGGCGTAACTACAGCTACTAGGCCTGGATAGAGTGCGGTTGCCCCACTAACAGCTTTGAACTCAGTGTCAGCCGTGATCGCGGTGGCGACGCTGAGCACCGAGTTCGGCACTACTGAATTCGGATGACACCCAGCCAGAGACTGTAAGTGGGGCAATAGCCTTAGATACGTCTAAAACTAGGATGGACGTGGGCTGGGTGCACACTGACACTCCAGCGGCTCTAGGCGAAAAGTGAATTTCGACCGACTCGACTTGACTCCATCAGACCTCAGACCTCGGATCAGACCATAACGCCGCCATCTAGGGCCATATAGAGTACATTTGCCCAGGAGCCAGGCCTGAACTCGATGGTCAGTTTCACCCGGTTCAGCGGCCCGGAGCCTTCGGACAGCCACTTTCGGAATTCAGTTGGGACGTCGTAGAGGGCTGAAAGTGGGGCAATAGACTTGGATTGGGCTAACACTGGGATGTTAGTGGACTGAGTGAATACTGACACTTGGGCGGGTCACTTTTGAGATGGTCGAAATCCGTGTTCCAGTCAAGACCTTTGAGGTGTGGGAGCGCGGGACACGCAGTGAATCCATGCTCTAGAGCCAGTATTAGGATTATCTGTGCACTTGCTCGTGTCTGGCATCTCTACTGACCGATTTCTGGAAGCGCCAGGCTGACTTCAGTTTGACTGAATCAAAGTGTCCGCTGACACAACTAGTACCACCACCCCCGTTAGTAAGCTTAGTTAGAGCGATGGTGGCACTTTAAGCCATCTAGAATGTCTACAGCGTTCACACGGTCGCGATCAAGGTCGATTTTGGTCCCGCCAAGAGCGATCTCCAACGACGGGCAGATGCGAGCTGGAGCCAAACCAATGGCAAAACACAACACTATAGGACATAGAAAGACGTATGGTACACATGCCACCCAATACAGATGCTTTCTTTAATTATCTTTGATCGCGTCAAGTGACAGGCAAGCACCATCCAGTCTGGCCGCCAGGAATAAACCTGAGGCTAGCCACTCTACCATGCATCCTTATACCTATAGTAGTTGTGTGATCGGCAATTGGCATGGTTCTAAGAAGCCTCATTGGGGGGTCGACCTCGCGGATCCCAACTTTGAGCGACCTCAGCTCACCCAATAAGCAAGTGATAGAGCTGTCTCTGCACCCATTACTAGAGCTATATAAGCACTCTAGGATGGGTGAGACAGCGGTTGCCAGCTCCAGGTCTGCCTGAGTTATTCAAAGAAAAGACATTTTTTCAGTCTTCCTTGGTCAACAAGGACCTCAGCCCACCAACTACCACTGCCATAAAGCGTAGTTATGTACTAGACGGGGCTTGTTTCAATCCCGAATCACTGGCTGCACTTCCCCGGCCGCTGAGCTCGATGGCAGTTTTAGGTCGCTCCGAGGGGGCAACGACTCGACTAGTTCTAGTCGGAAGTGGTAGCTGAGAGTTCCTGAGGATCATTTCTAGCTAAAACTACGGGGGGGAGGTCCGAGTCACTTTTTTGACCAGCGTTGACTATGCCCGGAAAAGGCACTTAAATTAAAAATTGTGCCTCGGCAATATCACAGTCCTCTTTTTCACCCCAACATTGCTCCCGAATCGGCAATGGGGCACCTCCCAGCTCCCCCGTGAGCATGCGTACTCGATCAAACTGGAGTTTTCAAAAATTCCGCGTTGGTACCTATGAGAGAGGTAGTTAGTAAACTGAAGTAGCGAAAGTGAAAAACAGCGAAAAGCTCTCTCATGCTTAGGGTTCCGAAAGGAATTCTGAGAGACCCACTTTCCGAATGGAAAGGTTCGTAGCGAAAGTTACGGACTGACTGTAAGGAATGGTTCGTAAGACGACCGTCGACAAACGGGCGCGCTGAACGCGGGTTGGTTGCATTGCTAGCTAGTAGCGTTGCTATTAGCAAGAAACAGGACGGAAAGCGCCGAGCGAAAGCTCAATGCGAACCGTCTTGGGGTGGTTTTCGGCGGACATCGTTCGTCGGAAGCTTCCAGCACGTTGAGAAACGTACCTTCACGAAACATGGTCGGCTTGCCGGCGATGGAAACGCTAGAAAACGTTCGTAGCACGCGTAATGGACGGCCTTGAGGCCTTCGCAGCGTGCATGTCGTAATTCGCTGTTCGCAAACAGTGTCGGCACAGATCGTCATCTGGTTGATCCTGCCAGTTGTCATATGCTTGTCTCAAAGATTAAGCCATGCAAGTGAACTAAGTATGAGACTCTATACGTCGAAACTGCGGACAGCTGGGCAATCAGTTGGAATCTCCGTGGCCATCCCTACTCCGAAGTGGATAACATCGGAAAAGCTGATGCTAATACGTGCTGTAAACGAGGGCAACCTCGGCACTTATTAGATTAAGCCTCCCGCCTTCGGGCGTTTGGTGAATCATAATAATTCAGCGGATCGCACGCCTTGAGCGGCGACGGGCCACTCGACCTTCTGCTCTATCAAGTACCGTTGGTAGGATCGGGGCCTACCAAGCTTGTGACGGATACGGGGTTTTAGGGAACGACTCCGAAGAGAAAGCATGGGATTCAGCTTTCATTTCCAAGGAAAGCAGCAGGCGCGCAAATTACCCAATGCCCACAGGGCGAGGTAGTGACAAGAAATATCGATGCGTGGCTTTTCAGTCATGCAATCGAAATGAGTACAATCTAAAAACCTTAACGAGGAGCTACAGGAGGGAAAGTCTGGTGCCAGCAGCCGCGGTAATTCCAGCTCCTGAAGCGTATGACGTTTATTGGGCGAGCGGAGCGAGCCTGACTGGGAAAAGCGAAGGACTGGTCAGTGGCAGAAGACTTGCGGTGTAAGGACCGCTAGAGCGCGAATCCGTTCGGACCACGGTGCAGTTTAAGGCACTGCTTAAGTGTGACGCAGATATGCTGATGCGAGGAGCTTCACATGGCGGTGTGCGCTGAAGAGCTCGCGTTGGATGGCGACGACTGCGTGTTCGCGGTGCCAGACGGGCAGCCAGCTGAGAATGTCCTCAGCGTCAGCGTGTAATGAACCGGATGATGACACTAAGAATATCAGTGGCTTGGAGGTCGAGGCTTGGTGCTGTCTGGCTTTCTCGGCCAGGCGGGTGTCGACGCGAGCGGGGGTAGCGAGGGGACTCACAACCGTCACGTCGATGGCGGTGTGAGTGTCCCCCTCTTGAGCCTGAATGTCGTGGCACTTGTACCCAGTGGGGTCACGTGTGGCTGTGTTCTCAACTAGGACGGTGTCGAAGCGAGAGGAGGCCCGCAGAGCCTCAGACAAGATGTCGCGGATCTTATCGTGGCATCGGGACTTGAAGCCGCCGAGATGGGGGCAGGTGACGCCGTGGTTCGGCTCGCGAGAACAGTTGCGACCGCACCTGGCGCACGTTGTACCGGCGGGGGCGTTACCAAGGGCGTAACGGGCGCACACTGCTTCGCGGTACTCGTTGTTGGAGAACTGCGTATCCCTCGTCTCAGGGAAGTGGTGGAGCCACCTGTTGCCCGCAACGCCATCGGAAAGGACGTCACAGGGCTCCCGCAGGGCGGGGGGGAAATCGGACAGCTTCTCGTCCCAAAGGAGCTCAAACAGCTCACACTGGCGGGGGAAGGAAGGAGAGGCGTGGTGCCTGGCTGCCCAGAACTCGGTGAAGGCAGTCGAGGCGGCGTGATGAATGTCCCGGAGGTTGACGAAGCCCAGGCCGCCCTTGGAGATGGGGGCTGGGAGGATCCACTTAGCGGTCGCGTCCGATAGGCAGAAGGCACGAGCAATAATGGAGTTCTTCTCGGCGTCGATGCCTTCGAGGTCACGGACGTGACAGGTCAGTAGTAGTGGGTCCAGCTCTTCTGGTGCCCTCAAGGAATAGGTGCTCGCCTGGAGCACACAGACGCGAGCCAACAGGCTCGCTACCTGCAGGGGCAGGCGTTCAAACAGGTCGTTGATGACGGCCTGGCGGTCGCGGATGCCCTTAATGGTTGCAAGGGCTCGCGCCTCGGGGTCCGTGCCGAGGTAGTGACCCAGGACCTTCCGGCAGGAATGGGTCGGGAACTCCGGGAGCTCCCGCTCGCCGAGCCAGAAGCACTTGCTGCGGTTCAAGTGTAGGCCCGCGCTGGCAGCGTGGCGCTCCAGCGCCGGCAGGAAACTCAGCACGCCCTCGTGGGAAGGGGCGGAGATACTGGAATCATCCAGGTAGGCATCCCATTGCGCAATGAGGTTGGGAGCCTCGGTGGACGCCGACCTGAAGACCGAAGAGAGGACAACACTAAAGAGGAAAGGCGAGAGGGGGTCGCCCTGCTTCACTCCCCCGGTGGACAACGACGGGTTCACCACGGAAGTACACCGTGTTAGGCGCCACTGAGCGCTTGAGCAGGGCTCTGGCTGCCGGGCTGAGAGGCAAGGCGTCCAGAGCGGCCTCGATGGCCTGAGCCGACACGCTGTTGAAGGCATTCTGCCAATCTAGCACGAAGATCGCGTCCGAGAGGGGGTCAGCGACTAATGCGTGCTGGATGGAAAAGGCCGCGAGGGCGGCGCCGTCGGCCTTGAAGCCGTATTGGTTGCGGCCCAGAAGCCCAGGGAAGCTTGGGGCCCAACGGCGGGCAAGAATGTAGTGTAGAAGCCGCACCAAGGCTGACTCGACGGCAATCGGGCGCCAGCGGCGCGGCTGGGACTCCTTGGGAATGAGGACCAGCCGACCCTGTAAGCAGATGTCGGGGATGGCCCGGGGCTGCGTAATCCAGTAGTTGAGCAGCTCAGCGAGGGCCTTGGCGCCGGCAGCCTTCTTCGCCAAGGATTGGACGCACTGGGGGCGTAACCAATCAAGGCCTGCCGCACTTGTCTTATCTATGCGGCGGCATGCGAGCTCGACCTCTTCGACGGTTATGTGGTCGCACGGGAGATCGGCGGTTGAAGGCACGTTCGCTGTGAAGTGTGAATCGGTTGGCGCGGGGCTATGCAGCTCTTGGGCGTCTGCAATAGTGGCGGAGTCCTCACAGAAGGGGGCGGTGAAGGCCGACATGGCCTTGCCCATACGACCATGCTTAGTGAAGAACTTTGCCCTGGACACTTGGGAGCGCTTGTGGGCTGCTGAATCGCGTCTCTGACTGCGTGGGATGATCTCCCGGCCATATTGTTCGTAGATGGTTCGCGTGCCTTGCCACTCCGGGGCAGGGGGCAGATGACAGGCCGATGATGGTACGGAGGAGCTCCTGCTCCTTACTCCGGACTTGTCTGGAATGAAGGAGGTTAGGCGGAGCCTTGATTCTCGGGGGCCGAGCTGGGGGCGGGGGACTCCGGCTCAGCATCTGCGGGGCGTTGCTGAGAGCGCTTTTGGGCCACGCGCTCCTGCAAGCGGGCCAGGTCTTCGCCCTTCACGTGCTTGTGGACGTACTCGTGAATAAACGCCGAGTAGGCTGGGGTGGCCTCGGTGTTGTGTTCGTTAGCTAGGTGCTGGGCCCCGTGGAGATGCCTGAGTGGGACGGTTTGGCCGTGAGTCCCAGTGTCCAGCAAGATACGCTGGCATCGCCGGCAAAAGGCGATGGTGCCGCCGTCATGCTTGGAGTAGAGCCGGATGGTGTGTTGCCAAGGCTTCTTCTTGGTTGTAAGCCGCCGCATGGTGGCCTCAGCGCCATTGTATGTGATCCGCTACGGGAATGAAGCGTTGGTGTGGTCAACGATGCGGTGCCCGATCCAGTTGGCCTCGGGATCGGGGCCCACAGGCGAGATGCTGGAGGCCTCGGTGTTGCTGGCGGCCTTCGAGCCGGCGGCGGCCTCGGTGTTGCTGGCGGCCTTCGGGCTGGCGGCGGCCTTAGTGGCAGCGGCTGTGGAAGTGTCGTTGGTGGCGGCGTCTACGGGCGTGCCCGTGGTGCCAGCAGGATAGACAAGAGTTGTGGCCTTCGGGCCGGAGCCCCTCAGCCTCGGCGGCGGCCTTAGTGGCAGCGGCTGTGGAAGTGTCGTTGGTGGCGGCGTCTACGGGCGTGCCCGTGGTGCCAGCAGGATAGACAAGAGTTGTGGCCTTCGGGCCGGAGCCCTCAGCCTCGGCGGCGGCCTTAGTGGCAGCGGCTGTGGAAGTGTCGTTGGTGGCGGCGTCTACGGGCGTGCCCGTGGTGCCAGCAGGATAGACAAGAGTTGTGGCCTTCGGGCCGGAGCCCTCAGCCTCGGCGGCGGCCTTAGTGGCAGCGGCTGTGGAAGTGTCGTTGGTGGCGGCGTCTACGGGCGTGCCCGTGGTGCCAGCAGGATAGACAAGAGTTGTGGCCTTCGGGCCGGAGCCCTCAGCCTCGGCGGCGGCCTTAGTGGCAGCGGCTGTGGAAGTGTCGTTGGTGGCGGCGTCTACGGGCGTGCCCGTGGTGCCAGCAGGATAGACAAGAGTTGTGGCCTTCGGGCCGGAGCCCTCAGCCTCGGCGGCGGCCTTGGTGGTGGCGGCTTTAGTGGCGGCGGGATGAGAAGGCGAGGCGGTGGCGGCTGAATTGCTTGCTGATGCATTGGAAGCGGTAAATGCCTTCATTGATGCTTGTCTCTGCGTCTTGTGGGCCTTCGTGGCGTTGGACGGCTGATTCTTGGAATTGATCGAGCGATCACCGGGAATGCGGCAAGAAGAACGCTCGTTCGGTGGAATAACCACTGTATTAGAGCTGTCGTTCTTGTTTGGAGCGAAGTTACGGAGCTTCTGGGGAATTCGGAGGTTCTTTCGGGGTTCTTCGCATTTTTGGAGGGGATCGTCGTGAAGACGACTCGTAGTGGCGTTCGGGGACGGAATGGGCTCGGCAGAACTGCTAGGTGCAATAGGTTGTGCTCGCTTCTGGCTTCTTTGGCGGTCTACGGCGGATTTGTCGGGGACTTCTAGATGATTCGACGACGTGGACAGTGAGGCACCGGGAATCGCGGCAAAAGAGCGATCAGACGGTTTCTTAGGTAATTCCTTACCTCTTCTGCGCTTTCTGGGCTCCTTCATGACGAAAAAGCCGGGAAAGCAGCAGGCGCGCAAATTACCCAATGCCCACAGGGCGAGGTAGTGACAAGAAATATCGATGCGTGGCTTTTCAGTCATGCAATCGAAATGAGTACAATCTAAAAACCTTAACGAGGAGCTACAGGAGGGAAAGTCTGGTGCCAGCAGCCGCGGTAATTCCAGCTCCTGAAGCGTATGACGTTTATTGGGCGAGCGGAGCGAGCCTGACTGGGAAAAGCGAAGGACTGGTCAGTGGCAGAAGACTTGCGGTGTAAGGACCGCTAGAGCGCGAATCCGTTCGGACCACGGTGCAGTTTAAGGCACTGCTTAAGTGTGACGCAGATATGCTGATGCGAGGAGCTTCACATGGCGGTGTGCGCTGAAGAGCTCGCGTTGGATGGCGACGACTGCGTGTTCGCGGTGCCAGACGGGCAGCCAGCTGAGAATGTCCTCAGCGTCAGCGTGTAATGAACCGGATGATGACACTAAGAATATCAGTGGCTTGGAGGTCGAGGCTTGGTGCTGTCTGGCTTTCTCGGCCAGGCGGGTGTCGACGCGAGCGGGGGTAGCGAGGGGACTCACAACCGTCACGTCGATGGCGGTGTGAGTGTCCCCCTCTTGAGCCTGAATGTCGTGGCACTTGTACCCAGTGGGGTCACGTGTGGCTGTGTTCTCAACTAGGACGGTGTCGAAGCGAGAGGAGGCCCGCAGAGCCTCAGACAAGATGTCGCGGATCTTATCGTGGCATCGGGACTTGAAGCCGCCGAGATGGGGGCAGGTGACGCCGTGGTTCGGCTCGCGAGAACAGTTGCGACCGCACCTGGCGCACGTTGTACCGGCGGGGGCGTTACCAAGGGCGTAACGGGCGCACACTGCTTCGCGGTACTCGTTGTTGGAGAACTGCGTATCCCTCGTCTCAGGGAAGTGGTGGAGCCACCTGTTGCCCGCAACGCCATCGGAAAGGACGTCACAGGGCTCCCCGCAGGGTCGGGGGGAAATCGGACAGCTTCTCGTCCCAAAGGAGCTCAAACAGCTCACACTGGCGGGGGAAGGAAGGAGAGGCGTGGTGCCTGGCTGCCCAGAACTCGGTGAAGGCAGTCGAGGCGGCGTGATGAATGTCCCGGAGGTTGACGAAGCCCAGGCCGCCCTTGGAGATGGGGGCTGGGAGGATCCACTTAGCGGTCGCGTCCGATAGGCAGAAGGCACGAGCAATAATGGAGTTCTTCTCGGCGTCGATGCCTTCGAGGTCACGGACGTGACAGGTCAGTAGTAGTGGGTCCAGCTCTTCTGGTGCCCTCAAGGAATAGGTGCTCGCCTGGAGCACACAGACGCGAGCCAACAGGCTCGCTACCTGCAGGGGCAGGCGTTCAAACAGGTCGTTGATGACGGCCTGGCGGTCGCGGATGCCCTTAATGGTTGCAAGGGCTCGCGCCTCGGGGTCCGTGCCGAGGTAGTGACCCAGGACCTTCCGGCAGGAATGGGTCGGGAACTCCGGGAGCTCCCGCTCGCCGAGCCAGAAGCACTTGCTGCGGTTCAAGTGTAGGCCCGCGCTGGCAGCGTGGCGCTCCAGCGCCGGCAGGAAACTCAGCACGCCCTCGTGGGAAGGGGCGGAGATACTGGAATCATCCAGGTAGGCATCCCATTGCGCAATGAGGTTGGGAGCCTCGGTGGACGCCGACCTGAAGACCGAAGAGAGGACAACACTAAAGAGGAAAGGCGAGAGGGGGTCGCCCTGCTTCACTCCCCGGTGGACAACGACGGGTTCACCACGGAAGTACACCGTGTTAGGCGCCACTGAGCGCTTGAGCAGGGCTCTGGCTGCCGGGCTGAGAGGCAAGGCGTCCAGAGCGGCCTCGATGGCCTGAGCCGACACGCTGTTGAAGGCATTCTGCCAATCTAGCACGAAGATCGCGTCCGAGAGGGGGTCAGCGACTAATGCGTGCTGGATGGAAAAGGCCGCGAGGGCGGCGCCGTCGGCCTTGAAGCCGTATTGGTTGCGGCCCAGAAGCCCAGGGAAGCTTGGGGCCCAACGGCGGGCAAGAATGTAGTGTAGAAGCCGCACCAAGGCTGACTCGACGGCAATCGGGCGCCAGCGGCGCGGCTGGGACTCCTTGGGAATGAGGACCAGCCGACCCTGTAAGCAGATGTCGGGGATGGCCCGGGGCTGCGTAATCCAGTAGTTGAGCAGCTCAGCGAGGGCCTTGGCGCCGGCAGCCTTCTTCGCCAAGGATTGGACGCACTGGGGGCGTAACCAATCAAGGCCTGCCGCACTTGTCTTATCTATGCGGCGGCATGCGAGCTCGACCTCTTCGACGGTTATGTGGTCGCACGGGAGATCGGCGGTTGAAGGCACGTTCGCTGTGAAGTGTGAATCGGTTGGCGCGGGGCTATGCAGCTCTTGGGCGTCTGCAATAGTGGCGGAGTCCTCACAGAAGGGGGCGGTGAAGGCCGACATGGCCTTGCCCATACGACCATGCTTAGTGAAGAACTTTGCCCTGGACACTTGGGAGCGCTTGTGGGCTGCTGAATCGCGTCTCTGACTGCGTGGGATGATCTCCCGGCCATATTGTTCGTAGATGGTTCGCGTGCCTTGCCACTCCGGGGCAGGGGCAGATGACAGGCCGATGATGGTACGGAGGAGCTCCTGCTCCTTACTCCGGACTTGTCTGGAATGAAGGAGGTTAGGCGGAGCCTTGATTCTCGGGGCCGAGCTGGGGGCGGGGGACTCCGGCTCAGCATCTGCGGGGCGTTGCTGAGAGCGCTTTTGGGCCACGCGCTCCTGCAAGCGGGCCAGGTCTTCGCCCTTCACGTGCTTGTGGACGTACTCGTGAATAAACGCCGAGTAGGCTGGGGTGGCCTCGGTGTTGTGTTCGTTAGCTAGGTGCTGGGCCCCGTGGAGATGCCTGAGTGGGACGGTTTGGCCGTGAGTCCCAGTGTCCAGCAAGATACGCTGGCATCGCCGGCAAAAGGCGATGGTGCCGCCGTCATGCTTGGAGTAGAGCCGGATGGTGTGTTGCCAAGGCTTCTTCTTGGTTGTAAGCCGCCGCATGGTGGCCTCAGCGCCATTGTATGTGATCCGCTGCGGGAATGAAGCGTTGGTGTGGTCAACGATGCGGTGCCCGATCCAGTTGGCCTCGGGATCGGGGCCCACAGGCGAGATGCTGGAGGCCTCGGTGTTGCTGGCGGCCTTCGAGCCGGCGGCGGCCTCGGTGTTGCTGGCGGCCTTCGGGCTGGCGGCGGCCTTAGTGGCAGCGGCTGTGGAAGTGTCGTTGGTGGCGGCGTCTACGGGCGTGCCCGTGGTGCCAGCAGGATAGACAAGAGTTGTGGCCTTCGGGCCGGAGCCCTCAGCCTCGGCGGCGGCCTTAGTGGCAGCGGCTGTGGAAGTGTCGTTGGTGGCGGCGTCTACGGGCGTGCCCGTGGTGCCAGCAGGATAGACAAGAGTTGTGGCCTTCGGGCCGGAGCCCTCAGCCTCGGCGGCGGCCTTAGAGGCAGCGGCTGTGGAAGTGTCGTTGGTGGCGGCGTCTACGGGCGTGCCCGTGGTGCCAGCAGGATAGACAAGAGTTGTGGCCTTCGGGCCGGAGCCCTCAGCCTCGGCGGCGGCCTTAGTGGCAGCGGCTGTGGAAGTGTCGTTGGTGGCGGCGTCTACGGGCGTGCCCGTGGTGCCAGCAGGATAGACAAGAGTTGTGGCCTTCGGGCCGGAGCCCTCAGCCTCGGCGGCGGCCTTAGTGGCAGCGGCTGTGGAAGTGTCGTTGGTGGCGGCGTCTACGGGCGTGCCCGTGGTGCCAGCAGGATAGACAAGAGTTGTGGCCTTCGGGCCGGAGCCCTCAGCCTCGGCGGCGGCCTTAGTGGCAGCGGCTGTGGAAGTGTCGTTGGTGGCGGCGTCTACGGGCGTGCCCGTGGTGCCAGCAGGATAGACAAGAGTTGTGGCCTTCGGGCCGGAGCCCTCAGCCTCGGCGGCGGCCTTAGTGGCAGCGGCTGTGGAAGTGTCGTTGGTGGCGGCGTCTACGGGCGTGCCCGTGGTGCCAGCAGGATAGACAAGAGTTGTGGCCTTCGGGCCGGAGCCCTCAGCCTCGGCGGCGGCCTTGGTGGTGGCGGCTTTAGTGGCGGCGGGATGAGAAGGCGAGGCGGTGGCGGCTGAATTGCTTGCTGATGCATTGGAAGCGGTAAATGCCTTCATTGATGCTTGTCTCTGCGTCTTGTGGGCCTTCGTGGCGTTGGACGGCTGATTCTTGGAATTGATCGAGCGATCACCGGGAATGCGGCAAGAAGAACGCTCGTTCGGTGGAATAACCACTGTATTAGAGCTGTCGTTCTTGTTTGGAGCGAAGTTACGGAGCTTCTGGGGAATTCGGAGGTTCTTTCGGGGTTCTTCGCATTTTTGGAGGGGATCGTCGTGAAGACGACTCGTAGTGGCGTTCGGGGACGGAATGGGCTCGGCAGAACTGCTAGGTGCAATAGGTTGTGCTCGCTTCTGGCTTCTTTGGCGGTCTACGGCGGATTTGTCGGGGACTTCTAGATGATTCGACGACGTGGACAGTGAGGCACCGGGAATCGCGGCAAAAGAGCGATCAGACGGTTTCTTAGGTAATTCCTTACCTCTTCTGCGCTTTCTGGGCTCCTTCATGACGAAAAAGCCGGGAAAGCAGCAGGCGCGCAAATACCCAATGCCCACAGGGCGAGGTAGTGACAAGAAATATCGATGCGTGGCTTTTCAGTCATGCAATCGAAATGAGTACAATCTAAAAACCTTAACGAGGAGCTACAGGAGGGAAAGTCTGGTGCCAGCAGCCGCGGTAATTCCAGCTCCTGAAGCGTATGACGTTTATTGGGCGAGCGGAGCGAGCCTGACTGGGAAAAGCGAAGGACTGGTCAGTGGCAGAAGACTTGCGGTGTAAGGACCGCTAGAGCGCGAATCCGTTCGGACCACGGTGCAGTTTAAGGCACTGCTTAAGTGTGACGCAGATATGCTGATGCGAGGAGCTTCACATGGCGGTGTGCGCTGAAGAGCTCGCGTTGGATGGCGACGACTGCGTGTTCGCGGTGCCAGACGGGCAGCCAGCTGAGAATGTCCTCAGCGTCAGCGTGTAATGAACCGGATGATGACACTAAGAATATCAGTGGCTTGGAGGTCGAGGCTTGGTGCTGTCTGGCTTTCTCGGCCAGGCGGGTGTCGACGCGAGCGGGGGTAGCGAGGGGACTCACAACCGTCACGTCGATGGCGGTGTGAGTGTCCCCCTCTTGAGCCTGAATGTCGTGGCACTTGTACCCAGTGGGGTCACGTGTGGCTGTGTTCTCAACTAGGACGGTGTCGAAGCGAGAGGAGGCCCGCAGAGCCTCAGACAAGATGTCGCGGATCTTATCGTGGCATCGGGACTTGAAAGCCGCCGAGATGGGGGCAGGTGACGCCGTGGTTCGGCTCGCGAGAACAGTTGCGACCGCACCTGGCGCACGTTGTACCGGCGGGGGCGTTACCAAGGGCGTAACGGGCGCACACTGCTTCGCGGTACTCGTTGTTGGAGAACTGCGTATCCCTCGTCTCAGGGAAGTGGTGGAGCCACCTGTTGCCCGCAACGCCATCGGAAAGGACGTCACAGGGCTCCCCGCAGGGTCGGGGGAAATCGGACAGCTTCTCGTCCCAA
Organism: Carpediemonas membranifera; assembly: GCA_019828565.1. NCBI lineage: Eukaryota > Fornicata > Carpediemonas > Carpediemonas membranifera. The sequence continues at coordinate 51,253 of JAHDYR010000030.1, read as the reverse complement.
AGGAGCTCAAACAGCTCACACTGGCGGGGGAAGGAAGGAGAGGCGTGGTGCCTGGCTGCCCAGAACTCGGTGAAGGCAGTCGAGGCGGCGTGATGAATGTCCCGGAGGTTGACGAAGCCCAGGCCGCCCTTGGAGATGGGGGGCTGGGAGGATCCACTTAGCGGTCGCGTCCGATAGGCAGAAGGCACGAGCAATAATGGAGTTCTTCTCGGCGTCGATGCCTTCGAGGTCACGGACGTGACAGGTCAGTAGTAGTGGGTCCAGCTCTTCTGGTGCCCTCAAGGAATAGGTGCTCGCCTGGAGCACACAGACGCGAGCCAACAGGCTCGCTACCTGCAGGGGCAGGCGTTCAAACAGGTCGTTGATGACGGCCTGGCGGTCGCGGATGCCCTTAATGGTTGCAAGGGCTCGCGCCTCGGGGTCCGTGCCGAGGTAGTGACCCAGGACCTTCCGGCAGGAATGGGTCGGGAACTCCGGGAGCTCCCGCTCGCCGAGCCAGAAGCACTTGCTGCGGTTCAAGTGTAGGCCCGCGCTGGCAGCGTGGCGCTCCAGCGCCGGCAGGAAACTCAGCACGCCCTCGTGGGAAGGGGCGGAGATACTGGAATCATCCAGGTAGGCATCCCATTGCGCAATGAGGTTGGGAGCCTCGGTGGACGCCGACCTGAAGACCGAAGAGAGGACAACACTAAAGAGGAAAGGCGAGAGGGGGTCGCCCTGCTTCACTCCCCGGTGGACAACGACGGGTTCACCACGGAAGTACACCGTGTTAGGCGCCACTGAGCGCTTGAGCAGGGCTCTGGCTGCCGGGCTGAGAGGCAAGGCGTCCAGAGCGGCCTCGATGGCCTGAGCCGACACGCTGTTGAAGGCATTCTGCCAATCTAGCACGAAGATCGCGTCCGAGAGGGGGTCAGCGACTAATGCGTGCTGGATGGAAAAGGCCGCGAGGGCGGCGCCGTCGGCCTTGAAGCCGTATTGGTTGCGGCCCAGAAGCCCAGGGAAGCTTGGGGCCCAACGGCGGGCAAGAATGTAGTGTAGAAGCCGCACCAAGGCTGACTCGACGGCAATCGGGCGCCAGCGGCGCGGCTGGGACTCCTTGGGAATGAGGACCAGCCGACCCTGTAAGCAGATGTCGGGGATGGCCCGGGGCTGCGTAATCCAGTAGTTGAGCAGCTCAGCGAGGGCCTTGGCGCCGGCAGCCTTCTTCGCCAAGGATTGGACGCACTGGGGGCGTAACCAATCAAGGCCTGCCGCACTTGTCTTATCTATGCGGCGGCATGCGAGCTCGACCTCTTCGACGGTTATGTGGTCGCACGGGAGATCGGCGGTTGAAGGCACGTTCGCTGTGAAGTGTGAATCGGTTGGCGCGGGGCTATGCAGCTCTTGGGCGTCTGCAATAGTGGCGGAGTCCTCACAGAAGGGGGCGGTGAAGGCCGACATGGCCTTGCCCATACGACCATGCTTAGTGAAGAACTTTGCCCTGGACACTTGGGAGCGCTTGTGGGCTGCTGAATCGCGTCTCTGACTGCGTGGGATGATCTCCCGGCCATATTGTTCGTAGATGGTTCGCGTGCCTTGCCACTCCGGGGCAGGGGCAGATGACAGGCCGATGATGGTACGGAGGAGCTCCTGCTCCTTACTCCGGACTTGTCTGGAATGAAGGAGGTTAGGCGGAGCCTTGATTCTCGGGGCCGAGCTGGGGGCGGGGGACTCCGGCTCAGCATCTGCGGGGCGTTGCTGAGAGCGCTTTTGGGCCACGCGCTCCTGCAAGCGGGCCAGGTCTTCGCCCTTCACGTGCTTGTGGACGTACTCGTGAATAAACGCCGAGTAGGCTGGGGTGGCCTCGGTGTTGTGTTCGTTAGCTAGGTGCTGGGCCCCGTGGAGATGCCTGAGTGGGACGGTTTGGCCGTGAGTCCCAGTGTCCAGCAAGATACGCTGGCATCGCCGGCAAAAGGCGATGGTGCCGCCGTCATGCTTGGAGTAGAGCCGGATGGTGTGTTGCCAAGGCTTCTTCTTGGTTGTAAGCCGCCGCATGGTGGCCTCAGCGCCATTGTATGTGATCCGCTGCGGGAATGAAGCGTTGGTGTGGTCAACGATGCGGTGCCCGATCCAGTTGGCCTCGGGATCGGGGCCCACAGGCGAGATGCTGGAGGCCTCTGTAAGTTATGGTAAGGTATTGCGGATTTTGGGGGGTCCCGGTACGGGACCCCTGGGCCCCTGCCAGGGAAGGCGACACATGCAGCGTGTAGCCTACCCCAGGGGTCCTTCGAACATGCATTGAAATCTGGGACAACGCAAATATTTTATACTAAATTTTCCCGCTCAAAAACGGGACCTCAAAATTGGACTTTGAGGTCAGAGCACATGCTTACAGACGGCGTTCAGGGCTGCGGATTGCTTCTCTGGATAGCTGTGCGTGTCAGCTCGGAGGCGCCGCCCTAAGCTCTATTCAACTCCGTCGTCTTTACATTGAATTATGCATAAATAGTTATAGGACAAAAGTCGCGATCGCTAACTTCTTGTGCAGTACAGCACGAGGCCTGAGGCTTCCGGGCTGCTGGATTTGGAATTTTTGAAAGTCTCTCGCAGTGTGATTGAGTCACGATATCCATCCGAATCTGGCGAACCGCGTTCAAAGACCGGTTTTACTGGCCTCAAGGATTGATGCTGGAGCTAAACAGAGTATACTGCTGTATCATGTTGCGTACGTGTAGGAACGTTATTTTCCCCGATTTTTGATTTAGGCCCTCAACAAATTTTTTATAGAGCCTTTTTGTGTCCATGGTGAGTGAATACGTCTAGAGTGACGCGTATGGAATGGAAGAGAACACGGGTGCGCACTACAATACATAATTACATGCTCTGAGGAGGATGGGGGTATTTATTTTTTCATATGTAAATCACAGCCCGAGATTCAAAAATTTGTGGGGTGATCTGACGGAGTTACAGGCCATGGGCGGAGTCCGCGGGGGGTCGCAGGGGGGCAGAGAGAGTGACGGAGGCGTAGAGAGGCGTAGCGTAGCGGAGGGCGGGAGGAGCAACGCGACGAGCGCCCGGAGCGGAGCGAAGCCGAACGAAGCCGGAGGAACGAACGGAGCCCCCCCTGTTGTGGGTCCTACCCAAAGTTACACAGATTTACGTTATATTTAATAGTCAAGGAGTTTCTCCTCGACACCCTTGTGTCGAGTCTTCTCCTCAGTAAAAGTTCAACACCCATTGAACCACAGTACTAGTACTACCAAAACATATGGGTACGGAAACTTACAGAAGCCTGAAGAAGAATCCGCCTCTCCTGAAGAAGTCCTCCATGGACGCTCTTTTGGACTTTGCGGATAACCTCCACGATCATCGCGCCTTAGGCGGCCGCGATGATGTTATTGACCTCATCGAGCCTAGCATAGCAGAGCTAGCAGGCCTTAACGACGACGAAGAGGTTGAAGACACTCCTCTCCTGCTCTCCGCGAAGCTCCGTAAGAAACGTCGTGTCGCAGCCCAAGATGAACGAGTCCTCAAGCGCCTCGGTGCTGCCCTTCGACCTTCTCGCCCGAGCATGCGTCTACAGCTCTTCCGAGTCCCCGCCAAGTCCTTCGAGCCTGATGAGGTTGCTCGAGTGAACCGCCGATTCAATCTGCTCTTGAAGCTCGTTCAACCCGAAGATCCCGAGGACGTCTTGAAGGAGACGTACAGCCGCTGCTTCAAGTTCCCCAACAACAGTCGCATCATGTATCGAGTCAGAGAATCAACGGAGCGCAAGGATCTCAAGGACGCAATGGCTGATGTCCTCGTCATGTCACGCGACCTCAAGGAGTCCAAGGAGATGATCGCTTCCTTCGGCGCTGCGGGGGTCTCCGACTCACAGCGTACCAACACCACGCCCTCCCATACACGGCACACGGGGAGCGGTCCGAAGAACCCTCATCGACGCGAGCCTGACCGCACGAACGTAGCCCCCTCAAAAGGCAAGCCGATCGACAAGCCCAAGCACGAGAAGAAGCCATTCGTGTGCTTCAACTGCGGTAAGGTCGGTCACTCCGCTCGCCGATGCCCTGCTCCGAAGACAACCTGTTCCAAGTGCCAGAAGCCGGGCCACCGAGCTGAATTCTGCCGTTCTGAGGTAAATTCAGCTCGTTGTGTGTTTTCTCTCGGTTCCCGTCAGAGTGTCCTTCCCACCGTCAAGGCTAGCATTCTTAAGCAAGTCGTGTCCGTCCTGTTCGACTCGGGCGCTGACTGCGCAACCATTGACCCCAAGCTCTGCTACGGCAAGGCAGTGAAGTGGATCTCACACGAGAAGACACTTATCGAGACAGTGGGCGGCGTCAGAGAGGCCGAGGGTCAGGTATCCTTCCGCCTCGTCTTAGCGCCCTCGCCATTCACTCCGCGCGGATGCTCTATCACTATTAAGGCCTACGTCCTGTCGACCGCTTTCGATGTATGCCTGGGTTACCCTCAGATGGTGGAGATCGGCCTTCTCCCTTCGTTGTCTGAGCCTACCAGCGAGCTCGCAGCCAGCGACGAACCACCTACATTCGAGAAGTACGTCGCGCAAGCCAGAGCCATGTCCTCTTCCCTTTTCTCAGAGGCAGGCCGACATCCTCAAGCGTTACGCCCGGACATTCGTGGACCGTACCGAGCCAAGCCGGCTCGAACCGTATGATTTGGTCCTCAAGGGCGACAGAGTCGTACACATTCGGCCGTACTATGTTCCCCCGCCGAAAGTCCCGATCATTCAAGAGCACATTAATACGCTCCTGGCAAAGCGCTACATCGAGGCATGCCAGTCTCAATACGCGAGCCCTACCATCATAGTTCCAAAGAAGGGGGGAAAGACGCGTTTTGTCGTCGACTTCCGCGAGATCAATCAACTAACGGAACCATTCGACTACCCCATCCCTCGCATAGACGAAGTTCTCACTCAACTGTCCGGAAAGTCTGTGTTCGCTACCCTAGACTTGTCAGCAGGATACCATCAGATCCCTCTTACTGAACGGTGCCGTCACCTAACCGCCTTCCGTACTGTTTTTGGTCAATACCAATATACACGGATGCCCTTCGGCTTACGTAACGCCGGAGCGTACTTCCAGAGGGCGATGGAAGACGGGTTCAAGGGTCTGGTGGGCTCCGCCTGTGTCATATACATTGATGACATCATCGTCATGGGTGCGGATGAGGACGAGTACCTGGGAAACCTCGAAAAAGTCATGCAACGCGTTGACAAGCTTAACCTTCAGCTCGGCCGAGATAAGTGCCAGTTCGGTCGGCAAGAGGTCGAGTTCCTCGGGTGGATCATATCCCAAGGCAGCGTGAAGATCTCACCCCAGCGGACCGAAGATATCGCGAACCTCAAGCTGTCTTCATCCACGAAGGGCATGCAGGGTCTCAACGGATTCCTCAACTATTTCCGCGATTACATACCCAACTTCGCGGTCCGAGCTAAGCCTCTGCTAGACGCCATGTCCGGTCGGCAGACCCCCTCGAGACGTTCTTCAGAAGTCGCTGGACGATCTGAAACAAGCTTTATGTTCGGCCGACGCTCTAGCCATGTTCGACGCGACTAAGCCTCACACCGTCATGACTGACGCATCCGATGTCGGGTACGGAGCAGTCTTACTCCAAGAGGGCCGACCAGTTTGCTATATGTCGCGTGCGTTCAACGACGTCCAGTCACGCTGGTGTACCGGTGAGAAAGAAGCCTACGCTATCGTGGCAGCGTTACAACGATGGCGCAAGTTCCTGTGCTGGGAGAGCTTTACTATTCTCACGGATCACCGGAACCTACTCTATATGTACCGGTCCACCAACGCCAAGGTCCGCCGGTGGGCTGATTCGATCGCCGATTTAGATTTCACCCTACAGCACATCGCCGGTCTGGACAACGGTGGAGCCGACGGTCTCTCGAGTATTCTCCATGCAACAGGCGTCGAGGGATCAGGTATCCCGCGCTCATCTCACAGCAGGAGCTCATCTGTCTCGCCGGATGACAACCGAGCAACTTAGGGCCGACGGTTTGTCTGTCTCCCGTCAAGTCGTAGACGACGTGATTACCGCGTGTCCAGAGTGCCAAGTCTTGGCCCGCCCTCCTGTTGATACACCCGACGGCCTGCATACAGCTGTAGACCTCCCGTTCCGGCGTGTGGCCATTGACACCATGGGTCCGCTACCGACGGTCAACGGCCTGTCCTACGTGACAGTAATGATCGACATGTGCTCCCGCTGGACAGAGCTAGTCCCGGTCAACAGCACCTCAGCCAAAGACGCAGCCAACGCATTGGTCAACACCTGGATTCTACGATACGGATGCCCCGAAGTCGTCCAATCGGATGGGGGCTCAGAGTTCAAAAACGCTCTGTTCAAACGCCTCTCCGAAGAGATGGGGTTCGACGTCCACATAACGACAGCATACCATCCCCAGAGCAACGGTGTCGTCGAACGCGCGAACAAGGAGGTCGAACGCATCCTCAGAGCCAGGAAGCTGGAGTTAAGGAATAACGATTGGGTAGCACACCTACCAGTCGCCCAATTCTTGGTCAACTCAATGCCCAGGATCCCGACCCGGTTGACTCCGGCCGAGATCATGTTTGGCGCCAATTTATCAATACCGTCATCGATCTATATCACGGATGCCGCCTCGGCTGGTCCGCCACAGTCGAAGCTAGCCGCAGCCGATGCCGCCATCCAACTCGCCAAAGCAAGGATTAGAGCCATGCGCGAAGACGCTCTCGCAAAGGCAACCTCATCGAGAAGCGAGATATTGAGCCGTTTCGTGCTGGTCAAATACTACCCAAGACCACCGAGCAAGCTAGCCCCGGGCTGGCGCGGCCCCATGAGGCGTGTCGCAGCCGTCAAACGTGATGGTGTTGTCGTCGCATATGAGGTACAAGACCTCAGTCAGTCAGCGGACGGTCCAACTATCAAGGTAGACGCGGCACGTGTGCGAAGATTTGACCCAGGCAAGCTCTCGGAGCAACAGATCTATGACCTCGCAGCCGCTTCCGTCGATGAGTGGCATGTCGAGCGCATCTCACGCTCTAGAGGCTCGGGCCCCAAGTCAAGGCGCGAGTACCTCGTACACTGGGTCGGATTCGAGGATTCAGAGGCTTCATTCGAACCTTATTCGCACGTCAAAGATTTGGAAGCCCTCGATACATATTTGAAGTCTGACCAAGCCAAGCGTGACGGTCTGTAAAACTTCTCAACATCGAAGCTGTATCCTCGAGGAACAAACGATTTATTCAGAGCTAGATTCCTCGTCTTCCGTCTCCTCCGTGTCCGTCAGCTCGACCAACCAAGTCGGGTCAGCGTGGCGCTCAAGGGCGTTCTCAGCCAAGTACTCTCGCACACACCGGACAAGGCAGAGATCAGCGTTGAGGGACACGATGCTGAGTCCCGAGTATCCGTCATACTGCAGGATCAACACAAAAGACCCGGGACCACAAGTCGTCTTCAGATACTCGTGACGGACTACGCACGTGACAGTGTAGTAGCGGTCCGGATCAGAGACCTGAAGCGGCTCCCAGTGAGCCTCATCGCCAATGGCGGGCAGGTAGCCGTCGTGGCACAAGCGGCTGACCAGGGTTGCCCAGAAGTCGTTGGGAGCCGGGATGCGCCGGCTGATGCCGTAGACAGCGACACGGAAGTAGTCCGGTGCGAGGACGAGGACCAACAGGCGGTTAAGATATCCGCGCGCTGTAGTGTCCGACTTGACCCCGCCGGCAGTCCGCACAGCCGCCACGAGAGCTGCAGAGTAGTGACCATTACCGGGTGAAGATCCACCCAGCGTGATGTCGCGGCCCCGGATCGCGGCCGACACGATGTCGCCATCGGACAAGCGCTTCCTGCCGAGCTTGAGGTGGGCCCTCACACCGGCAAGCGCGACCTGGCAATGAGCCACGAGAGCCAAGACCTGCTGGGTCAGCTTCACGTCCTGCACTACGGCTGCGTCGTTCAGACGACCTTGCTCAATAGCGTCAAAGATTCGCTGGAGCGGCAGCTCGATGGAGTTGGTGTAACCTTCCAGGCGTCGGGCAACCTCGGCCTTGATGTCGTGGGGCATCAGAGTCGTCATCGTCAGGGTGCGAGTGATGCGTTCTGAGGCTTGCACGCGGTGACTATATAACCTCACGGTTGATGTTTGTTACTTACAGATTGTCGGTGACCATGCGCTTGCGTCCACGATACTTCTGAGCGCGAAGGGAACGACAAACGGACGTATGGGCAACAATAAGTGGCCTAGCCAGATCGTCATCACCAAGTTCGGTGATTTTTGGCACGAATTTCCTTCAGAACGGCCTCTACGGCTGTGTTGTCCGACATCAAATGAGTTGACGGCGACATATCCTGCACATTTCTCGGAAACGGTCGAAGGAACAACTAACAAGGTCATCTTAGTCTTCAAGCATGCATTTATTGTCGGTAATAAGGCATTAGGAGCTTCCTAGTGCTCCTTCCGGTCAGTTTGATGTTGTTATTCAAGTACAGTTGGACGCAGAAAATTAGAAGCCTCAGAACTCCTCAACGGAGCCGAATTGGAGCTTCTAAGTACGTTTTTCGGCGTCTGTGTGATTATGAGCGATAAGGGCTCAGCATTGGCAGTGTTTGCTAGAGCAATCGTTCTTGGCCTTCGAATTACATGGAATGGCATATAACACGTATAAGGTTTGTGAAGACGGCCTAGGAAGGCCGTGGAGGGGCAGTGGTAAGCCTTTCCGTCACGTTTCACCATTTTTGAAACAGAGCTCACATAGCGGTACCGCAGTTAGATCATGATACCATCATTTTGATTTCGTTCAGCTAGATGCGAAAGCACTCAGGCCATGGGGTTGCCAGCCCTATGAGTCACCGTTGGCGGTCGGGTGGCACCGTCCAGGCCTTTGGTGAAATGCTGACGTCAAGTCTCTCTGTCATGCCTATACCAGGCATGGAGGGGCAGTGTTGTGGGTCCTACCCAAAGTTACACAGATTTACGTTATATTTAATAGTCAAGGAGTTTCTCCTCGACACCCTTGTGTCGAGTCTTCTCCTCAGTAAAAGTTCAACACCCATTGAACCACACCCCGTCTTCAATTCCGGGGGGTGCAGGGGGGCAGAGGGAGGCGCAGCCGACCGTAGCCCCCGCTCTACCCATTCTACGTTCGTTAATCATTTACATGTGGCCACTGCCACTTCGATACTAATAGTTCTTACGATTGAAGCAAGTCCGTCCTTCCTTCTTCGGTGTGATGCACCCCTTCGGCTTCTTGGGATGTTCGTCGTCGTCCTCGCTGTCCGAGTAGATGATGAACTTGGTAGAGCGAGGGCGGCCGAGCTTGCGGGCAGGTGCGGGGGCTGACTCTCTCAGGGGAGATGGTGCGGCCCTAGTCGAGCGCTTGGGGAGGATACGGCGCGGTGGTGTAGTCCGCAAACGCTTTGGGGGCACGTATCCTTGCGAGGACGGCGAGGCAGAGGGCGAGCTGATCGATATGCTCTCGATGTCGTGCACAATAGGAGACGCGGGCTGAGGGGCGGGCACTGGCTTGGCCTGGGGTGGACATCTCATGGCTATGCGTTGGTGGGGTGCAGGGGGGCGCTGCGGCTGCTGTACCGTCCCAGGTCATGCACAAGGCACTCCAGCGCGCCAAGGTGCTGTCCAAGAACCCGGACCGCTATTGGGCGGTCGTGGATGCGCTGTTTGCGCTCGGCGCCAGTGGCTCAGTCCTGAACGGCTTAGCGTTCGTCATGTCCAAACAACTTGAATAAATCTGACTGCCATGTGTTCTTTAGGGCTAGCCAAGCTAATCTGGGCAGTTGCAAGGCATGACGACCAATATTGACTGAGATATGGCCGAGGTCCAAAAAAGGATGTGCCAGGAGGGATTCGAACCTACCACCTCTTGTATTCACCAACATCTGCTATACCATCTACACCATGGCTCAAACCTGACGCGTTACAACAGACTTGACTTCCAGATATGTGACAATTGACGCATCATGATCTGGCCAGGCGGAGATGGGGCGGAGATGGAGCATAGGGGACTTCACCAGCGTGTTCAGCGCCCCGAACTACCCCCGGGCAGTCCACGACTTGAGGTCAAAAGATTGCGTAAAGATATGCTTTGACGACCTCGTCAATACGTGACATTGGAGGGCTGGGACTTCGCACCCATGTATGCGTGCGGGCTTATAGACAGCTGTAGAGCGCACATGTCGCGATTCAGCCTTCATCTGGGTGTGGTCTACTCGTTGTCCGCTCGCCTTGCGTGATTGAAGCTGAGCGACGTGGCTGGATCAACTTGACCATGGTTTCAGCGAGGTGAAGAGTGAAATGTGCTCTATGGGGCCTAGAACGTGTCTAGCCGGGGGTGGTTGTGAACGCTGAGGTCTGCAACTCTGGGTTTGAGTCGCGGAATTCGATCCCCGGGATTTGGCGGTGATGGGGCGGAGATGGAGCATAGGGGACTTCACCAGCGTGTTCAGCGCCCCGAACTACCCCCGGGCAGTCCACGACTTGAGGTCAAAAGATTGCGTAAAGATATGCTTTGACGACCACGTCAATACGTGACATTGGAGGGCTGGGACTTCGCACCCATGTATGCGTGCGGGCCTATAGACAGCTGTAGAGCGCACATGTCGCGATTCAGCCTCCATCTGGGTGTGGTCTACTCGTTGTCCGCTCGCCTTGCGTGATTGAAGCTGAGCGACGTGGCTGGATCAACTTGACCATGGTTTCAGCGAGATGAAGAGTAAGTTATGGTAAGGTATTGCGGATTTTGGGGGGTCCCGGTACGGGACCCTGGGCCCTGCCAGGGAAGGCGACACATGCAGCGTGTAGCCTACCCCAGGGGTCCTTCGAACATGCATTGAAATCTGGGACAACGCAAATATTTTATACTAAATTTTCCCGCTCAAAAACGGGACCTCAAAATTGGACTTTGAGGTCAGAGCACATGCTTACAGACGGCGTTCAGGGCTGCGGATTGCTTCTCTGGATAGCTGTGCGTGTCAGCTCGGAGGCGCCGCCCTAAGCTCTATTCAACTCCGTCGTCTTTACATTGAATTATGCATAAATAGTTATAGGACAAAAGTCGCGATCGCTAACTTCTTGTGCAGTACAGCACGAGGCCTGAGGCTTCCGGGCTGCTGGATTTGGAATTTTTGAAAGTCTCTCGCAGTGTGATTGAGTCACGATATCCATCCGAATCTGGCGAACCGCGTTCAAAGACCGGTTTTACTGGCCTCAAGGATTGATGCTGGAGCTAAACAGAGTATACTGCTGTATCATGTTGCGTACGTGTAGGAACGTTATTTTCCCCGATTTTTGATTTAGGCCCTCAACAAATTTTTTATAGAGCCTTTTTGTGTCCATGGTGAGTGAATACGTCTAGAGTGACGCGTATGGAATGGAAGAGAACACGGGTGCGCACTACAATACATAATTACATGCTCTGAGGAGGATGGGGGTATTTATTTTTTCATATGTAAATCACAGCCCGAGATTCAAAAAATTTGTGGGGTGATCTGACGTAGTTACAGGCCATGGGCGGAGTCCGCGGGGGGTCGCAGGGGGGCAGAGAGAGTGACGGAGGCGTAGAGAGGCGTAGCGTAGCGGAGGGCGGGAGGAGCAACGCGACGAGCGCCCGGAGCGGAGCGAAGCCGAACGAAGCCGGAGGAATGACGGAGCCCCCGTCTTCAATTCCGGGGGGTGCAGGGGGGGCAGAGGGAGGCGCAGCCGACCGTAGCCCTGCCTACCCATTCTACGTTCGTTAATCATTTACATGTGGCCACTGCCACTTCGATACTAATAGTTCTTACGATTGAAGCAAGTCCGTCCTTCCTTCTTCGGTGTGATGCACCCCTTCGGCTTCTTGGGATGTTCGTCGTCGTCCTCGCTGTCCGAGTAGATGATGAACTTGGTAGAGCGAGGGCGGCCGAGCTTGCGGGCAGGTGCGGGGGCTGACTCTCTCAGGGGAGATGGTGCGGCCCTAGTCGAGCGCTTGGGGAGGATACGGCGCGGTGGTGTAGTCCGCAAACGCTTTGGGGGCACGTATCCTTGCGAGGACGGCGAGGCAGAGGGCGAGCTGATCGATATGCTCTCGATGTCGTGCACAATAGGAGACGCGGGCTGAGGGGCGGGCACTGGCTTGGCCTGGGGTGGACATCTCATGGCTATGCGTTGGTGGGGTGCAGGGGGGCGCTGCGGCTGCTGTACCGTCCCAGGTCATGCACAAGGCACTCCAGCGCGCCAAGGTGCTGTCCAAGAACCCGGACCGCTATTGGGCGGTCGTGGATGCGCTGTTTGCGCTCGGCGCCAGTGGCTCAGTCCTGAACGGCTTAGCGTTCGTCATGTCCAAACAACTTGAATAAATCTGACTGCCATGTGTTCTTTAGGGCTAGCCAAGCTAATCTGGGCAGTTGCAAGGCATGACGACCAATATTGACTGAGATATGGCCGAGGTCCAAAAAAAGGATGTGCCAGGAGGGATTCGAACCTACCACCTCTTGTATTCACCAACATCTGCTATACCATCTACACCATGGCTCAAACCTGACGCGTTACAACAGACTTGACTTCCAGATATGTGACAATTGACGCATCATGATCTGGCCAGGCGGAGATGGGGCGGAGATGGAGCATAGGGGACTTCACCAGCGTGTTCAGCGCCCCGAACTACCCCCGGGCAGTCCACGACTTGAGGTCAAAAGATTGAGTAAAGATATGCTTTGACGACCTCGTCAATACGTGACATTGGAGGGCTGGGACTTCGCACCCATGTATGCGTGCGGGCCTATAGACAGCTGTAGAGCGCACATGTCGCGATTCAGCCTTCATCTGGGTGTGGTCTACTCGTTGTCCGCTCGCCTTGCGTGATTGAAGCTGAGCGACGTGACTGGATCAACTTGACCATGGTTTCAGCGAGGTGAAGAGTGAAATGTGCTCTATGGGGCCTAGAACGTGTCTAGCCGGGGGTGGTTGTGAACGCTGAGGTCTGCAACTCTGGGTTTGAGTCGCGGAATTCGATCCCCGGGATTTGGCGGTGATGGGGCGGAGATGGAGCATAGGGGACTTCACCAGCGTGTTCAGCGCCCCGAACTACCCCCGGGCAGTCCACGACTTGAGGTCAAAAAGATTGCGTAAAGATATGCTTTGACGACCTCGTCAATACGTGACATTGGAGGGCTGGGACTTCGCACCCATGTATGCGTGCGGGCTTATAGACAGCTGTAGAGCGCACATGTCGCGATTCAGCCTTCATCTGGGTGTGGTCTACTCGTTGTCCGCTCGCCTTGCGTGATTGAAGCTGAGCGACGTGGCTGGATCAACTTGACCATGGTTTCAGCGAGGTGAAGAGTGAAATGTGCTCTATGGGGCCTAGAACGTGTCTAGCCGGGGGGTGGTTGTGAACGCTGAGGTCTGCAACTCTGGGTTTGAGTCGCGGAATTCGATCCCCGGGATTTGGCGGTGATGGGGCGGAGATGGAGCATAGGGGACTTCACCAGCGTGTTCAGCGCCCCGAACTACCCCCGGGCAGTCCACGACTTGAGGTCAAAAGATTGCGTAAAGATATGCTTTGACGACCACGTCAATACGTGACATTGGAGGGCTGGGACTTCGCACCCATGTATGCGTGCGGGCCTATAGACAGCTGTAGAGCGCACATGTCGCGATTCAGCCTCCATCTGGGTGTGGTCTACTCGTTGTCCGCTCGCCTTGCGTGATTGAAGCTGAGCGACGTGGCTGGATCAACTTGACCATGGTTTCAGCGAGATGAAGAGTAAGTTATGGTAAGGTATTGCGGATTTTGGGGGGTCCCGGTACGGGACCCCTGGGCCCCTGCCAGGGAAGGCGACACATGCAGCGTGTAGCCTACCCCAGGGGTCCTTCGAACATGCATTGAAATCTGGGACAACGCAAATATTTTATACTAAATTTTCCCGCTCAAAAACGGGACCTCAAAATTGGACTTTGAGGTCAGAGCACATGCTTACAGACGGCGTTCAGGGCTGCGGATTGCTTCTCTGGATAGCTGTGCGTGTCAGCTCGGAGGCGCCGCCCTAAGCTCTATTCAACTCCGTCGTCTTTACATTGAATTATGCATAAATAGTTATAGGACAAAAGTCGCGATCGCTAACTTCTTGTGCAGTACAGCACGAGGCCTGAGGCTTCCGGGCTGCTGGATTTGGAATTTTTGAAAGTCTCTCGCAGTGTGATTGAGTCACGATATCCATCCGAATCTGGCGAACCGCGTTCAAAGACCGGTTTTACTGGCCTCAAGGATTGATGCTGGAGCTAAACAGAGTATACTGCTGTATCATGTTGCGTACGTGTAGGAACGTTATTTTCCCCGATTTTTGATTTAGGCCCTCAACAAATTTTTTATAGAGCCTTTTTGTGTCCATGGTGAGTGAATACGTCTAGAGTGACGCGTATGGAATGGAAGAGAACACGGGTGCGCACTACAATACATAATTACATGCTCTGAGGAGGATGGGGGTATTTATTTTTTCATATGTAAATCACAGCCCGAGATTCAAAAATTTGTGGGGTGATCTGACGTAGTTACAGGCCATGGGCGGAGTCCGCGGGGGGTCGCAGGGGGGCAGAGAGAGTGACGGAGGCGTAGAGAGGCGTAGCGTAGCGGAGGGCGGGAGGAGCAACGCGACGAGCGCCCGGAGCGGAGCGAAGCCGAACGAAGCCGGAGGAACGAACGGAGCCCCCCCGTCTTCAATTCCGGGGGGGTGCAGGGGGGCAGAGGGAGGCGCAGCCGACCGTAGCCCCCGCTCTACCCATTCTACGTTCGTTAATCATTTACATGTGGCCACTGCCACTTCGATACTAATAGTTCTTACGATTGAAGCAAGTCCGTCCTTCCTTCTTCGGTGTGATGCACCCCTTCGGCTTCTTGGGATGTTCGTCGTCGTCCTCGCTGTCCGAGTAGATGATGAACTTGGTAGAGCGAGGGCGGCCGAGCTTGCGGGCAGGTGCGGGGGCTGACTCTCTCAGGGGAGATGGTGCGGCCCTAGTCGAGCGCTTGGGGAGGATACGGCGCGGTGGTGTAGTCCGCAAACGCTTTGGGGGCACGTATCCTTGCGAGGACGGCGAGGCAGAGGGCGAGCTGATCGATATGCTCTCGATGTCGTGCACAATAGGAGACGCGGGCTGAGGGGCGGGCACTGGCTTGGCCTGGGGTGGACATCTCATGGCTATGCGTTGGTGGGGTGCAGGGGGGCGCTGCGGCTGCTGTACCGTCCCAGGTCATGCACAAGGCACTCCAGCGCGCCAAGGTGCTGTCCAAGAACCCGGACCGCTATTGGGCGGTCGTGGATGCGCTGTTTGCGCTCGGCGCCAGTGGCTCAGTCCTGAACGGCTTAGCGTTCGTCATGTCCAAACAACTTGAATAAATCTGACTGCCATGTGTTCTTTAGGGCTAGTCAAGCTAATCTGGGCAGTTGCAAGGCATGACGACCAATATTGACTGAGATATGGCCGAGGTCCAAAAAAGGATGTGCCAGGAGGGATTCGAACCTACCACCTCTTGTATTCACCAACATCTGCTATACCATCTACACCATGGCTCAAACCTGACGCGTTACAACAGACTTGACTTCCAGATATGTGACAATTGACGCATCATGATCTGGCCAGGCGGAGATGGGGCGGAGATGGAGCATAGGGGACTTCACCAGCGTGTTCAGCGCCCCGAACTACCCCCGGGCAGTCCACGACTTGAGGTCAAAAGATTGCGTAAAGATATGCTTTGACGACCTCGTCAATACGTGACATTGGAGGGCTGGGACTTCGCACCCATGTATGCGTGCGGGCTTATAGACAGCTGTAGAGCGCACATGTCGCGATTCAGCCTTCATCTGGGTGTGGTCTACTCGTTGTCCGCTCGCCTTGCGTGATTGAAGCTGAGCGACGTGACTGGATCAACTTGACCATGGTTTCAGCGAGGTGAAGAGTGAAATGTGCTCTATGGGGCCTGTAAGTTATGGTAAGGTATTGCGGATTTTGGGGGGTCCCGGTACGGGACCCTGGGCTCCCTGCCAGGGAAGGCGACACATGCAGCGTGTAGCCTACCCCAGGGGTCCTTCGAACATGCATTGAAATCTGGGACAACGCAAATATTTTATACTAAATTTTCCCGCTCAAAAACGGGACCTCAAAATTGGACTTTGAGGTCAGAGCACATGCTTACAGACGGCGTTCAGGGCTGCGGATTGCTTCTCTGGATAGCTGTGCGTGTCAGCTCGGAGGCGCCGCCCTAAGCTCTATTCAACTCCGTCGTCTTTACATTGAATTATGCATAAATAGTTATAGGACAAAAGTCGCGATCGCTAACTTCTTGTGCAGTACAGCACGAGGCCTGAGGCTTCCGGGCTGCTGGATTTGGAATTTTTGAAAGTCTCTCGCAGTGTGATTGAGTCACGATATCCATCCGAATCTGGCGAACCGCGTTCAAAGACCGGTTTTACTGGCCTCAAGGATTGATGCTGGAGCTAAACAGAGTATACTGCTGTATCATGTTGCGTACGTGTAGGAACGTTATTTTCCCCGATTTTTGATTTAGGCCCTCAACAAATTTTTTATAGAGCCTTTTTGTGTCCATGGTGAGTGAATACGTCTAGAGTGACGCGTATGGAATGGAAGAGAACACGGGTGCGCACTACAATACATAATTACATGCTCTGAGGAGGATGGGGGTATTTATTTTTTCATATGTAAATCACAGCCCGAGATTCAAAAATTTGTGGGGTGATCTGACGGAGTTACAGGCCATGGGCGGAGTCCGCGGGGGGTCGCAGGGGGGCAGAGAGAGTGACGGAGGCGTAGAGAGGCGTAGCGTAGCGGAGGGCGGGAGGAGCAACGCGACGAGCGCCCGAGCGGAGCGAAGCCGAACGAAGCCGGAGGAATGAATGAGCCCCCCGTCTTCAATTCCGGGGGGTGCAGGGGGGCAGAGGGAGGCGCAGCCGACCGTAGCCCCCGCTCTACCCATTCTACGTTCGTTAATCATTTACATGTGGCCACTGCCACTTCGATACTAATAGTTCTTACGATTGAAGCAAGTCCGTCCTTCCTTCTTCGGTGTGATGCACCCCTTCGGCTTCTTGGGATGTTCGTCGTCGTCCTCGCTGTCCGAGTAGATGATGAACTTGGTAGAGCGAGGGCGGCCGAGCTTGCGGGCAGGTGCGGGGGCTGACTCTCTCAGGGGAGATGGTGCGGCCCTAGTCGAGCGCTTGGGGAGGATACGGCGCGGTGGTGTAGTCCGCAAACGCTTTGGGGGCACGTATCCTTGCGAGGACGGCGAGGCAGAGGGCGAGCTGATCGATATGCTCTCGATGTCGTGCACAATAGGAGACGCGGGCTGAGGGGCGGGCACTGGCTTGGCCTGGGGTGGACATCTCATGGCTATGCGTTGGTGGGGTGCAGGGGGGCGCTGCGGCTGCTGTACCGTCCCAGGTCATGCACAAGGCACTCCAGCGCGCCAAGGTGCTGTCCAAGAACCCGGACCGCTATTGGGCGGTCGTGGATGCGCTGTTTGCGCTCGGCGC
Source organism: Carpediemonas membranifera (assembly GCA_019828565.1). Taxonomy (NCBI): domain Eukaryota; phylum Fornicata; genus Carpediemonas; species Carpediemonas membranifera. The sequence goes on along the minus strand of JAHDYR010000030.1, from coordinate 33,733 downwards.
CAGTGGCTCAGTCCTGAACGGCTTAGCGTTCGTCATGTCCAAACAACTTGAATAAATCTGACTGCCATGTGTTCTTTAGGGCTAGCCAAGCTAATCTGGGCAGTTGCAAGGCATGACGACCAATATTGACTGAGATATGGCCGAGGTCCAAAAAAGGATGTGCCAGGAGGGATTCGAACCTACCACCTCTTGTATTCACCAACATCTGCTATACCATCTACACCATGGCTCAAACCTGACGCGTTACAACAGACTTGACTTCCAGATATGTGACAATTGACGCATCATGATCTGGCCAGGCGGAGATGGGGCGGAGATGGAGCATAGGGGACTTCACCAGCGTGTTCAGCGCCCCGAACTACCCCCGGGCAGTCCACGACTTGAGGTCAAAAGATTGAGTAAAGATATGCTTTGACGACCTCGTCAATACGTGACATTGGAGGGCTGGGACTTCGCACCCATGTATGCGTGCGGGCTTATAGACAGCTGTAGAGCGCACATGTCGCGATTCAGCCTCCATCTGGGTGTGGTCTACTCGTTGTCCGCTCGCCTTGCGTGATTGAAGCTGAGCGACGTGGCTGGATCAACTTGACCATGGTTTCAGCGAGATGAAGAGTAAGTTATGGTAAGGTATTGCGGATTTTGGGGGGTCCCGGTACGGGACCCCTGGGCCCCTGCCAGGGAAGGCGACACATGCAGCGTGTAGCCTACCCCAGGGGTCCTTCGAACATGCATTGAAATCTGGGACAACGCAAATATTTTATACTAAATTTTCCCGCTCAAAAACGGGACCTCAAAATTGGACTTTGAGGTCAGAGCACATGCTTACAGACGGCGTTCAGGGCTGCGGATTGCTTCTCTGGATAGCTGTGCGTGTCAGCTCGGAGGCGCCGCCCTAAGCTCCATTCAAATCCGTCGTCTTTACATTGAATTATGCATAAATAGTTATAGGACAAAAGTCGCGATCGCTAACTTCTTGTGCAGTACAGCACGAGGCCTGAGGCTTCAGGGCTGCGGGATTTGGAATTTTTGAAAGTCTCTCGCAGTGTGATTGAGTCACGATATCCATCCGAATCTGGCGAACCGCGTTCAAAGACCGGTTTTACTGGCCTCAAGGATTGATGCTGGAGCTAAACAGAGTATACTGCTGTATCATGTTGCGTACGTGTAGGAACGTTATTTTCCCCGATTTTTGATTTAGGCCCTCAACAAATTTTTATAGAGCCTTTTTGTGTCCATGGTGAGTGAATACGTCTAGAGTGACGCGTATGGAATGGAAGAGAACACGGGTGCGCACTAAAATACATAATTACATGCTCTGAGGAGGATGGGGGTATTTATTTTTTCATATGTAAATCACAGCCCGAGATTCAAAAATTTGTGGGGTGATCTGACGGAGTTACAGGCCATGGGCGGAGTCCGCGGGGGGTCGCAGGGGGGCAGAGAGAGTGACGGAGGCGTAGAGAGGCGTAGCGTAGCGGAGGGCGGGAGGAGCGTAGCGACGAGCGCCCGAGCGGAGCGAAGCCGAACGAAGCCGGAGGAATGACGGAGCCCCCCCGTCTTCAATTCCGGGGGGTGCAGGGGGGCAGAGGGAGGCGCAGCCGACCGTAGCCCCCGCTCTACCCATTCTACGTTCGTTAATCATTTACATGTGGCCACTGCCACTTCGATACTAATAGTTCTTACGATTGAAGCAAGTCCGTCCTTCCTTCTTCGGTGTGATGCACCCCTTCGGCTTCTTGGGATGTTCGTCGTCGTCCTCGCTGTCCGAGTAGATGATGAACTTGGTAGAGCGAGGGCGGCCGAGCTTGCGGGCAGGTGCGGGGGCTGACTCTCTCAGGGGGAGATGGTGCGGCCCTAGTCGAGCGCTTGGGGAGGATACGGCGCGGTGGTGTAGTCCGCAAACGCTTTGGGGGCACGTATCCTTGCGAGGACGGCGAGGCAGAGGGCGAGCTGATCGATATGCTCTCGATGTCGTGCACAATAGGAGACGCGGGCTGAGGGGCGGGCACTGGCTTGGCCTGGGGTGGACGTCTCATGGCTATGCGTTGGTGGGGTGCAGGGGGGCGCTGCGGCGGCTCGTCATCGTCAGAGATCTCGATTGGATTCAGGGCGCTTTCTCTCGTTGCAGCCGAGTAGTCCACGTACTCGAGCTGGCGTTCGATCCCGTCTTCGGGGAAGACACACATAAAGTGAATGCCGTCGTTGTAGCGGATGCCGGTCGCGAGAATGGCCTTGTCTGGGTTGATGACGTCTTGGCACTTGGGCACGCGGCGGTCGGGGTCATCGTCTGCAGGCCTGATGGTGTACTCAATCGTGTTCTGATTCTTGTACAGAATCAGCGAGTCGTTCTTGATGCCGCACTCGTGACAGTAGAAAGCCCACACGGTGGGAATATTCAAGAACGTTCCCTCGAGCGTGATCGTGTGAGCTCTCTCGGGGGCAAAGCCGAGGAATATGAGGGAGTGGGGGTCTCTGTAGTCACAGCAGTACTGCCTGAACCGCTGCCGGAAGACCTTGACGCGTCCATCCACGTCGTCGCCGGTGCCAAGCGACATGAAGAAGTCGTAGAACGCCTTGGTGCGCATGGCGAGGGCAAAGATGGCGCAGTCGCCACCGCCGTCGTTGTCGTAGAGCCGAGCGTTGCTGTAGTCCCGGGTCGTGATCTTTCTGGGGTTGAGCAGCGGGCACTTGCTGGCCATCTCGTCCTCTGGCTGCGTTGGAGGCTCGACTACCGGAATGGTGGGCGTGGGCGGCTCTGTTCTCTCGCGGGACTTGCGGCGGTGTTGGACAGTGAGCGCGTATGTCGCGTCTCCCTTGCTGTAGTCAGGTGTAGGCGGGGACTCGGGAGAGCCCATGTCGAAGACGATGGTGGGCTTGTTCTTGCGTTTGTGCTTCCGCTTGTCCTTGCGCTTGGTCGTGGTCTTGGGCTGGGCAGGCTTGTGGGCGGCTGGAGGATGCTCTTGGGCGCGGCGTGCTTCTTCGATGCGGGAGAGAATAGTCTGGATTGCCTCGTTGGCGTCCTCGGCCTCTGCTGTGTCGAGGAGTTCTTTCGCCGCGTCGGTGTCGTTGCTGATGATCGATATGACTGTGCCAGGGTCTTTGCTTGACGCCTCCTGCACCCATTGGTCAATGGCAGTGGTCTCCTCCGCGCTGATGATGCCTGCTGCGGCGAGCTCGTGCACCTCGTTCTGTTTCTCGATGCGGTAGAAGTTGTCGCGACGGAAGCGCTGTACGAGGCTCCGCTGGACGCGGGTGAGATTCAGCTCGTGTAGTGAGCGGTACGTGGCGTTGAGATGCTCGAACCCAATGGCAGCGACGTTGTCTTCGCACTCATAGTCGGTCAGCGCCTCGAGTTCGACGTCTGATTCGAGCTCTGCGTCGCTGAAGGCCGTGTCTATGTGTCTCACTCTGGGCTTGCTCTTCGCGCCGGGCTTGCGGGGGTTACGCTTGGTCTGCTTGCGCTTAGTCTTCTTCAGCTTCGGAGCAACGGGGATGAGGCGCTTGCGGGGCAGGGCTGGGCCGCGGGTGGTGCTGCGCTTGGCGTACATGGTCGCTGCGTTGGCGAACCTGATCCAGTCTTTGACCTTGAGCATCTTGCGGACGACCTCGTTGGTGTTGTCGTCGACGCTGACGCCTGAGTTGTCGATGAAGGCCTCTCGAGTGGTGTGCCTGACGATCATGTCGGTCAGGGGAAGCATCTTCCTGTGCAGGAAGGTAAGGTAAGGTAAGGTAAGTTATGGTAAGGTATTGCGGATTTTGGGGGGTCCCGGTACGGGACCCCTGGGCCCCTGCCAGGGAAGGCGACACATGCAGCGTGTAGCCTACCCCAGGGGTCCTTCGAACATGCATTGAAATCTGGGACAACGCAAATATTTTATACTAAATTTTCCCGCTCAAAAACGGGACCTCAAAATTGGACTTTGAGGTCAGAGCACATGCTTACAGACGGCGTTCAGGGCTGCGGATTGCTTCTCTGGATAGCTGTGCGTGTCAGCTCGGAGGCGCCGCCCTAAGCTCTATTCAACTCCGTCGTCTTTACATTGAATTATGCATAAATAGTTATAGGACAAAAGTCGCGATCGCTAACTTCTTGTGCAGTACAGCACGAGGCCTGAGGCTTCCGGGCTGCTGGATTTGGAATTTTTGAAAGTCTCTCGCAGTGTGATTGAGTCACGATATCCATCCGAATCTGGCGAACCGCGTTCAAAGACCGGTTTTACTGGCCTCAAGGATTGATGCTGGAGCTAAACAGAGTATACTGCTGTATCATGTTGCGTACGTGTAGGAACGTTATTTTCCCCGATTTTTGATTTAGGCCCTCAACAAATTTTTATAGAGCCTTTTTGTGTCCATGGTGAGTGAATACGTCTAGAGTGACGCGTATGGAATGGAAGAGAACACGGGTGCGCACTACAATACATAATTACATGCTCTGAGGAGGATGGGGGTATTTATTTTTTCATATGTAAATCACAGCCCGAGATTCAAAAAATTTGTGGGGTGATCTGACGGAGTTACAGGCCATGGGCGGAGTCCGCGGGGGGTCGCAGGGGGCAGAGAGAGTGACGGAGGCGTAGAGAGGCGTAGCGTAGCGGAGGGCGGGAGGAGCAACGCGACGAGCGCCCGAGCGGAGCGAAGCCGAACGAAGCCGGAGGAATGACGGAGCCCCCCGTCTTCAATTCCGGGGGGTGCAGGGGGGCAGAGGGAGGCGCAGCCGACCGTAGCCCCTGCCTACCCATTCTACGTTCGTTAATCATTTACATGTGGCCACTGCCACTTCGATACTAATAGTTCTTACGATTGAAGCAAGTCCGTCCTTCCTTCTTCGGTGTGATGCACCCCTTCGGCTTCTTGGGATGTTCGTCGTCGTCCTCGCTGTCCGAGTAGATGATGAACTTGGTAGAGCGAGGGCGGCCGAGCTTGCGGGCAGGTGCGGGGGCTGACTCTCTCAGGGGGAGATGGTGCGGCCCTAGTCGAGCGCTTGGGGAGGATACGGCGCGGTGGTGTAGTCCGCAAACGCTTTGGGGGCACGTATCCTTGCGAGGACGGCGAGGCAGAGGGCGAGCTGATCGATATGCTCTCGATGTCGTGCACAATAGGAGACGCGGGCTGAGGGGCGGGCACTGGCTTGGCCTGGGGTGGACATCTCATGGCTATGCGTTGGTGGGGTGCAGGGGGCGCTGCGGCTGCTGTACCGTCCCAGGTCATGCACAAGGCACTCCAGCGCGCCAAGGTGCTGTCCAAGAACCCGGACCGCTATTGGGCGGTCGTGGATGCGCTGTTTGCGCTCGGCGCCAGTGGCTCAGTCCTGAACGGCTTAGCGTTCGTCATGTCCAAACAACTTGAATAAATCTGACTGCCATGTGTTCTTTAGGGCTAGTCAAGCTAATCTGGGCAGTTGCAAGGCATGACGACCAATATTGACTGAGATATGGCCGAGGTCCAAAAAAGGATGTGCCAGGAGGGATTCGAACCTACCACCTCTTGTATTCACCAACATCTGCTATACCATCTACACCATGGCTCAAACCTGACGCGTTACAACAGACTTGACTTCCAGATATGTGACAATTGACGCATCATGATCTGGCCAGGCGGAGATGGGGCGGAGATGGAGCATAGGGGACTTCACCAGCGTGTTCAGCGCCCCGAACTACCCCCGGGCAGTCCACGACTTGAGGTCAAAAAGATTGAGTAAAGATATGCTTTGACGACCTCGTCAATACGTGACATTGGAGGGCTGGGACTTCGCACCCATGTATGCGTGCGGGCCTATAGACAGCTGTAGAGCGCACATGTCGCGATTCAGCCTTCATCTGGGTGTGGTCTACTCGTTGTCCGCTCGCCTTGCGTGATTGAAGCTGAGCGACGTGACTGGATCAACTTGACCATGGTTTCAGCGAGGTGAAGAGTGAAATGTGCTCTATGGGGCCTAGAACGTGTCTAGCCGGGGGTGGTTGTGAACGCTGAGGTCTGCAACTCTGGGTTTGAGTCGCGGAATTCGATCCCCGGGATTTGGCGGTGATGGGGCGGAGATGGAGCATAGGGGACTTCACCAGCGTGTTCAGCGCCCCGAACTACCCCCGGGCAGTCCACGACTTGAGGTCAAAAGATTGCGTAAAGATATGCTTTGACGACCTCGTCAATACGTGACATTGGAGGGCTGGTGTAGTCAGTATTAATATCTACCAATATCCCTGGGAGGGTCCAAACCTCTTTTTACTCGTAAACTCTTTCTCTTCCAAACCACAGTACTAGTACTTACCTATGGGTAGAGAACAGAAAAAACAAGCGCCGCTCCTGAAAGAGGCAACATTCAGCGCTTTCGTAGCTTTTACGACGTCACTGCGTGACTTTAAGGCTAGAGGAGGTAAGGCGAAGCTCCGCAAGCTTATAAGCCCGGAGATCCAGTCCTATGCATCACAAGTGCTAGGCTTAGAGACCCTAGAGGAGGTTCCGCTTCCTCAGGGTGACCAACATGACGACGAACCTTCCACTTCATCACGCAAGCTCAGAGAGAAGATCATCATGCAGCGACTCGCCGCTGCCTTGCGCCCCACCAGAAAGGAACAATGCCTGAACCTTATCAGGCTGCGCATCGCGGCGTTCACGCCGCTCGAGGTGTCGAAGCTCAACTCGCAGTTCAACACCTTGTTGGAGTGCCTTAACATGGACGAGGATGACACCATTCGTGAAGCCTACTTGCGGGCCTTTGCTGTGAAGGGCCAATCCCTCTACTACAGACTGAAGGAGCAGACTGAGGGTTGCTCACTGGCGGAGACCCAGCAATACACCATGAAGACGGCACGCGACGTAGCCGAGTCGGCTGAGTACCTTGCTCCGTTCACCGAGGCGATCCGCTCCGATCAGTCGCGCCGTCCGACAGCGCCCGTGCCAGGCGCCCATCCGCAACGCGGCCAGAGCCGTAACCAGCGCGACCGTCGTGACCGCCGAGATGACCGCCGAGACCGCCCCTACGACCGTCGTGACCGCCCGCATGACCATCACCGCCCGGACAAGCGGTCCCGCGATCGGGCTCGCCCTACCAGCACGACCCCAACCTGTTACAACTGCGGGGGCAAGGGCCATTTCAGCCCCGAGTGCCGGAAGCCCAAGTCCAAGTGTGAGAAGTGCGGGCGCGAGGGCCACAAGAGAGAGTTCTGTGACCGTATAAAGGTCCAGAACTATTCTTATTTGTCTTGTTTCGCGGCGTCTAGCAAACGCAGAGCGCAGGCTCTTCCGATTGTGTCAGGATCCATATACAGGACCAGCGCAGAGTCGATGTTGTTCGACTGTGGCGCGTCAGCAACCTTCATATCGCCGCAAGTGGCCGAGAGGTCCGGCGAAAAGATCCTGCATTGTGACCCGGTCGAGGTGACGACACCGGCTGGAGTCATCACAGTCGACCAGACTATTTCCACCGAAGTAACCTTTGCCAAATCAGCTCTGGTCCCCCGTGGGTGCACCTTTACTACTCGTGCGTACCTCCTACCCTCAGAGTACGATCTAATCATTGGGTACCCTGATATGGTCACCCTGGGGATCCTTCCTCAGATTGACGACTGCGAGGAGTCTGACGCCAATGACGCCGAGCAGGCTGAAGACGTCTCAACGGTCATTACTCCCCAGAAGTTGAGCCTATTCACCTTGTCTGACAAGTCGTCTTCCCTTCAGGACAGACTGCTCGCGCGGTTTGTCGGCCTGTTCGAGGACAGAGTAGGGCGTCCGAGTAAGCTCATCCCTTACGATCTAGTCTTGTCTGATGATGAACCCGTCTTTAGCCGCGAGTTCTTCATGCCGCCGGAGAAGAAGACACTTCTCCAGGAACACCTTGACGACCTGTCCCGACATGGCTTCATCCAGCCATCAGCATCGGCTTACTCCTCACCGGCATTCTTGGTCCCAAAGGGGAAGGACCGTACCCGGTTCGTTATCGACTTCCGTTTGGTCAACGCGAAGACTCCCCCGTTCAACTACCCTATCCCGATCATAGAGGATTGTCTAGCTAAGCTCAGGGGTAATACCATCTTTGCTACGCTCGACTGCAAGGCCGGCTACCATCAGGTGGCACTGACGGACCGTTCTCGTCCTCTGACCGCCTTCGGGACTCCCCTTGGACGGTTTGAGTACACGACTATGCCCTTTGGTCTGCGTAACGCTGGTTCTCATTTCCAGTGGGCCATGGAGCAGGCTTTCTCCGACCTGATCTCGGCAGGGAAGTGCCTTATTTACATCGATGACATTATTGTCATGGGTCGGGACGAGCCTTCCTACATAAGGAACCTATGGGACGTCCTGAAACGTTGCCAAGAGTATGACCTACACCTAGGTCGCGATAAGTGCGTCTTCGCCGCGGCTGAGGTCGAGTTCCTGGGTCGACTCGTGTCCGGAGACACCGTGAGGATTGCCGAAGACCGCATCGACGACATTAAGAAGCTGAAACTACCGACCAGCAAGCGGTCCGCACAGGCACTCGTCGGTTTCCTCAATTATTTCCGTGACTTCGTGCCCAACTTCGCGTCCCGAGCTCATCCTCTGTTGCAGGTGTCGGCTGGCAAGGCCGAACCCGGTGGGCCGGGTCAGCAAGCGGCCCTGGGCGACGTTATCGCCGAGCTCCTTAAGCGGGTCTCCCTCGTTCACTTCAAGACGGACGCGACACATGTCCTCATGACCGATGCCTCAGACGTGGGATGCGGCGCCGTATTACTACAGGACGGGCAGCCGATCGCTTTCATGTCCCACGCATTCTCCGCGGTCCAGACTAGGTGGAGTACCACAGAGCAGGAAGCCTACGCAATCATCCTGGCCGTCCAGCGTTGGCGGAAATTCCTCTCGTGGACGCACTTTACCATCCGTACTGATCACCGCAACCTGCTGTTCATGGCCAAGTCCATCAACCCCAAGGTCCGTAGATGGTACGACCAACTAGCTGACCTCGATTTCACCATACGTCACGTTCCGGGTGTTGACAACGGGGCAGCAGATGGCCTTTCTCGCGTGTTCGCTAACACCCTCGATACCCAAGTCGCGGACAGGCTGCAGAAGGCGCATCACTTCGCCGGGGCTCACTTGTCCGCCTGGGCGACCAAGAACCTTCTTCGAGACTGGGGCGTACGTGTCCGCCAGAAGGACGTGGACGACTATATCGCCAAGTGCCCAATATGCCAGTTAAGGCGTAAGCCCCCGGCCTCTTCCGATGCGGGTTTGCACACCGCGGTCGAGCACCCCTTCGACCGAGTGGCCATGGACACTATGTCCGCTACCTCGTGCACGGTCGACGGCACGACCTATAAGTATATCCTCGTTGTAATAGACATGTGCTCACGTTGGACTGAGCTTGTCCCGCTCCAGACTACCCGAGCGGTCGAGACGTCCAGGGCGTTTGTCAATAACTGGGTCCTCCGATACGGCGTACCGAAGGTACTGCAGACGGATGGAGGATCCCAGTTCGTCAACGCAGTCTTTAACGACCTGAGTGCCCGACTCGGGTTTACAACGAGAAAGACGACGGCTCATCATCCCCAGTCGAATGGGTTAGTAGAGCGAGCGAATGTGTCGGTTAAGTCCATCCTGACAGCACGTCGTTACCAGTTTAGATCCAATGATTGGGTCCACAGCTTACCGATTGCCCAATACCTTGTTAACTCGACCCCTCGAGTCCCTACTCGACTCTCCCCAGCCGAGATCCTGTATGGCACCGAGATGCGAGTGCCAAAGGACATTACCGTTATCGCGCCGGGTGAGACGTATATCGTTGACCAGCAAGAGGACTGGCTGTCCGAGGCCAAGGCGTACCGGCTCATGGCTGCCGAGCGCATTAAGAGCAAGCGGCTCCTACAGCAGTACAGGCCGGACGCCCGTGCCACGGTTTCGACTCCGTACGTCCTGGTGGCTTACCCCGACAGACCACCCGACAAATTCGCCGCCGGCCTGCGTGGCCCAATGGCACTAGTGTCGGTGCACCAGGAGTACAACAAGGTTGTTGCCTATACTGTGCGTGACCTTGAATCTCTGAAGCAGTTCAGGGTCGACGCTTCCCGGGTCCTCCCGTTCGATCACGGCGACATGTCCGTGGAGCAAGTTACTCGCTTGGCTAACACTGTTGCGGCCGAGTATATACCGAGCAAGATTGTGAAGTCCCGGCCCGACTCCGGTCCGGTCGAGAATCGCGAATACTTGGTTGAGTGGCTGGGCTATGAGCCGGACGAAGCTTCGTGGGAGCCATTCGAGAATGTCGATGGCTGTGACAAGTTTGAGGACTTTCTTGAGCAGAGAGAACTACACCGTGCTGCGCACTCCAGGCAGTAAACGGATTCTCAATCAAGATTTATTGGTAGTCGTCATCGGACTCGTCGTCAGGGCCCTTGATCCAGTCCTCGAGCTCAAAGTCGATCAGATACTCGCGAGCCACGCTGACGGCAGCGAGGGTCTCGTCCAGACCAGTGCAGGTAGGGGCAGTGTAGCCCGCGTACTGAACGTGAAGAATGAGTCGGCGGTCGGATCCAGCCGTCAGGATCTCGTGACCCAGCACGTCAAGGACCTCGTACTCGCGCTCAGGGTCAGAGACCTGCATGGCCAGACCGAGCCGCTCCGGCAGGGACGGAAGCTCGTCCATGGCGCGGAGGTTAGCGACCAGGGCGGCCCAGTGAGTGGCGGTGACTGAGACGTTCTCGCTACGCTCCCCGTGGAGGAACAAGCGGTAGTAGTCTGGGGCGAGGGCCAAGACGGCGACCCGGTACAGGGTGCGGCGGGCCAGGCTCTGGCCGCAGCCGAGAGCGCGGGAGAGCGAGAACAGGGTCTCCGGGGTGACGTACCTGTTTGAGCCGTTGCCCTTGAGATCGAAAACGCCGGCGTCAACGGCGTCGCGGACTATGCCGGAGTCGGTTTCGGCACGGCTGCGAGACGCCTCCCGCAGGAAGCGGAGCGCACGATGCTCTCGCTGGAGCTGGACCAGCAGGCCGGCTGACAGATCGAGCAAGCCGCCTGCGTCCTTGCTCCACAGCGTGCCGGTGGAGAGGTGATCGAAGATCCCCTCGAGGGGCACCTCAACGAAGTTAACGTAGCCAGCCAAGCACCGTCGAACCACATCGGCGAGCTGGTCTGCCTGCTTCGTGAAGCACCCCTCCATCACACCCCCCACCGGCACACGGCAGAGCTCCCGAGCGGAAGTTGCCGGCACGGTGAAGATCCTAGGTAAGAAGAATAGAGGCGCACAAACCGCATCATGGGCATCTGGGAGGCATTCCCGCCGCTCTTGCGGATGGCCCTCTTCTGCAGGGCGCTCATCGTGCGGGCCTTATAGCGTTGCGTCCGAGCAATCGTCGCAAGGGCATTTTCGAGCACCTTGCGATAATCGTCATCAGTTAACTCCATCGAAAGCTCACGAATTTGGTCGAGCGCACGCGTATCCGCCATGTTTGGCCGCTTTTCCTCAGGAAAAAGCGACATATCCTGCACTTTTCCCAAATGACGAATGGAAGTGCCCATAGTGATCCCCATGACGGACTATTCACAATATTTATATCTCAAACACAGTCCACGAGACTTCTACCGTCCGTGGAGCAGTGCTTATGATGTTGGTTAACTTTCGGTACAGCGCAGAACAAAAAGAGTCAGAACTCGCCAACGAAGCCGAATTGGGGCTCGAAAACCCCTTTTTCGGGCACTGTGTAAGAATGGGGCGGATCAGCCCAACGTACCAGAACTTTCTGTATGAGCGATGGCGAAATGCCTAAAAATGCTCGGGGCCAGAATTCCCGAGTCGAGCGCGAGCCCCAGAGTGCCCGCGAGGGGGCGGGGCTGTGGTACGTCCTTTTTATACTTATACAGGAGCTCCTGAACCCATATCTTAATTAGCAGCGCTGCATAGATCTTTTCCGAATCTTTTTGATATCATCCTCGAATCTTTCGGTCACACCTTACTACGCATAATACCTCACCTGGAGGTTGCAATAAGACGTAATCCCAGAAGTTGGTTGTCGTTATCCCGTCGATAATTCCAATAGTGGTTCGGCATGAGCGAGCGTAATCCCAAGTTCGATTGGTGGCTCTAGCCCCACGTAATACCAGATGTTGGTTGTGGTGATGGCCGCGCGACTGCTTGGCCATGGGGGGGAAGTGTAGTCAGTATTAATATCTACCAATATCCCTGGGAGGGTCCAAACCTCTTTTTACTCGTAAACTCTTTCTCTTCCAAACCACACTGGGACTTCGCACCCATGTATGCGTGCGGGCCTATAGACAGCTGTAGAGCGCACATGTCGCGATTCAGCCTTCATCTGGGTGTGGTCTACTCGTTGTCCGCTCGCCTTGCGTGATTGAAGCTGAGCGACTGTAAGTTATGGTAAGGTATTGCGGATTTTGGGGGGTCCCGGTACGGGACCCCTGGGCCCCTGCCAGGGAAGGCGACACATGCAGCGTGTAGCCTACCCCAGGGGTCCTTCGAACATGCATTGAAATCTGGGACAACGCAAATATTTTATACTAAATTTTCCCGCTCAAAAACGGGACCTCAAAATTGGACTTTGAGGTCAGAGCACATGCTTACAGACGGCGTTCAGGGCTGCGGATTGCTTCTCTGGATAGCTGTGCGTGTCAGCTCAGAGGCGCCGCCCTAAGCTCTATTCAACTCCGTCGTCTTTACATTGAATTATGCATAAATAGTTATAGGACAAAAGTCGCGATCGCTAACTTCTTGTGCAGTACAGCACGAGGCCTGAGGCTTCCGGGCTGCTGGATTTGGAATTTTTGAAAGTCTCTCGCAGTGTGATTGAGTCACGATATCCATCCGAATCTGGCGAACCGCGTTCAAAGACCGGTTTTACTGGCCTCAAGGATTGATGCTGGAGCTAAACAGAGTATACTGCTGTATCATGTTGCGTACGTGTAGGAACGTTATTTTCCCCGATTTTTGATTTAGGCCCTCAACAAATTTTTTATAGAGCCTTTTTGTGTCCATGGTGAGTGAATACGTCTAGAGTGACGCGTATGGAATGGAAGAGAACACGGGTGCGCACTACAATACATAATTACATGCTCTGAGGAGGATGGGGGTATTTATTTTTTCATATGTAAATCACAGCCCGAGATTCAAAAATTTGTGGGGTGATCTGACGTAGTTACAGGCCATGGGCGGAGTCCGCGGGGGGTCGCAGGGGGGCAGAGAGAGTGACGGAGGCGTAGAGAGGCGTAGCGTAGCGGAGGGCGGGAGGAGCAACGCGACGAGCGCCCGGAGCGGAGCGAAGCCGAACGAAGCCGGAGGAACGAACGGAGCCCCCCCGTCTTCAATTCCGGGGGGTGCAGGGGGGCAGAGGGAGGCGCAGCCGACCGTAGCCCCTGCCTACCCATTCTACGTTCGTTAATCATTTACATGTGGCCACTGCCACTTCGATACTAATAGTTCTTACGATTGAAGCAAGTCCGTCCTTCCTTCTTCGGTGTGATGCACCCCTTCGGCTTCTTGGGATGTTCGTCGTCGTCCTCGCTGTCCGAGTAGATGATGAACTTGGTAGAGCGAGGGCGGCCGAGCTTGCGGGCAGGTGCGGGGGCTGACTCTCTCAGGGGAGATGGTGCGGCCCTAGTCGAGCGCTTGGGGAGGATACGGCGCGGTGGTGTAGTCCGCAAACGCTTTGGGGGCACGTATCCTTGCGAGGACGGCGAGGCAGAGGGCGAGCTGATCGATATGCTCTCGATGTCGTGCACAATAGGAGACGCGGGCTGAGGGGCGGGCACTGGCTTGGCCTGGGGTGGACATCTCATGGCTATGCGTTGGTGGGGTGCAGGGGGGCGCTGCGGCTGCTGTACCGTCCCAGGTCATGCACAAGGCACTCCAGCGCGCCAAGGTGCTGTCCAAGAACCCGGACCGCTATTGGGCGGTCGTGGATGCGCTGTTTGCGCTCGGCGCCAGTGGCTCAGTCCTGAACGGCTTAGCGTTCGTCATGTCCAAACAACTTGAATAAATCTGACTGCCATGTGTTCTTTAGGGCTAGTCAAGCTAATCTGGGCAGTTGCAAGGCATGACGACCAATATTGACTGAGATATGGCCGAGGTCCAAAAAAAGGATGTGCCAGGAGGGATTCGAACCTACCACCTCTTGTATTCACCAACATCTGCTATACCATCTACACCATGGCTCAAACCTGACGCGTTACAACAGACTTGACTTCCAGATATGTGACAATTGACGCATCATGATCTGGCCAGGCGGAGATGGGGCGGAGATGGAGCATAGGGGACTTCACCAGCGTGTTCAGCGCCCCGAACTACCCCCGGGCAGTCCACGACTTGAGGTCAAAAGATTGAGTAAAGATATGCTTTGACGACCTCGTCAATACGTGACATTGGAGGGCTGGGACTTCGCACCCATGTATGCGTGCGGGCCTATAGACAGCTGTAGAGCGCACATGTCGCGATTCAGCCTTCATCTGGGTGTGGTCTACTCGTTGTCCGCTCGCCTTGCGTGATTGAAGCTGAGCGACGTGACTGGATCAACTTGACCATGGTTTCAGCGAGGTGAAGAGTGAAATGTGCTCTATGGGGCCTAGAACGTGTCTAGCCGGGGGTGGTTGTGAACGCTGAGGTCTGCAACTCTGGGTTTGAGTCGCGGAATTCGATCCCCGGGATTTGGCGGTGATGGGGCGGAGATGGAGCATAGGGGACTTCACCAGCGTGTTCAGCGCCCCGAACTACCCCCGGGCAGTCCACGACTTGAGGTCAAAAGATTGCGTAAAGATATGCTTTGACGACCTCGTCAATACGTGACATTGGAGGGCTGGGACTTCGCACCCATGTATGCGTGCGGGCTTATAGACAGCTGTAGAGCGCACATGTCGCGATTCAGCCTTCATCTGGGTGTGGTCTACTCGTTGTCCGCTCGCCTTGCGTGATTGAAGCTGAGCGACGTGGCTGGATCAACTTGACCATGGTTTCAGCGAGGTGAAGAGTGAAATGTGCTCTATGGGGCCTAGAACGTGTCTAGCCGGGGGTGGTTGTGAACGCTGAGGTCTGCAACTCTGGGTTTGAGTCGCGGAATTCGATCCCCGGGATTTGGCGGTGATGGGGCGGAGATGGAGCATAGGGGACTTCACCAGCGTGTTCAGCGCCCCGAACTACCCCCGGGCAGTCCACGACTTGAGGTCAAAAGATTGAGTAAAGATATGCTTTTACGACCTCGTCAATACGTGACATTTGAGGGCTGGGACTTCGCACCCATGTATGCGTGCGGGCCTATAGACAGCTGTAGAGCGCACATGTCGCGATTCAGCCTCCATCTGGGTGTGGTCTACTCGTTGTCCGCTCGCCTTGCGTGATTGAAGCTGAGCGACGTGGCTGGATCAACTTGACCATGGTTTCAGCGAGGTGAAGAGTGAAATGTGCTCTATGGGGCCTAGAACGTGTCTAGCCGGGGGTGGTTGTGAACGCTGAGGTCTGCAACTCTGGGTTTGAGTCGCGGAATTCGATCCCCGGGATTTGGCGGTGATGGGGCGGAGATGGAGCATAGGGGACTTCACCAGCGTGTTCAGCGCCCCGAACTACCCCCGGGCAGTCCACGACTTGAGGTCAAAAGATTGCGTAAAGATATGCTTTGACGACCTCGTCAATACGTGACATTGGAGGGCTGGGACTTCGCACCCATGTATGCGTGCGGGCCTATAGACAGCTGTAGAGCGCACATGTCGCGATTCAGCCTCCATCTGGGTGTGGTCTACTCGTTGTCCGCTCGCCTTGCGTGATTGAAGCTGAGCGACGTGGCTGGATCAACTTGACCATGGTTTCAGCGAGATGAAGAGTAAGGTAAGGTAAGGTAAGTTATGGTAAGGTATTGCGGATTTTGGGGGGTCCCGGTACGGGACCCCTGGGCCCCTGCCAGGGAAGGCGACACATGCAGCGTGTAGCCTACCCCAGGGGTCCTTCGAACATGCATTGAAATCTGGGACAACGCAAATATTTTATACTAAATTTTCCCGCTCAAAAACGGGACCTCAAAATTGGACTTTGAGGTCAGAGCACATGCTTACAGACGGCGTTCAGGGCTGCGGATTGCTTCTCTGGATAGCTGTGCGTGTCAGCTCGGAGGCGCCGCCCTAAGCTCTATTCAACTCCGTCGTCTTTACATTGAATTATGCATAAATAGTTATAGGACAAAAGTCGCGATCGCTAACTTCTTGTGCAGTACAGCACGAGGCCTGAGGCTTCCGGGCTGCTGGATTTGGAATTTTTGAAAGTCTCTCGCAGTGTGATTGAGTCACGATATCCATCCGAATCTGGCGAACCGCGTTCAAAGACCGGTTTTACTGGCCTCAAGGATTGATGCTGGAGCTAAACAGAGTATACTGCTGTATCATGTTGCGTACGTGTAGGAACGTTATTTTCCCCGATTTTTGATTTAGGCCCTCAACAAATTTTTTATAGAGCCTTTTTGTGTCCATGGTGAGTGAATACGTCTAGAGTGACGCGTATGGAATGGAAGAGAACACGGGTGCGCACTACAATACATAATTACATGCTCTGAGGAGGATGGGGGTATTTATTTTTTCATATGTAAATCACAGCCCGAGATTCAAAAATTTGTGGGGTGATCTGACGTAGTTACAGGCCATGGGCGGAGTCCGCGGGGGGTCGCAGGGGGGCAGAGAGAGTGACGGAGGCGTAGAGAGGCGTAGCGTAGCGGAGGGCGGGAGGAGCAACGCGACGAGCGCCCGAGCGGAGCGAAGCCGAACGAAGCCGGAGGAATGAATGGAGCCCCCCGTCTTCAATTCCGGGGGGTGCAGGGGGGCAGAGGGAGGCGCAGCCGACCGTAGCCCCTGCCTCTACCCATTCTACGTTCGTTAATCATTTACATGTGGCCACTGCCACTTCGATACTAATAGTTCTTACGATTGAAGCAAGTCCGTCCTTCCTTCTTCGGTGTGATGCACCCCTTCGGCTTCTTGGGATGTTCGTCGTCGTCCTCGCTGTCCGAGTAGATGATGAACTTGGTAGAGCGAGGGCGGCCGAGCTTGCGGGCAGGTGCGGGGGCTGACTCTCTCAGGGGAGATGGTGCGGCCCTAGTCGAGCGCTTGGGGAGGATACGGCGCGGTGGTGTAGTCCGCAAACGCTTTGGGGGCACGTATCCTTGCGAGGACGGCGAGGCAGAGGGCGAGCTGATCGATATGCTCTCGATGTCGTGCACAATAGGAGACGCGGGCTGAGGGGCGGGCACTGGCTTGGCCTGGGGTGGACATCTCATGGCTATGCGTTGGTGGGGTGCAGGGGGGCGCTGCGGCTGCTGTACCGTCCCAGGTCATGCACAAGGCACTCCAGCGCGCCAAGGTGCTGTCCAAGAACCCGGACCGCTATTGGGCGGTCGTGGATGCGCTGTTTGCGCTCGGCGCCAGTGGCTCAGTCCTGAACGGCTTAGCGTTCGTCATGTCCAAACAACTTGAATAAATCTGACTGCCATGTGTTCTTTAGGGCTAGTCAAGCTAATCTGGGCAGTTGCAAGGCATGACGACCAATATTGACTGAGATATGGCCGAGGTCCAAAAAAAGGATGTGCCAGGAGGGATTCGAACCTACCACCTCTTGTATTCACCAACATCTGCTATACCATCTACACCATGGCTCAAACCTGACGCGTTACAACAGACTTGACTTCCAGATATGTGACAATTGACGCATCATGATCTGGCCAGGCGGAGATGGGGCGGAGATGGAGCATAGGGGACTTCACCAGCGTGTTCAGCGCCCCGAACTACCCCCGGGCAGTCCACGACTTGAGGTCAAAAAGATTGAGTAAAGATATGCTTTGACGACCTCGTCAATACGTGACATTGGAGGGTTGGGACTTCGCACCCATGTATGCGTGCGGGCCTATAGACAGCTGTAGAGCGCACATGTCGCGATTCAGCCTCCATCTGGGTGTGGTCTACTCGTTGTCCGCTCGCCTTGCGTGATTGAAGCTGAGCGACGTGACTGGATCAACTTGACCATGGTTTCAGCGAGGTGAAGAGTGAAATGTGCTCTATGGGGCCTAGAACGTGTCTAGCCGGGGGTGGTTGTGAACGCTGAGGTCTGCAACTCTGGGTTTGAGTCGCGGAATTCGATCCCCGGGATTTGGCGGTGATGGGGCGGAGATGGAGCATAGGGGACTTCACCAGCGTGTTCAGCGCCCCGAACTACCCCCGGGCAGTCCACGACTTGAGGTCAAAAGATTGCGTAAAGATATGCTTTGACGACCTCGTCAATACGTGACATTGGAGGGCTGGGACTTCGCACCCATGTATGCGTGCGGGCCTATAGACAGCTGTAGAGCGCACATGTCGCGATTCAGCCTTCATCTGGGTGTGGTCTACTCGTTGTCCGCTCGCCTTGCGTGATTGAAGCTGAGCGACGTGGCTGGATCAACTTGACCATGGTTTCAGCGAGGTGAAGAGTGAAATGTGCTCTATGGGGCCTAGAACGTGTCTAGCCGGGGGTGGTTGTGAACGCTGAGGTCTGCAACTCTGGGTTTGAGTCGCGGAATTCGATCCTCGGAATTTGGCGGTGATGGGGCGGAGATGGAGCATAGGGGACTTCACCAGCGTGTTCAGCGCCCCGAACTACCCCCGGGCAGTCCACGACTTGAGGTCAAAAGATTGAGTAAAGATATGCTTTTACGACCTCGTCAATACGTGACATTTGAGGGCTGGGACTTCGCACCCATGTATGCGTGCGGGCCTATAGACAGCTGTAGAGCGCACATGTCGCGATTCAGCCTCCATCTGGGTGTGGTCTACTCGTTGTCCGCTCGCCTTGCGTGATTGAAGCTGAGCGACGTGGCTGGATCAACTTGACCATGGTTTCAGCGAGATGAAGAGTGAAATGTGCTCTATGGGGCCTAGAACGTGTCTAGCCGGGGGTGGTTGTGAACGCTGAGGTCTGCAACTCTGGGTTTGAGTCGCGGAATTCGATCCTCGGAATTTGGCGGTGATGGGGCGGAGATGGAGCATAGGGGACTTCACCAGCGTGTTCAGCGCCCCGAACTACCCCCGGGCAGTCCACGACTTGAGGTCAAAAGATTGCGTAAAGATATGCTTTGACGACCTCGTCAATACGTGACATTGGAGGGCTGGGACTTCGCACCCATGTATGCGTGCGGGCTTATAGACAGCTGTAGAGCGCACATGTCGCGATTCAGCCTCCATCTGGGTGTGGTCTACTCGTTGTCCGCTCGCCTTGCGTGATTGAAGCTGAGCGACGTGGCTGGATCAACTTGACCATGGTTTCAGCGAGATGAAGAGTGAAATGTGCTCTATGGGGCCTAGAACGTGTCTAGCCGGGGGTGGTTGTGAACGCTGAGGTCTGCAACTCTGGGTTTGAGTCGCGGAATTCGATCCTCGGAATTTGGCGGTGATGGGGCGGAGATGGAGCATAGGGGACTTCACCAGCGTGTTCAGCGCCCCGAACTACCCCCGGGCAGTCCACGACTTGAGGTCAAAAGATTGAGTAAAGATATGCTTTTACGACCTCGTCAATACGTGACATTGGAGGGCTGGGACTTCGCACCCATGTATGCGTGCGGGCCTATAGACAGCTGTAGAGCGCACATGTCGCGATTCAGCCTCCATCTGGGTGTGGTCTACTCGTTGTCCGCTCGCCTTGCGTGATTGAAGCTGAGCGACGTGGCTGGATCAACTTGACCATGGTTTCAGCGAGGTGAAGAGTGAAATGTGCTCTATGGGGCCTGTAAGTTATGGTAAGGTATTGCGGATTTTGGGGGGTCCCGGTACGGGACCCCTGGGCCCCTGCCAGGGAAGGCGACACATGCAGCGTGTAGCCTACCCCAGGGGTCCTTCGAACATGCATTGAAATCTGGGACAACGCAAATATTTTATACTAAATTTTCCCGCTCAAAAACGGGACCTCAAAATTGGACTTTGAGGTCAGAGCACATGCTTACAGACGGCGTTCAGGGCTGCGGATTGCTTCTCTGGATAGCTGTGCGTGTCAGCTCGGAGGCGCCGCCCTAAGCTCTATTCAACTCCGTCGTCTTTACATTGAATTATGCATAAATAGTTATAGGACAAAAGTCGCGATCGCTAACTTCTTGTGCAGTACAGCACGAGGCCTGAGGCTTCCGGGCTGCTGGATTTGGAATTTTTGAAAGTCTCTCGCAGTGTGATTGAGTCACGATATCCATCCGAATCTGGCGAACCGCGTTCAAAGACCGGTTTTACTGGCCTCAAGGATTGATGCTGGAGCTAAACAGAGTATACTGCTGTATCATGTTGCGTACGTGTAGGAACGTTATTTTCCCCGATTTTTGATTTAGGCCCTCAACAAATTTTTATAGAGCCTTTTTGTGTCCATGGTGAGTGAATACGTCTAGAGTGACGCGTATGGAATGGAAGAGAACACGGGTGCGCACTACAATACATAATTACATGCTCTGAGGAGGATGGGGGTATTTATTTTTTCATATGTAAATCACAGCCCGAGATTCAAAAATTTGTGGGGTGATCTGACGTAGTTACAGGCCATGGGCGGAGTCCGCGGGGGGTCGCAGGGGGGCAGAGAGAGTGACGGAGGCGTAGAGAGGCGTAGCGTAGCGGAGGGCGGGAGGAGCAACGCGACGAGCGCCCGGAGCGGAGCGAAGCCGAACGAAGCCGGAGGAACGACGGAGCCCCCGTCTTCAATTCCGGGGGGGTGCAGGGGGGCAGAGGGAGGCGCAGCCGACCGTAGCCCCCGCTCTACCCATTCTACGTTCGTTAATCATTTACATGTGGCCACTGCCACTTCGATACTAATAGTTCTTACGATTGAAGCAAGTCCGTCCTTCCTTCTTCGGTGTGATGCACCCCTTCGGCTTCTTGGGATGTTCGTCGTCGTCCTCGCTGTCCGAGTAGATGATGAACTTGGTAGAGCGAGGGCGGCCGAGCTTGCGGGCAGGTGCGGGGGCTGACTCTCTCAGGGGAGATGGTGCGGCCCTAGTCGAGCGCTTGGGGAGGATACGGCGCGGTGGTGTAGTCCGCAAACGCTTTGGGGGCACGTATCCTTGCGAGGACGGCGAGGCAGAGGGCGAGCTGATCGATATGCTCTCGATGTCGTGCACAATAGGAGACGCGGGCTGAGGGGCGGGCACTGGCTTGGCCTGGGGTGGACATCTCATGGCTATGCGTTGGTGGGGTGCAGGGGGCGCTGCGGCTGCTGTACCGTCCCAGGTCATGCACAAGGCACTCCAGCGCGCCAAGGTGCTGTCCAGAACCCGGACCGCTATTGGGCGGTCGTGGATGCGCTGTTTGCGCTCGGCGCCAGTGGCTCAGTCCTGAACGGCTTAGCGTTCGTCATGTCCAAACAACTTGAATAAATCTGACTGCCATGTGTTCTTTAGGGCTAGCCAAGCTAATCTGGGCAGTTGCAAGGCATGACGACCAATATTGACTGAGATATGGCCGAGGTCCAAAAAAAGGATGTGCCAGGAGGGATTCGAACCTAAGTTATGGTAAGGTATTGCGGATTTTTGGGGGGTCCCGGTACGGGACCCTGGGCCCCTGCCAGGGAAGGCGACACATGCAGCGTGTAGCCTACCCCAGGGGTCCTTCGAACATGCATTGAAATCTGGGACAACGCAAATATTTTATACTAAATTTTCCCGCTCAAAAACGGGACCTCAAAATTGGACTTTGAGGTCAGAGCACATGCTTACAGACGGCGTTCAGGGCTGCGGATTGCTTCTCTGGATAGCTGTGCGTGTCAGCTCGGAGGCGCCGCCCTAAGCTCTATTCAACTCCGTCGTCTTTACATTGAATTATGCATAAATAGTTATAGGACAAAAGTCGCGATCGCTAACTTCTTGTGCAGTACAGCACGAGGCCTGAGGCTTCAGGGCTGCGGGATTTGGAATTTTTGAAAGTCTCTCGCAGTGTGATTGAGTCACGATATCCATCCGAATCTGGCGAACCGCGTTCAAAGACCGGTTTTACTGGCCTCAAGGATTGATGCTGGAGCTAAACAGAGTATACTGCTGTATCATGTTGCGTACGTGTAGGAACGTTATTTTTCCCCGATTTTTGATTTAGGCCCTCAACAAATTTTTTTATAGAGCCTTTTTGTGTCCATGGTGAGTGAATACGTCTAGAGTGACGCGTATGGAATGGAAGAGAACACGGGTGCGCACTAAAATACATAATTACATGCTCTGAGGAGGATGGGGGTATTTATTTTTTTCATATGTAAATCACAGCCCGAGATTCAAAAAATTTGTGGGGTGATCTGACGGAGTTACAGGCCATGGGCGGAGTCCGCGGGGGGTCGCAGGGGGGCAGAGAGTGACGGAGGCGTAGAGAGGCGTAGCGTAGCGGAGGGCGGGAGGAGCGTAGCGACGAGCGCCCGAGCGGAGCGAAGCCGAACGAAGCCGGAGGAATGAATGAGCCCCCGTCTTCAATTCCGGGGGGTGCAGGGGGGCAGAGGGAGGCGCAGCCGACCGTAGCCCCCGCTCTACCCATTCTACGTTCGTTAATCATTTACATGTGGCCACTGCCACTTCGATACTAATAGTTCTTACGATTGAAGCAAGTCCGTCCTTCCTTCTTCGGTGTGATGCACCCCTTCGGCTTCTTGGGATGTTCGTCGTCGTCCTCGCTGTCCGAGTAGATGATGAACTTGGTAGAGCGAGGGCGGCCGAGCTTGCGGGCAGGTGCGGGGGCTGACTCTCTCAGGGGAGATGGTGCGGCCCTAGTCGAGCGCTTGGGGAGGATACGGCGCGGTGGTGTAGTCCGCAAACGCTTTGGGGGCACGTATCCTTGCGAGGACGGCGAGGCAGAGGGCGAGCTGATCGATATGCTCTCGATGTCGTGCACAATAGGAGACGCGGGCTGAGGGGCGGGCACTGGCTTGGCCTGGGGTGGACGTCTCATGGCTATGCGTTGGTGGGGTGCAGGGGGGCGCTGCGGCGGCTCGTCATCGTCAGAGATCTCGATTGGATTCAGGGCGCTTTCTCTCGTTGCAGCCGAGTAGTCCACGTACTCGAGCTGGCGTTCGATCCCGTCTTCGGGGAAGACACACATAAAGTGAATGCCGTCGTTGTAGCGGATGCCGGTCGCGAGAATGGCCTTGTCTGGGTTGATGACGTCTTGGCACTTGGGCACGCGGCGGTCGGGGTCATCGTCTGCAGGCCTGATGGTGTACTCAATCGTGTTCTGATTCTTGTACAGAATCAGCGAGTCGTTCTTGATGCCGCACTCGTGACAGTAGAAAGCCCACACGGTGGGAATATTCAAGAACGTTCCCTCGAGCGTGATCGTGTGAGCTCTCTCGGGGGGCAAAGCCGAGGAATATGAGGGAGTGGGGGTCTCTGTAGTCACAGCAGTACTGCCTGAACCGCTGCCGGAAGACCTTGACGCGTCCATCCACGTCGTCGCCGGTGCCAAGCGACATGAAGAAGTCGTAGAACGCCTTGGTGCGCATGGCGAGGGCAAAGATGGCGCAGTCGCCACCGCCGTCGTTGTCGTAGAGCCGAGCGTTGCTGTAGTCCCGGGTCGTGATCTTTCTGGGGTTGAGCAGCGGGCACTTGCTGGCCATCTCGTCCTCTGGCTGCGTTGGAGGCTCGACTACCGGAATGGTGGGCGTGGGCGGCTCTGTTCTCTCGCGGGACTTACGGCGGTGTTGGACAGTGAGCGCGTATGTCGCGTCTCCCTTGCTGTAGTCAGGTGTAGGCGGGGACTCGGGAGAGCCCATGTCGAAGACGATGGTGGGCTTGTTCTTGCGTTTGTGCTTCCGCTTGTCCTTGCGCTTGGTCGTGGTCTTGGGCTGGGCAGGCTTGTGGGCGGCTGGAGGATGCTCTTGGGCGCGGCGTGCTTCTTCGATGCGGGAGAGAATAGTCTGGATTGCCTCGTTGGCGTCCTCGGCCTCTGCTGTGTCGAGGAGTTCTTTCGCCGCGTCGGTGTCGTTGCTGATGATCGATATGACTGTGCCAGGGTCTTTGCTTGACGCCTCCTGCACCCATTGGTCAATGGCAGTGGTCTCCTCCGCGCTGATGATGCCTGCTGCGGCGAGCTCGTGCACCTCGTTCTGTTTCTCGATGCGGTAGAAGTTGTCGCGACGGAAGCGCTGTACGAGGCTCCGCTGGACGCGGGTGAGATTCAGCTCGTGTAGTGAGCGGTACGTGGCGTTGAGATGCTCGAACCCAATGGCAGCGACGTTGTCTTCGCACTCATAGTCGGTCAGCGCCTCGAGTTCGACGTCTGATTCGAGCTCTGCGTCGCTGAAGGCCGTGTCTATGTGTCTCACTCTGGGCTTGCTCTTCGCGCCGGGCTTGCGGGGGTTACGCTTGGTCTGCTTGCGCTTAGTCTTCTTCAGCTTCGGAGCAACGGGGATGAGGCGCTTGCGGGGGCAGGGCTGGGCCGCGGGTGGTGCTGCGCTTGGCGTACATGGTCGCTGCGTTGGCGAACCTGATCCAGTCTTTGACCTTGAGCATCTTGCGGACGACCTCGTTGGTGTTGTCGTCGACGCTGACGCCTGAGTTGTCGATGAAGGCCTCTCGAGTGGTGTGCCTGACGATCATGTCGGTCGGGGGAAGCATCTTCCTGTGCAGGAAGGTAAGGTAAGGTAAGGTAAGTTATGGTAAGGTATTGCGGATTTTGGGGGGTCCCGGTACGGGACCCTGGAGCCCTACCAGGGAAAGGCGACACATGCAGCGTGTAGCCTACCCCAGGGGTCCTTCGAACATGCATTGAAATCTGGGACAACGCAAATATTTTATACTAAATTTTCCCGCTCAAAAACGGGACCTCAAAATTGGACTTTGAGGTCAGAGCACATGCTTACAGACGGCGTTCAGGGCTGCGGATTGCTTCTCTGGATAGCTGTGCGTGTCAGCTCGGAGGCGCCGCCCTAAGCTCTATTCAACTCCGTCGTCTTTACATTGAATTATGCATAAATAGTTATAGGACAAAAGTCGCGATCGCTAACTTCTTGTGCAGTACAGCACGAGGCCTGAGGCTTCCGGGCTGCTGGATTTGGAATTTTTGAAAGTCTCTCGCAGTGTGATTGAGTCACGATATCCATCCGAATCTGGCGAACCGCGTTCAAAGACCGGTTTTACTGGCCTCAAGGATTGATGCTGGAGCTAAACAGAGTATACTGCTGTATCATGTTGCGTACGTGTAGGAACGTTATTTTCCCCGATTTTTGATTTAGGCCCTCAACAAATTTTTTATAGAGCCTTTTTGTGTCCATGGTGAGTGAATACGTCTAGAGTGACGCGTATGGAATGGAAGAGAACACGGGTGCGCACTACAATACATAATTACATGCTCTGAGGAGGATGGGGGTATTTATTTTTTCATATGTAAATCACAGCCCGAGATTCAAAAAATTTGTGGGGTGATCTGACGTAGTTACAGGCCATGGGCGGAGTCCGCGGGGGGGTCGCAGGGGGGCAGAGAGAGTGACGGAGGCGTAGAGAGGCGTAGCGTAGCGGAGGGCGGGAGGAGCAACGCGACGAGCGCCCGGAGCAGAGCGAAGCCGAACGAAGCCGGAGGGAACGAGGCAGACCCCCGTCTCAGTCCGGGGGGTGCAGGGGGGCAGAGGGAGGCGCAGCCGACCGTAGCCCGCTCTACCCATTCTACGTTCGTTAATCATTTACATGTGGCCACTGCCACTTCGATACTAATAGTTCTTACGATTGAAGCAAGTCCGTCCTTCCTTCTTCGGTGTGATGCACCCCTTCGGCTTCTTGGGATGTTCGTCGTCGTCCTCGCTGTCCGAGTAGATGATGAACTTGGTAGAGCGAGGGCGGCCGAGCTTGCGGGCAGGTGCGGGGGCTGACTCTCTCAGGGGAGATGGTGCGGCCCTAGTCGAGCGCTTGGGGAGGATACGGCGCGGTGGTGTAGTCCGCAAACGCTTTGGGGGCACGTATCCTTGCGAGGACGGCGAGGCAGAGGGCGAGCTGATCGATATGCTCTCGATGTCGTGCACAATAGGAGACGCGGGCTGAGGGGCGGGCACTGGCTTGGCCTGGGGTGGACATCTCATGGCTATGCGTTGGTGGGGTGCAGGGGGTAAGTTATGGTAAGGTATTGCGGATTTGTAAGGTAAGGTAAGGTAAGTTATGGTAAGGTATTGCGGATTTTGGGGGGTCCCGGTACGGGACCCCTGGGCCCCTGCCAGGGAAGGCGACACATGCAGCGTGTAGCCTACCCCAGGGGTCCTTCGAACATGCATTGAAATCTGGGACAACGCAAATATTTTATACTAAATTTTCCCGCTCAAAAACGGGACCTCAAAATTGGACTTTGAGGTCAGAGCACATGCTTACAGACGGCGTTCAGGGCTGCGGATTGCTTCTCTGGATAGCTGTGCGTGTCAGCTCGGAGGCGCCGCCCTAAGCTCTATTCAACTCCGTCGTCTTTACATTGAATTATGCATAAATAGTTATAGGACAAAAGTCGCGATCGCTAACTTCTTGTGCAGTACAGCACGAGGCCTGAGGCTTCCGGGCTGCTGGATTTGGAATTTTTGAAAGTCTCTCGCAGTGTGATTGAGTCACGATATCCATCCGAATCTGGCGAACCGCGTTCAAAGACCGGTTTTACTGGCCTCAAGGATTGATGCTGGAGCTAAACAGAGTATACTGCTGTATCATGTTGCGTACGTGTAGGAACGTTATTTTCCCCGATTTTTGATTTAGGCCCTCAACAAATTTTTATAGAGCCTTTTTGTGTCCATGGTGAGTGAATACGTCTAGAGTGACGCGTATGGAATGGAAGAGAACACGGGTGCGCACTACAATACATAATTACATGCTCTGAGGAGGATGGGGGTATTTATATTTTTCATATGTAAATCACAGCCCGAGATTCAAAAATTTGTGGGGTGATCTGACGTAGTTACAGGCCATGGGCGGAGTCCGCGGGGGGGTCGCAGGGGGGCAGAGAGAGTGACGGAGGCGTAGAGAGGCGTAGCGTAGCGGAGGGCGGGAGGAGCAACGCGACGAGCGCCCGAGCAGAGCAAGCCAACGAAGCCGGAGGAACGGAGCCCCGTCTCAATCCGGGGGGTGCAGGGGGGGCAGAGGGAGGCGCAGCCGACCGTAGCCCCGCCTACCCATTCTACGTTCGTTAATCATTTACATGTGGCCACTGCCACTTCGATACTAATAGTTCTTACGATTGAAGCAAGTCCGTCCTTCCTTCTTCGGTGTGATGCACCCCTTCGGCTTCTTGGGATGTTCGTCGTCGTCCTCGCTGTCCGAGTAGATGATGAACTTGGTAGAGCGAGGGCGGCCGAGCTTGCGGGCAGGTGCGGGGGCTGACTCTCTCAGGGGAGATGGTGCGGCCCTAGTCGAGCGCTTGGGGAGGATACGGCGCGGTGGTGTAGTCCGCAAACGCTTTGGGGGCACGTATCCTTGCGAGGACGGCGAGGCAGAGGGCGAGCTGATCGATATGCTCTCGATGTCGTGCACAATAGGAGACGCGGGCTGAGGGGCGGGCACTGGCTTGGCCTGGGGTGGACATCTCATGGCTATGCGTTGGTGGGGTGCAGGGGGGCGCTGCGGCTGCTGTACCGTCCCAGGTCATGCACAAGGCACTCCAGCGCGCCAAGGTGCTGTCCAAGAACCCGGACCGCTATTGGGCGGTCGTGGATGCGCTGTTTGCGCTCGGCGCCAGTGGCTCAGTCCTGAACGGCTTAGCGTTCGTCATGTCCAAACAACTTGAATAAATCTGACTGCCATGTGTTCTTTAGGGCTAGTCAAGCTAATCTGGGCAGTTGCAAGGCATGACGACCAATATTGACTGAGATATGGCCGAGGTCCAAAAAGGATGTGCCAGGAGGGATTCGAACCTACCACCTCTTGTATTCACCAACATCTGCTATACCATCTACACCATGGCTCAAACCTGACGCGTTACAACAGACTTGACTTCCAGATATGTGACAATTGACGCATCATGATCTGGCCAGGCGGAGATGGGGCGGAGATGGAGCATAGGGGACTTCACCAGCGTGTTCAGCGCCCCGAACTACCCCGGGCAGTCCACGACTTGAGGTCAAAAGATTGAGTAAAGATATGCTTTGACGACCTCGTCAATACGTGACATTTGGAGGGCTGGGACTTCGCACCCATGTATGCGTGCGGGCCTATAGACAGCTGTAGAGCGCACATGTCGCGATTCAGCCTTCATCTGGGTGTGGTCTACTCGTTGTCCGCTCGCCTTGCGTGATTGAAGCTGAGCGACGTGACTGGATCAACTTGACCATGGTTTCAGCGAGGTGAAGAGTGAAATGTGCTCTATGGGGCCTAGAACGTGTCTAGCCGGGGGTGGTTGTGAACGCTGAGGTCTGCAACTCTGGGTTTGAGTCGCGGAATTCGATCCCCGGGATTTGGCGGTGATGGGGCGGAGATGGAGCATAGGGGACTTCACCAGCGTGTTCAGCGCCCCGAACTACCCCGGGCAGTCCACGACTTGAGGTCAAAAAGATTGCGTAAAGATATGCTTTGACGACCTCGTCAATACGTGACATTGGAGGGCTGGGACTTCGCACCCATGTATGCGTGCGGGCCTATAGACAGCTGTAGAGCGCACATGTCGCGATTCAGCCTCCATCTGGGTGTGGTCTACTCGTTGTCCGCTCGCCTTGCGTGATTGAAGCTGAGCGACGTGGCTGGATCAACTTGACCATGGTTTCAGCGAGGTGAAGAGTGAAATGTGCTCTATGGGGCCTAGAACGTGTCTAGCCGGGGGTGGTTGTGAACGCTGAGGTCTGCAACTCTGGATTTGAGTCGCGGAATTCGATCCTCGGAATTTGGCGGTGATGGGGCGGAGATGGAGCATAGGGGACTTCACCAGCGTGTTCAGCGCCCCGAACTACCCCGGGCAGTCCACGACTTGAGGTCAAAAGATTGCGTAAAGATATGCTTTGACGACCTCGTCAATACGTGACATTGGAGGGCTGGGACTTCGCACCCATGTATGCGTGCGGGCCTATAGACAGCTGTAGAGCGCACATGTCGCGATTCAGCCTCCATCTGGGTGTGGTCTACTCGTTGTCCGCTCGCCTTGCGTGATTGAAGCTGAGCGACGTGGCTGGATCAACTTGACCATGGTTTCAGCGAGGTGAAGAGTGAAATGTGCTCTATGGGGCCTAGAACGTGTCTAGCCGGGGGTGGTTGTGAACGCTGAGGTCTGCAACTCTGGATTTGAGTCGCGGAATTCGATCCTCGGAATTTGGCGGTGATGGGGCGGAGATGGAGCATAGGGGACTTCACCAGCGTGTTCAGCGCCCCGAACTACCCCCGGGCAGTCCACGACTTGAGGTCAAAAGATTGAGTAAAGATATGCTTTGACGACCTCATCAATACGTGACATTGGAGGGCTGGGACTTCGCACCCATGTATGCGTGCGGGCTTATAGACAGCTGTAGAGCGCACATGTCGCGATTCAGCCTCCATCTGGGTGTGGTCTACTCGTTGTCCGCTCGCCTTGCGTGATTGAAGCTGAGCGACGTGGCTGGATCAACTTGACCATGGTTTCAGCGAGGTGAAGAGTGAAATGTGCTCTATGGGGCCTAGAACGTGTCTAGCCGGGGGTGGTTGTGAACGCTGAGGTCTGCAACTCTGGGTTTGAGTCGCGGAATTCGATCCTCGGAATTTGGCGGTGATGGGGCGGAGATGGAGCATAGGGGACTTCACCAGCGTGTTCAGCGCCCCGAACTACCCCGGGCAGTCCACGACTTGAGGTCAAAAGATTGCGTAAAGATATGCTTTGACGACCTCGTCAATACGTGACATTGGAGGGCTGGGACTTCGCACCCATGTATGCGTGCGGGCCTATAGACAGCTGTAGAGCGCACATGTCGCGATTCAGCCTCCATCTGGGTGTGGTCTACTCGTTGTCCGCTCGCCTTGCGTGATTGAAGCTGAGCGACGTGGCTGGATCAACTTGACCATGGTTTCAGCGAGGTGAAGAGTGAAATGTGCTCTATGGGGCCTAGAACGTGTCTAGCCGGGGGGTGGTTGTGAACGCTGAGGTCTGCAACTCTGGATTTGAGTCGCGGAATTCGATCCTCGGAATTTGGCGGTGATGGGGCGGAGATGGAGCATAGGGGACTTCACCAGCGTGTTCAGCGCCCCGAACTACCCCCGGGCAGTCCACGACTTGAGGTCAAAAGATTGAGTAAAGATATGCTTTGACGACCTCATCAATACGTGACATTGGAGGGCTGGGACTTCGCACCCATGTATGCGTGCGGGCTTATAGACAGCTGTAGAGCGCACATGTCGCGATTCAGCCTCCATCTGGGTGTGGTCTACTCGTTGTCCGCTCGCCTTGCGTGATTGAAGCTGAGCGACGTGGCTGGATCAACTTGACCATGGTTTCAGCGAGGTGAAGAGTGAAATGTGCTCTATGGGGCCTAGAACGTGTCTAGCCGGGGGTGGTTGTGAACGCTGAGGGTCTGCAACTCTGGATTTGAGTCGCGGAATTCGATCCTCGGAATTTGGCGGTGATGGGGCGGAGATGGAGCATAGGGGACTTCACCAGCGTGTTCAGCGCCCCGAACTACCCCGGGCAGTCCACGACTTGAGGTCAAAAGATTGAGTAAAGATATGCTTTTACGACCTCGTCAATACGTGACATTTGAGGGGCTGGGACTTCGCACCCATGTATGCGTGCGGGCTTATAGACAGCTGTAGAGCGCACATGTCGCGATTCAGCCTTCATCTGGGTGTGGTCTACTCGTTGTCCGCTCGCCTTGCGTGATTGAAGCTGAGCGACGTGGCTGGATCAACTTGACCATGGTTTCAGCGAGGTGAAGAGTGAAATGTGCTCTATGGGGCCTAGAACGTGTCTAGCCGGGGGTGGTTGTGAACGCTGAGGTCTGCAACTCTGGGTTTGAGTCGCGGAATTCGATCCTCGGAATTTGGCGGTGATGGGGCGGAGATGGAGCATAGGGGACTTCACCAGCGTGTTCAGCGCCCCGAACTACCCCCGGGCAGTCCACGACTTGAGGTCAAAAGATTGAGTAAAGATATGCTTTGACGACCTCATCAATACGTGACATTGGAGGGCTGGGACTTCGCACCCATGCGTGCGGGCTTATAGACAGCTGTAGAGCGCACATGTCGCGATTCAGCCTCCATCTGGGTGTGGTCTACTCGTTGTCCGCTCGCCTTGCGTGATTGAAGCTGAGCGACGTGGCTGGATCAACTTGACCATGGTTTCAGCGAGGTGAAGAGTGAAATGTGCTCTATGGGGCCTAGAACGTGTCTAGCCGGGGGTGGTTGTGAACGCTGAGGTCTGCAACTCTGGATTTGAGTCGCGGAATTCGATCCTCGGAATTTGGCGGTGATGGGGCGGAGATGGAGCATAGGGGACTTCACCAGCGTGTTCAGCGCCCCGAACTACCCCCGGGCAGTCCACGACTTGAGGTCAAAAAGATTGAGTAAAGATATGCTTTGACGACCTCATCAATACGTGACATTGGAGGGCTGGGACTTCGCACCCATGTATGCGTGCGGGCTTATAGACAGCTGTAGAGCGCACATGTCGCGATTCAGCCTCCATCTGGGTGTGGTCTACTCGTTGTCCGCTCGCCTTGCGTGATTGAAGCTGAGCGACGTGGCTGGATCAACTTGACCATGGTTTCAGCGAGGTGAAGAGTGAAATGTGCTCTATGGGGCCTAGAACGTGTCTAGCCGGGGGTGGTTGTGAACGCTGAGGTCTGCAACTCTGGATTTGAGTCGCGGAATTCGATCCTCGGAATTTGGCGGTGATGGGGCGGAGATGGAGCATAGGGGACTTCACCAGCGTGTTCAGCGCCCCGAACTACCCCGGGCAGTCCACGACTTGAGGTCAAAAGATTGAGTAAAGATATGCTTTTACGACCTCGTCAATACGTGACATTTGAGGGCTGGGACTTCGCACCCATGTATGCGTGCGGGCTTATAGACAGCTGTAGAGCGCACATGTCGCGATTCAGCCTTCATCTGGGTGTGGTCTACTCGTTGTCCGCTCGCCTTGCGTGATTGAAGCTGAGCGACGTGGCTGGATCAACTTGACCATGGTTTCAGCGAGGTGAAGAGTGAAATGTGCTCTATGGGGCCTAGAACGTGTCTAGCCGGGGGTGGTTGTGAACGCTGAGGTCTGCAACTCTGGATTTGAGTCGCGGAATTCGATCCTCGGAATTTGGCGGTGATGGGGCGGAGATGGAGCATAGGGGACTTCACCAGCGTGTTCAGCGCCCCGAACTACCCCGGGCAGTCCACGACTTGAGGTCAAAAGATTGAGTAAAGATATGCTTTTACGACCTCGTCAATACGTGACATTTGAGGGCTGGGACTTCGCACCCATGTATGCGTGCGGGCTTATAGACAGCTGTAGAGCGCACATGTCGCGATTCAGCCTTCATCTGGGTGTGGTCTACTCGTTGTCCGCTCGCCTTGCGTGATTGAAGCTGAGCGACGTGGCTGGATCAACTTGACCATGGTTTCAGCGAGGGTGAAGAGTGAAATGTGCTCTATGGGGCCTAGAACGTGTCTAGCCGGGGGTGGTTGTGAACGCTGAGGTCTGCAACTCTGGGTTTGAGTCGCGGAATTCGATCCTCGGAATTTGGCGGTGATGGGGCGGAGATGGAGCATAGGGGACTTCACCAGCGTGTTCAGCGCCCCGAACTACCCCGGGCAGTCCACGACTTGAGGTCAAAAAGATTGAGTAAAGATATGCTTTGACGACCTCATCAATACGTGACATTGGAGGGCTGGGACTTCGCACCCATGCGTGCGGGCTTATAGACAGCTGTAGAGCGCACATGTCGCGATTCAGCCTCCATCTGGGTGTGGTCTACTCGTTGTCCGCTCGCCTTGCGTGATTGAAGCTGAGCGACGTGGCTGGATCAACTTGACCATGGTTTCAGCGAGGTGAAGAGTGAAATGTGCTCTATGGGGCCTAGAACGTGTCTAGCCGGGGGTGGTTGTGAACGCTGAGGTCTGCAACTCTGGATTTGAGTCGCGGAATTCGATCCTCGGAATTTGGCGGTGATGGGGCGGAGATGGAGCATAGGGGACTTCACCAGCGTGTTCAGCGCCCCGAACTACCCCCGGGCAGTCCACGACTTGAGGTCAAAAGATTGCGTAAAGATATGCTTTGACGACCTCGTCAATACGTGACATTGGAGGGCTGGTGTAGTCAGTATTAATATCTACCAATATCCCTGGGAGGGTCCAAACCTGTAAGGTAAAAAGGTAAAAGGTAAAAGATGGAGTAAAGGTAAAAGGTAAAAGGTAAAGGTAAAGGTAAAAGGTAAGGTAAGGTAAGGTAAGGTAAGGTAAGGTAAGGTAAGGTAAGGTAAGGTAAGGTAAGGTAAGGTAAGGTAAGGTAAGGTAAGGTAAGGTAAGGTAAGGTAAGGTAAGGTAAGGTAAGGTAAGGTAAGGTAAGGTAAGGTAAGGTAAGGTAAGGTAAGGTAAGGTAAGGTAAGGTAAGGTAAGGTAAAGGTAAGGTAAAGATGGAGTAAAGGTAAAAAGGGTAAAAGGTAAAGGTAGGGTAAAGGTAAAGGTAAGGTAAAAGGTAAAGGTAAAAGATGGGTAAGGTAAGGTAAGGTAAGGTAAGAAGGTAAGGTAAGGTAAGGTAAAAGGTAAAGATGGAGTAAAGATGGGTAAAAGATGTTAAGATAAAGATGGGTAAAAGGTCGTCGTCGTCGTCCGTCGTCGTCGTCGTCGTCGTCGTCACGTCGATAAAGGTGCTGGCAATCAGGGTTTAATCTCACCCTAACAATGTC
>JAHDYR010000029.1:0-179508 GCA_019828565.1 Carpediemonas membranifera | reverse complement strand
CAGCGGCCGCCCTCGGGCGTGCCTGGTGGATCTCTCCGTCGGCGAAGGCGTCGCGCTGTGAGACTGGCGTGTCCACCGGGGCGAGGGCCTGGTAGGACCCGTAAGCCGAGGCCAGTCCGCCGTCCAGGAACACGTCGTACACACCAGAGCCCGGGACGCTGTTCATGTCGCCCGCCACTACGGCCCGGCCGGTCCCGACCTCGGCGCACACCTCGGACAGCGCCCGGACCACCTCGCGGGCCTGTGCCTGCTTCAGCCAGTCGAACGTGGGCTTCCAGTAGACGTGAGTGTTGACGACGACGAAGGGCGTGCCCTGCTCTGGTTCGTCGGGCTGCTCGGGCCCGTCACCCGGGTCCTCCTCCTCAACAGTGAGCCCTGCGAACATGCCGCGGACCGCGGTGACCGTGGGGACGGGCGGGGCTGTGGTCTCAGGGGCCAGGGTGTGTGGCACCAGGGTCAGGATCGCCGCCACGTTGTGCTGCTTGATGTCCACCTGCGCATGGTCCACCGCGAGTCGGGCCGGGTGGTGCAGGCCAGCCAGCGTGTCCATGCCCACGACCCGCATCCCGAGCAGGGCGAAGCGGTCGGTCCTCCACGCCGTGAGGCAGCCGTCCGGGTGGGAGTTCAGGCGCTCGCCCGTCTCTGTCTGCTTCCGCGTCCATTTGAAGTTGTACCCATGTGTGGCGAAGAACCTGGTCCGCTTGAAGTACGTCTCTATCTGGCCATCGACCTCCTGCAGGCAGATGACGTCGGGGTTGATCTCTGTGATGACGCGCGCGATCTGGGGCAGCCGGTAGGCGGGATCCCGGAAGTCCTCGAACTGTGGGGCACGTTTGTGTCCGAAGAGAAACTTGCATGCGAGGACGTTCCACGATAGCACCTTGATCCGCTGAGCGTGGCCCTCGGAGGCCCCAGGGGTATCAATCATGTCCACTTGGTAATCTAGAAAGCAGTTTGAGAGTCTACGCCACGATACATTCCTTCTGCCGCTCGTTTGCTTGGCGCCAGACCTTGCCATTTCATCTGCATGAGTTGAGTCGCGACTCCGAATCCGACCAGCCGAGCCTGCTGCCACATCCCGCTGAGCACCATGTCTGAGTGCATCGGCCATCATCGCAACTTTAAACTGATCGGAAGGATGGGGTAGGTGAGGATAGAGGTTATGATCGCGTTTTTGTCCCACAATACTGTGGCAACCACTACCGAGGGCATGCAGGGTCCGCCATATGCTTCAGTCCCCACCGGATTTCGACCGACCGCGACTGGTCTAATTCTGCTGTATTCGCTCGGCACCCCAACCTAAATGAGCTCAACGCGAAGAACGTCGTCAGTTGGCGCGTTTCTCGATGTTCCATGCTACATGAAGGACCGAAACGATGAATGTCCTCAGGGTTTGTTTCCCATCAAGATCT
This sequence comes from Carpediemonas membranifera, assembly GCA_019828565.1. NCBI lineage: Eukaryota > Fornicata > Carpediemonas > Carpediemonas membranifera. The sequence continues at coordinate 178,096 of JAHDYR010000029.1, read as the reverse complement.
AATACAGGCTCCCATGAGTCCTATTCTAACGTGGCACGGAGGACAGTACGGTCCTCTGTCTTCTCTTCTTTCCGTAATTTCCCCGAATGTCCGTTTTTGGACACAATGTCGAGCTCAAGGAACGGCATCGGTTCGTTCGCCGATTTCGCAGAGAGACTCTACACCTTCATGCTCGCGTTCGTCGCCGTTGATCTCCAGAAGGGAGACAGGGTCGTGATCATGGCCCCCAACTGCGCAGACCACGTGCTTTTCGACACAGCCTGCATGGTCTTTGGCGCCGTTACCATCGCCCTGCCGCCCAACCCCCGCCTCACCCTTCTCCGCCACGTAGTCCGTTCCTTGCAGCCGGCCATGATTCTGGCATCCCCGAGCGACGCGTCGCTTGTCCTTAGCGTTCTTAGCCGGTGCCAGTGCCGCCCCCCCGCCGTCGTGCTCACCGGCGTGCCCTCAGTCGAATCGGTCGCCCAGGATCCAGACTATTTCCGCAAGAACCACGCCGTGGTCGACCGGGACGGGCGGGCGGTTCGTCTGTCACACGTGCTGCAGCTGGACACCGGCATGGGGTGGGCCTCTGATGGGGTCGCCGACGCCGGGTCCGACCCCGACTCCATAGTGGTCGAGATCCCGGAGGACGAGGGGGCGTCCTTCTCAGGCGCCGACAGCTTCGCCTTCCCGAGTCATACGAGGTACGTGGCGGCCTCTGTCACCGAGGACGGCGCGGGGTTCAAGGACAGCTGGTTCGACTCCATTGACTCTGAGGACAGCGACAGCTTCAGCGCGGACGCCCCGCCTGTGGCGACCGACACAGTTATGCTGGCGTCTGTGGCCCAGATGTTGTCCGTCGGGGCTACCCTTCTCGGTCGCATGCCGGCCACCCCCGAGGAGCTCATGCGCGCCCCCTTCTCCGAGCAGGAGGCCCTCCTTGGTCTGCCATCCCTCGCCCCGGTGGATCCGGCCACGGTGGTGTTCGACGTGACACACCAGCAGGGCACCCTCGAGGGCATCGAGTTCTCCCACGGGGCTCTGATGTGCGCGGTCTCGTACATCCGGTGTCGCGTGTTCTCATGCGTGGGTGCCCCCCTGTACCCCGACACGACGATACCCCCCACGGGCCACGTGACAGCCCACACGCCCATAGAGCAGTCGTTCCACACCCGCTGCAAGACCCGGCAGGACGTCGTCTACCTGCCGCTCCCGCTGAACATCGGGGCCAGCCGCATCATTGTCCAGACGGCCATCCAGACCGGGGACTGCGTGCTGCTGTCGGAGGCCGTGATGGACCCGGCCATCGCCATCAGGGCCACATCCAGGGCCACGGTGCTGTACACCCCGATATCCGCAGTGGAGAACGTATTCATCTCCCAGGCCGAGTCAGACGGCCTCACGGCGGGCAAGGGCATCTTCGGATGCTGCAAGGGCCGCCACAAGCCCGCGTTCTCGTCCGTCCGCGTCGTCGTGACCACGCTCAGCCCGGGCTCGCCGACGCCCACCCAGGCGACGATGACAGACCTCGCCCGCCTCACCGGAGCCCGCGTGGTGACGTTCCTGGGCCCGCCCGAGACGATGGGGCTGTCGCTGTGTCTCGGCCCCATGACGGGCAAGGAGGTGACGTGCTTCCCCACGCACGAGACGTCGTACATCCGGCTGCAGCAGGTGAGCCAGTCCATGGGAGGCACCCCGGGCGGAGACCTCTCCGTGGCCGGACCCCTCATGTTCACCCGCTACATCAACCGGGTGCCCCCCGACAACTACAGGCTGATTGGGACGCACATGCCGATGTACCGTACCGCACAGCTCATCAACGGCAGCCGGGGCCTGGCGCTGCTGGGCCAGTCGTTCGTCCCGGTCAGGCTGGGCAACGCCGCCGTCTCCCTCACCCGCATCATCTCGACGCTGGGGGAGATCCCGGGGCTGTCACAGAGCGAGACGTTCGCCGGGCCGACGGCGGTGGTGATCATATTCACGGCCGCGGGCGACGAGGACCCCCGCCCCGTTATCGACGAGATCCAGCGGCGGACGGGCGTGCCCAAGGACCTCTTCCACTTCGTGCCCGTGTCTGAGCTCGCCCCATGCTGGCGGGAGAAGTACAGCCGCCGGGCGATGGTCTGCGAGATGTTCGCGGACCACGTACCATAGGAGGCGGGCGTGCAATATCATTATAAAGCCCAGCGGGTCTGGCCATTGTTCGAAAATCCTGCCTTTATTCCATCACCCGAGTAATCCACCAGACAGGCAACCTGACCGCACATCTGAACACAACAACGTCAGAGACTGGCTCAGGTCCGAATCCTGCACGACACAGCCGGTTCCCCCGCGCCGGCTGAGACGTTGTGACCCGGCAGTTCCATTGCTGTTCTTCGACTGCGCCAATATGCCAACTCCGCGACAGTTGGCATATTGGCGCAATGGCGGGCGAATCGCTATATGATGTGTTAAACATAGACAAGGACTGCTCAGCAGCTGCAATCAAGAAGGCATACCGTACGCTGTCGCTCACATGCCACCCGGACAAGAACAGCGACCCAGAGGCGTCCAAGCTCTTCATCGACATCACCAAGGCATACCAGATCCTCTCAGACGACGAAAAGCGCAAGGTTTGGAGCTACCAGCGACACCACTCACATAGCTGTACGACCGCACTGGCAGCACCACGCTTGCCGAATTCGACGACCTGGACGTGGCAGAGGCCCTTGCCGCCTGTTGTGAGATCTACAGCGGCGCACAGCTGAAGATGTCCGACATTGAGGCGTTCTTTGCTCGTAAGGACGAGTCCGTCGCCAAGGACGGGTTCGCCCCATATGAGCGGGGTGACCTCCTCGATGCATACAAGAGGCACGACGGCAATATGGACAAGGTGATGAACGCTGTCCCCGGGGCTATGAAGGCGGACATGCCGCGCTATGTGTCGTTCCTCGAGGGTGAGATCAAGGGCGGCCGCCTCGACAGACTCGGGTGGTTCGACGCCACTAAGGCTGCAAAAGCGACTCCTAAGCGTCTAGGCGGTAAGCGCAAGGGAGGCAAGAAGAAGTAGACAGTCATATGCCGCCCATAAATAGCTTAAATTCCGATTTCGCAGATTAGCCTGCTCATCATTATCGAACCATGAGTGACGCCGGGGGAAGGTACTTTTACACCGCGGATGTGAAAGAAGCCGTTACAATTAAGATGTTTGGTTCATCTCCAGTAACTTACGCAGCGAAGCTCTTGAGGGAGATCTCCATTCACTCTTAAACCTCCCTCCCGAGGTCGATATTGCCCGTGAGAGGTTACTAAGGCGGTATGTGTCACACATCAACACCGTAATAACACAGGTCACCAGCATGCTTGGTTATCTCTGCTCAGCTGCTCGAGCACGGCATCCCCCTGACGCAGGCGACAGTCACGGAGCCCGCAGAGCTCCACGAAACGGAGGCCACGTGGGGCACGACCGTATGCTTTGACATGCTCATCCGGGATACGCCGCTCCACTGCATGGCGGCCTTCACTGTGTGGGACGTCTCGTCGCCCTCAGCGGCCGTCGTGGTGGGCGGAACAACCGTGCCCGTGTTCTCGCGAAAGAACCTTGTGCAGTGCGGCAAGGTGAAGCTCCGCATGCACCCGGGGCGGGTAGCCGACTGCGGGCCCCAGGGCACGCCTGGGCTGACGGCGACGAGCACGGAGCTCAACCTAACCGAGAAGATCCTCAAGGCGCACGGGCTGGACAAGAAGGGCCGGCCCTCGGAGTACTGGGTGAAGCACGACGGCTGGCTGAACCAGCTGACGGCCATGCGCATCCAGCAGCTTGCCCGGGCCGAGGTTGGCGGGGACTGCGGGCTGATCGTGTCGTTTCCAGAGACCGAGCACCGCGTGGTGTTCATGCAGGACAGCTACCAGGAGGGCAAGAAGTCGCGGCAGTCGTACTTTGGCGGTCTGGCGCCGACCCTGCCGGTGGACCCTGCGTGCAACACACAAGACCCCCAGCCCGCCCCGGAGGAGAATTTCTTCGTGTCCGTCGAGCGCATCCTGGCAGACAGTGGCACAGACGCGAGGGGCCGGCAGCCCACCTCCAAGGAGCGCCAAGCCATCACCGACTACCTCCGCGCTGCCCCTAGCAGGCCCCCGACCGAGCTGCAGGCCGCCCTGTGCTGGGGCCTGCGGTACTGGCTCAGCAGCAACCCCGCGGCTCTGCCCCGCTTCCTCCGCATCGTCGACTGGACAGACCCAGCTCAGGTGGCCGAGGCCGAGGCCGTCGTGGCAGAGTGGCGGGTCGGCAGCGGGTGGCAGGCGGTGACCATGCTGGAGCTGCTGACGCCGCAGTTCGCGGAAATGGCGCCGTGGGTCCGGGCACTGGCCGCCCGGCAGTTCCGGACGGCACATCTCGACGTCATCGAACTATTCATCCCCCAGCTCGCCCATGCCGCCCGCTTCGACCACGCGCCCCTCTCGGACCACTCCATCGGGCGGGCCGTAGTTGACCGGTGCTGCGTCTCGCTGGACCTAGCGACCAGGCTCTACTGGGTGCTTTCGGTCGAGGCGGCCAGCCCCAACGGCGAGGTCTTCGCCGCGGTACTGGATTACATGCTGGAGCGGCTCGACGACTACCCAGAGACGAAGGCAGACATCCTCGGGCAACGACGTCTTGTGGAAGACATCGAGCAGTTTACGGCCAAGCTCAGAGCCAACAAGGAGTCCAGACCCCGCCGCATTGAGCTCATGCGAGAGATGGTGGCGGCCAACGAGTTCGACCTCGGCAGCCGGCCCCCCGTCACGTTGCCGCTGCTGTCAGACCGGCGACTGACCGGATTCGACCCGACGCACGGGCACATCTTCAAGTCAGCGAAGCAGCCTATGCGCCTGGACGCCATCAGCGGTGGCAACCACGCGGTGCCTGTGATGGTGAAGTGCGGAGACGACGTGAGACAGGACCAGCTGGTGCTGCAGCTGCTGCAGGTCATGGACCGGCTCCTCAAGAAGGAGAATCTCGACCTCTGCCTCACACCGTACGGGACCATCGCGACGTCCCCCACTGGTGGCATGGTGGAGCTCGTGACGCCCTCGGTCGACCTGGACTCTGTGCTGCGGGACAGCAAGAGCATCACCCGCTACTTCCAGTCCATCCCGGCGCTGAGGGAGAAGGACGGCGACCGGGAGACGTGGCGCATCTCAGAGGAGGCCATGTCGCGGTACGTCAGGTCATGTGCGGGCTACTGCGTCGCTACGTACCTCCTCGGCGTGGGCGACCGCCATCTCGAGAACATTATGCTCAAGCCCGACGCCAAGCTGTTCCACATTGACTTCGGTTTCATCCTGGGGCGAGACCCGAAGCCGTTCTCGCCCCCCATGAAGATTAGTCGGGCCATGGTCGATGGCATGGGCGGGCCGGCGTCGCCGCAGTACCAAGAGTTCCAGACCTTGTGCTGCGAGGCGTATAACATTCTGAGGAGGCATGCCAACATGTTCATATCGGTGTTCGAAATAATGAGCAGCAGCAGCATCGCCGTCATCTGCGAGGACGCCGTCAACCACTTCGCCAAGCTCGAGGAGAAGTTCCAGTTCGGTCTGCCTGACGAGAGGGCCGTGGAGCACTTCCGGTCGCTGATCCAGGAGTCGGTGGGCGCGCTGTTCCCGCAGATATTCGATGCGGCACACAGGATCGCCCAAGCACTGAGAACGTGAGCGGTAAGGCGGTTGTGGGCAGTAGTATTAAACGGGGCATGCCACCATATCATTTTACAAGAGCACGCGTGCCCACCCCGCAAGCCACACGCCGGGACTCACTGTCACAGCTCGACAACAAAGGGCGCGCCCTTGTCTTTGTCCGCCTCCACGGCTGGGCCGACCTGCAACGCCTGGGACACCCGGGGCCCAAAGCTGATGCGGGCCTGGTAGTAGTCGAGTACCAGCTTCGGCAGCCGCTCGACGAGGAGACCGGAGCTCACCCAGTAGCGCTGGGGGCCATGCTTCGTCACTACAGCCATCTCCACGGACCCGTCGGACGCCTTCCTGCAGCCGAGGATCTCGGTGACGTCGTTCAGACCGACCGTGAACTTGTTGCCCCGCCCCTTCTTGGCGATCTGCCGGCTCGACAAGGACGCCGCCCGCTCGGCTTCGGCCTGCTCCCGTGCCCGTGCCCGCTTTTCCCTGGCCAGCCGCTTGCGCTCCTTCTCCAGCTGCTTCTCGAGCTTGGCCTGCCGCGCCGCCTCCTCCTTCTCGCGCCTGAGACGCTGCTGCTCTGCCGCCAGCACTGGATGAAGGTTACTCTCGGGCTCCCACGAGTTCTCGGACTCCGGGTACCCCTTCCATTTGATAAGATACTCGAACTCCCGCCACTTCCTGCTGTATCGGCTCAGTCGCACGGCCTCGACCTCGTAAGTCGGGCCGTCCTCTTCGTTGAACTGGTCAATGACTTCCTGCATCAGTGAGCTGTCCGCTGACTCAGTGGGCGTGCTCTCCGAGTTCTCCTTGGGAACGCTGTCGGTGGGTGGAGAAGGTACTGCGGGATTCACGGACTCGGGACCTGGGCATGCAACTGATTGGACGTCTAGAGAAGTAGGAGCTTTGGTAGGGCGCTTGTTTTCCGGAATTGAGTCCTGCATGAAGTCAACATCTGTCGCTTTGCGCTTGTTGGTTAAAGAAGATTCGCATTGATCTCTATCTGTTGGAATACGCTTCTCTGGAGGTGTGATTTCCGGATTGGCATTCTCCATGACTGTTTCCCCCTTCGAGACCATTATAGAGGTATAGAGGTTTTCCAACTCGCGGAGTTCGAATTACGTGATACATACAACGCCACCATAAATACGAAAGTGTGTACACGATCAGCCTTTAGATGATGGGCATAGGCCCTGCCTTGCCGCTGAGCACCGACTTGTAGGCAATGCTTCTTCAGAGGTCCGATATTGCAACCTCAGACAGCTTGGAGCAGGAGGAAAAGCAAAGTATTTTACATGTATAAATTGCGCCTCATATATCATCTACTGTTCACATGGGGGAGCCCAGGATGCCCCGGACACGGTCGAGCACGCTGTTGGGCATCGACGGCATGCGGGCAACGCCACTGGGTGTGCTCCACTGGCGCTCGGTCAGGCGGCGGCCACGGGGCGCGGGCTTCCTGAGGAGGCCCTTGACGGTATCGTGGGTCGAGACCTGCTTGACCTCAGTCATCGGTGGAGACGGCGGGAGAGCAACGGGCTCGCTCTCGTCGTCAGCATCGGCCTCCTCTGGCTCGGGGATCGTCGGCGTGGGCTCCTCCTTGGCATTGGGGCCCTTAAGAGAGGCCGACAGTGACGGGACCAGAATCTCGGTGGGTTCGGTCGACATCGGGCGGGACACAGCCTCATCAGCCTCGGGGCTCGGCGGGGCGGGTGTCGCGGGGGCCTGGCTCTGGGGCGTCGCGGCGGCCGACGACGCCTTCATGGCCGCCCAGCGGTCCTGGAGGTCGTCGGGCTCGTCTAGAGGCAGCTCCTCGGTCGGGTAGTACTCGGGTGCCCTCGCAACGACCGACTCGGCCCGAGTCGACATCGGGGTGACCGCACGCGACGGCCAGACCGACGGCGGTTGGGACCGGATGTTCTCGCTGTGCACTGCCATGGCTACCATCTGTGCGTCCCGGGAGGCAGGGGCGACGAAGGCGTTGAGGCCTGGGGCGGTGCGGGGGCGATCCATGCCCTCGGGCATCTTGTGCTGCTCGATCTCCACCCGCGCGCTGGGCAGCTTCGTCGTCTGGATCCGTACACGGCGGGGCGGGTTGGGGATCGTGATCTCACTCTCGTCGCGCTGCTTCATGGCCGACTGGAGTGGCCTGGGCCTGGTGGGGGACGGCACGCGGATCTCATGGCGGGGATGGCCCTCCATTTCGAGCAGTTTACGGGCCCTAGGGACCCGTGGCTGCAGGACAACGAGGTCGGGGTGCGGCATGTCGATCGACTGGGTGACCGTGACGCTGAAGTCGGGCTCCTGGGGGGAACTGTCGGACTCCGGGATGAGGGGCTCGGGCTCGGAGTCCTCGGAGCGGTCAATGGCGATCGCCTCAGGCAGGGTCGACTCGGCGGTGGCCTCGAGATCTCTCGGTGCCTCGAGGTCGGCGGCCGGAGCGTGCAGGTCGGGCACACTCGGTATGCGGGCGTCCACAAGCCCATGTGCGCCCTGCAAGGACCGCAGGGGGCGGGGGCTCGCCATGGTCGATGCCTTCACCGGCTGCCCCGTGTACATGCGGGTCGGCCTGTCTGCGAGGACGCTGGCACCGCGCATCGAGGCCGACACACTCGGGTTCCGGATGGTCCTGGGCCCGCCGACGAGGGCTGGGTGCCGACCATTCACTGCACTGACAACGGCAGCGGGACCAGGCGTGTGGATCCGGGAGACCGAGGTGGATGGCGGCATCGACTGGGCGAGCTCGACTGGAGAGCTCATGGGGATGTCGGCCGAGGCAATAGGGAGGGGACCGTCAAGGACAGGCTGGGAGACGCGGACCGAGTGGCCGATGGGCCCACTGATCGCCTCGCCGGGCTGGGTCTCGATGTCGAGCACGGGCTGCGACACCCGGACGGAGTGGCCGATAGGACCACTGAGGTCCTCGGCGGGCGGGGCTGCCAGGTCAAACACGGCCTGGGAAACCCGGACAGACTTCGCCATCGGGGCAGGGGCGCTGGAAACGGTCATGTCGAGGACAGGCTGGGACACCCGCACGGCCCGGTCAATGGGTCTGGCCCGGGCAGTGGGGGAGATGTCGGACGAGCTCACCCGGATCGTGTTCCTGATGGGCTTAGCCTCCGCAGCCTCGCCCCGAGGGACGGTTGTCTGGCTGACCTTCAGGGCCTGCTGACTGGGGCGGGGCGCCTCCATCCAGGCGGGTTGGACATCCGTGGCGAGCACAGGCCGCATGCTGAGCTCCGGGGACGCGCGGGGCGACATGGCTTCCGAGCTGAGCCGCGGCTTGGAGATGAATGCCTCGTCGTTCGTGTACTGGTGCGAGAGGGCGGGGGAGGCGTCCTCCTGCTCGTCGTCGACGTCGGACTCGCGCGGGCTTCCGACGCGGGTCGGCTCGACTGGCTCGACATCCACGGTCCCCATCTCCGCAATGTCACGGGCGGGTTTCCGTCCGATCTGGATAAAGGCCGAGTGCCCGGTAAAGGCGGACTGCGATGCCGACGACGCCATGGAGTCGCGGGCTGGCCGGACGATGACATTAGCAGGCTCGGGCTGGGTGCGGGTCGGCGCTGGACGGGGAATGCTGGCAGTCGTCCAGCTCGTCGGGCGGGCGACAGTCTCGCCAATAGTGCGGGGCTCCCCGAAGACAGTGGGCTTGGTCGGCTCCTCATCGCCCTTGGCGTCCATGATAACGGCCACGGTCGGGCGGACAGCGGTGCCGAAGTCGAGGGCGGGTGGCCCGGTTTCCTTGGGGGAGGCGGGCCTGATCTCGTCGAGTCGGGACGTTGGCATCATCTCGTCTGTCTCGATCACTCCGGGAACAACCTCGCTGCCAAAGCTGACGGGCTGCTTCTCGGCGGGACTGGGCGAGTCGGGTCTGATCTCATCAAGCTTGGGCGAGTCTGAGACTGCGCTGGTCACCACGACACCGCCAGGACGAATAGCCTTGACGGGTCTGGTCCCGTCCATCTGGGCCGCTTGCACTGTCGGCCGCACCGAGGGGACGTCAGAGTCGACCTTGGTAGCAAGGGCCGGTGAGTCGGGTCTGATCTCGCCAGGCTGAGCGTGGGACACAGCATCGGAAACAACCACGCCGGGGCGGATGGCGCCCATGTCGCGCATGCCGTCCATCTGAGCAGTCTGGACAGTCGACCTGACTGCGGAGCTGAACTCGGCCGAGTCGCTCTTGGCAGCAGGGTTGGGCGAGCTGGGTCTGATCTCGTCAAGACGAGGGCCGCGGGGCATGGCATTGTCGGTAACGACCTCGGCGACAAGCTCATCGCCAAATCTGACGGGTTGCTTCGCAGCGGGGCCGGGTGAGTCGGGTCTGATCTCGCCGGGCTGAGCGTGGGACACAGCGTCGGAAACAACCACGCCGGGGCGGATGGCGCCCATGTCGCGCATGCCGTCCATCTGAGCAGTCTGGACAGTCGACCTGACTGCGGAGCTGAACTCGGCCGAGTCGCTCTTGGCAGCAGGGTTGGGCGAGCTGGGTCTGATCTCGTCAAGACGAGGGCCGCGGGGCATGGCATTGTCGGTAACGACCTCGGCGACAAGCTCATCGCCAAATCTGACGGGTTGCTTCGCAGCGGGGCCGGGTGAGTCGGGTCTGATCTCGCCGGGCTGAGCGTGGGACACAGCGTCGGAAACAACCACGCCGGGGCGGATGGCGCCCATGTCGCGCATGCCGTCCATCTGAGCAGTCTGGACAGTCGACCTGACTGCGGAGCTGAACTCGGCCGAGTCGCTCTTGGCAGCAGGGTTGGGCGAGCTGGGTCTGATCTCGTCAAGACGAGGGCCGCGGGGCATGGCATTGTCGGTAACGACCTCGGCGACAAGCTCATCGCCAAATCTGACGGGTTGCTTCGCAGCGGGGCCGGGTGAGTCGGGTCTGATCTCGCCGGGCTGAGCGTGGGACACAGCGTCGGAAACAACCACGCCGGGGCGGATGGCGCCCATGTCGCGCATGCCGTCCATCTGAGCAGTCTGGACAGTCGACCTGACTGCGGAGCTGAACTCGGCCGAGTCGCTCTTGGCAGCAGGGTTGGGCGAGCTGGGTCTGATCTCGTCAAGACGAGGGCCGCGGGGCATGGCATTGTCGGTAACGACCTCGGCGACAAGCTCATCGCCAAATCTGACGGGTTGCTTCGCAGCGGGGCCGGGTGAGTCGGGTCTGATCTCGCCGGGCTGAGCGTGGGACACAGCGTCGGAAACAACCACGCCGGGGCGGATGGCGCCCATGTCGCGCATGCCGTCCATCTGAGCAGTCTGGACAGTCGACCTGACTGCGGAGCTGAACTCGGCCGAGTCGCTCTTGGCAGCAGGGTTGGGCGAGCTGGGTCTGATCTCGTCAAGACGAGGGCCGCGGGGCATGGCATTGTCGGTAACGACCTCGGCGACAAGCTCATCGCCAAATCTGACGGGTTGCTTCGCAGCGGGGCCGGGTGAGTCGGGTCTGATCTCGCCGGGCTGAGCGTGGGACACAGCGTCGGAAACAACCACGCCGGGGCGGATGGCGCCCATGTCGCGCATGCCGTCCATCTGAGCAGTCTGGACAGTCGACCTGACTGCGGAGCTGAACTCGGCCGAGTCGCTCTTGGCAGCAGGGTTGGGCGAGCTGGGTCTGATCTCGTCAAGACGAGGGCCGCGGGGCATGGCATTGTCGGTAACGACCTCGGCGACAAGCTCATCGCCAAATCTGACGGGTTGCTTCGCAGCGGGGCCGGGTGAGTCGGGTCTGATCTCGCCGGGCTGAGCGTGGGACACAGCGTCGGAAACAACCACGCCGGGGCGGATGGCGCCCATGTCGCGCATGCCGTCCATCTGAGCAGTCTGGACAGTCGACCTGACTGCGGAGCTGAACTCGGCCGAGTCGCTCTTGGCAGCAGGGTTGGGCGAGCTGGGTCTGATCTCGTCAAGACGAGGGCCGCGGGGCATGGCATTGTCGGTAACGACCTCGGCGACAAGCTCATCGCCAAATCTGACGGGTTGCTTCGCAGCGGGGCCGGGTGAGTCGGGTCTGATCTCGCCGGGCTGAGCGTGGGACACAGCATCGGAAACAACCACGCCGGGGCGGATGGCGCCAACATCATGCGAGCCATCCATCTGGACGGCAGACTTCACGGCAGAGCGAGAGTCAGCGGCAGCAGTCTCGAGGTCGTCAACAAAGCTCATCGGGTGTGCAGGGCTTGGCGAGGCGCGGATCTCGTCGACATCGTCGTCAACCGGCATATGATCGTCGGTGACCGCCTCAGCAACAAGCTCGTCGCCAAAGTTGACAGGACGCTTGGCAGCAGGGTTGGGCGAGCTGGGTCTGATCTCGTCAAGACGAGGGCCGCGGGGCATGGCATTGTCGGTAACGACCTCGGCGACAAGCTCATCGCCAAATCTGACGGGTTGCTTCGCAGCGGGGCCGGGTGAGTCGGGTCTGATCTCGCCGGGCTGAGCGTGGGACACAGCGTCGGAAACAACCACGCCGGGGCGGATGGCGCCCATGTCGCGCATGCCGTCCATCTGAGCAGTCTGGACAGTCGACCTGACTGCGGAGCTGAACTCGGCCGAGTCGCTCTTGGCAGCAGGGTTGGGCGAGCTGGGTCTGATCTCGTCAAGACGAGGGCCGCGGGGCATGGCATTGTCGGTAACGACCTCGGCGACAAGCTCATCGCCAAATCTGACGGGTTGCTTCGCAGCGGGGCCGGGTGAGTCGGGTCTGATCTCGCCGGGCTGAGCGTGGGACACAGCGTCGGAAACAACCACGCCGGGGCGGATGGCGCCCATGTCGCGCATGCCGTCCATCTGAGCAGTCTGGACAGTCGACCTGACTGCGGAGCTGAACTCGGCCGAGTCGCTCTTGGCAGCAGGGTTGGGCGAGCTGGGTCTGATCTCGTCAAGACGAGGGCCGCGGGGCATGGCATTGTCGGTAACGACCTCGGCGACAAGCTCATCGCCAAATCTGACGGGTTGCTTCGCAGCGGGGCCGGGTGAGTCGGGTCTGATCTCGCCGGGCTGAGCGTGGGACACAGCGTCGGAAACAACCACGCCGGGGCGGATGGCGCCCATGTCGCGCATGCCGTCCATCTGAGCAGTCTGGACAGTCGACCTGACTGCGGAGCTGAACTCGGCCGAGTCGCTCTTGGCAGCAGGGTTGGGCGAGCTGGGTCTGATCTCGTCAAGACGAGGGCCGCGGGGCATGGCATTGTCGGTAACGACCTCGGCGACAAGCTCATCGCCAAATCTGACGGGTTGCTTCGCAGCGGGGCCGGGTGAGTCGGGTCTGATCTCGCCGGGCTGAGCGTGGGACACAGCGTCGGAAACAACCACGCCGGGGCGGATGGCGCCCATGTCGCGCATGCCGTCCATCTGAGCAGTCTGGACAGTCGACCTGACTGCGGAGCTGAACTCGGCCGAGTCGCTCTTGGCAGCAGGGTTGGGCGAGCTGGGTCTGATCTCGTCAAGACGAGGGCCGCGGGGCATGGCATTGTCGGTAACGACCTCGGCGACAAGCTCATCGCCAAATCTGACGGGTTGCTTCGCAGCGGGGCCGGGTGAGTCGGGTCTGATCTCGCCGGGCTGAGCGTGGGACACAGCGTCGGAAACAACCACGCCGGGGCGGATGGCGCCCATGTCGCGCATGCCGTCCATCTGAGCAGTCTGGACAGTCGACCTGACTGCGGAGCTGAACTCGGCCGAGTCGCTCTTGGCAGCAGGGTTGGGCGAGCTGGGTCTGATCTCGTCAAGACGAGGGCCGCGGGGCATGGCATTGTCGGTAACGACCTCGGCGACAAGCTCATCGCCAAATCTGACGGGTTGCTTCGCAGCGGGGCCGGGTGAGTCGGGTCTGATCTCGCCGGGCTGAGCGTGGGACACAGCGTCGGAAACAACCACGCCGGGGCGGATGGCGCCCATGTCGCGCATGCCGTCCATCTGAGCAGTCTGGACAGTCGACCTGACTGCGGAGCTGAACTCGGCCGAGTCGCTCTTGGCAGCAGGGTTGGGCGAGCTGGGTCTGATCTCGTCAAGACGAGGGCCGCGGGGCATGGCATTGTCGGTAACGACCTCGGCGACAAGCTCATCGCCAAATCTGACGGGTTGCTTCGCAGCGGGGCCGGGTGAGTCGGGTCTGATCTCGCCGGGCTGAGCGTGGGACACAGCATCGGAAACAACCACGCCGGGGCGGATGGCGCCAACATCATGCGAGCCATCCATCTGGACGGCAGACTTCACGGCAGAGCGAGAGTCAGCGGCAGCAGTCTCGAGGTCGTCAACAAAGCTCATCGGGTGTGCAGGGCTTGGCGAGGCGCGGATCTCGTCGACATCGTCGTCAACCGGCATATGATCGTCGGTGACCGCCTCAGCAACAAGCTCGTCGCCAAAGTTGACAGGACGCTTGGCAGCAGGGTTGGGCGAGCTGGGTCTGATCTCGTCAAGACGAGGGCCGCGGGGCATGGCATTGTCGGTAACGACCTCGGCGACAAGCTCATCGCCAAATCTGACGGGTTGCTTCGCAGCGGGGCCGGGCGACGCTGGCTTGATCTCTTCGGGATGGGGTTGAGCCACAGCGTCTTCAGTTACGGTCTCAGCAACAAGCTCGTCGCCAAACCTAACGGACCGCTTCGCAGCGGGGCCGGGCGACGCTGGCTTGATCTCTTCGGGATGGGGTTGAGCCACAGCATCGGAAACAACCACGCCGGGACGAATATCGTCAGCCTCATCGCGCTTTGGCACGGCCTTCTTGACGGGCTCGGCGGGGGTGGGTGACTCCGGTGGTGTGAAATCTCCTCTGTAACTCATGGGATGCATGATTACCGGTGCTGCTGCGACATCCGCCACGACTCCAGGCAGCTCGGCCATGTCCTCGACAGGGGGGTACTCCTCGGCGTACTCTGAGGGCTGGGATTGAGAAACAGGACTCTCCGCAAGCCCTGCGGTTTGTTGAACATCAGCTGATTGCGCTTGTTGCGCGGATCTGTTCGGATTAAGGATCTTCCGCTTCTTTCTGCGGATAAGGAAATGAATGCTACAGAACATGACTAGGAACACTAAACTACAGGTTAAAAAGAATGCAAGTACTAGAATCAGAAGTAGTATTGTTATGGATCCACTGATAACCACTGCGTCCAGCACTTCCACCATGTAGCGCTTCAAAATTTTTCGATCGGAAAATTACATTTTTGATTTATGGTACCAGTAAACAGTAGAAACCAAGCCAAACCCCCACCCATTTGCTTGCCATCGCGTGAAAACGACATCATCAAGCTTTATTCAAACCAGCCAGGCCCCAAGCATGCCGGCCTTCTTCTCAATCGCCACAAAGTTGGGCGCGTCATCCTTCGCCGTTGATAGAGAAGGGAAGGGTAGACCGCTGTCACCCTCGTCAGCACCGGCCAACAGAGCGAGCTGCCAGCGCGACCAGGGGCACGCATAGAGGTTCGTGGCGAGCTTCTGGACGTGGCTGATGAGGCGCCGTGCTGTCCATATGGGATAGGCGTGGGGCCCGCACACAGCCCGCCCGTGGTCCTCGAACTCGGCCTGCTCGACGTGGTTCGAGCAGACCCGCTCGATCGACCGCTGGCACTCCTGCAGGATGTCGCTGCGGCTCACAGGCTTGCGCTCGATCTCTACGAAGGTCTGGGGGGCGCGCTTGTGGGCGATGATGTCGTCCCGGGTGGCCATGCGGATGCCGGCCTCGCCCTCCGGCACAGCGGGATCGGGGTCGACGGGGATGCTGTCGCGGCAACGCTGGACGAAGACCTCGGGCGCCAGGCCCTTGAACCTGTCGCGGATGTTGCTGGCCGCGGCATCCACGACGAGGTCGAACCGACTCGCCAGGGCCCACACCATGCGGATCATGGCGTACAGCGGGGCAGAGACCACCATGGTGACGTCCTCGGCATCGGGGGCGAGCAGACGGTTGCCCACAGCGGCGCAGACGTACTGGCACGGCGCCTTGTTGTTGCTTGAGGCCGTGGTGATGACGCAGTGCACCGCTGCCCGCACGGCGTCCGCGGAGGTGGTGTTGAGGGCAAGCGCGGGTAGGGTGCCGGGCGTGGAGTTCGCCTGGAGTGCCGTAACGACGGCGCGGAGGTTAAACGCCTCTGTGGCGGCCACAGTTTGGGCGGCGGGGGCTTCAGCGTCACTGCGGGCGCGGGGGTCCGACTCGTCGTCGCGGTCGTCCAGAGAGTCCTCGTCGTTCGCCATGTGGGGGCGCTTCTCGGGCATCGACCGGCGAGCACGCCGTGGCCTCGTCTTCAGCCGGATCGTGTCCGCCTCGCCGTCGGGTGTGAACGCGTCGTCGTCCCGCTCGTGCTCTGGTGAGTTGGGGGCCGACTGGGCCTGCTCGGCAACTGTGAATAGGGCGCGGTAGGCCCTGGAGGTCTTGGGGGCAGCGGCGGTGCGGGCGTCGTTGCCGTCGACCAGGCCAGAGGAGACGGTCTCCTGGTCGAGCCCGAGGAACTGGCCGAGGTCATCCCGCAGGAGGCGTCTGACCTTGCGTGCGCCCTCGATGGAGATGGTGAATCCCGAGGCGGCGACCTCCTCCTCCGTAGGCATGGACCGCAGTGTCGAGGCGACAGAGAGGTCGGGCCACCGCTGGGACACGGGTCGCGTGGGGGCCAGGTCGTCTAGGTGCGTGCAGATGTCGAACGTGCTCCACTCGTCGAGCTCCTTGCCCTGGACGGACATGAGGTGGGTCACGTAGTTCGACTGTGCGAGCCAGTCGTGCCGCACCTCCTTGTCCGAGTCCGCCGCGGTGTGCTCCGTGCGGAACAGGAGGTCGAGCAGCAGCGTGCGGGCGTTGAGTGTGCGGCGGTCCCTGTATCTGAACCTGTTGCCCTCGAGATCGCAGGACCGGGGCCAGGCGATGGCCGCCCTCCTGTACCACGTCCCCATGAGATCGTCCACCTGCGACCGCATCAACTCGAGTTTGGCCTCGAGTCTGCTGACGAGCACGGGCACGACCTTGTCTGGTCGGGTCCGGATGAGCTCCATCAGTTCGGGGGCGCTGGGGCCGTAGATGAAGGAGAGGTGGTGGATGTCGACGTCGCCGAGGATGCCGGGCGTCGTGGGCCGGACGCGCTGGTACGCTTTGAGTTTGTCGAGGACGATCTCAGTCCGCTTGATGTGGATGTCGTGCACGAGGCGCTCGTCCTCGAGCAAGGCGAGGTCGTCGCAGGCGGCGTTGGTGACGCAGACGTTGGAGGCAGAGTGGCGCGAGGCAGCCTCCTCGTCGAACTCAGCGGCGGCCTTGGCCTTCTTGTCGGTCTTATCGAGCTCGTCGAAGGCGTAGTACGGGATGGTGCGGTACGTTGTGTTGAGCACAGACTCCCCGACGCTGTCCATGCCGGTGGACACGGGGGCCCGCTCGCTGTCGGGCTGCTTGACGTAGGACCGGTCGTGCCGCTGCCACGTGCGGAGGCGGTCGATGACCGTCTGGCGGTGGGGCTTCTTCGCCTTGTACACGCCGCTGCGGGTGACCATGTCGTGTGGGATGAGGCGGAGCAGCGTGGCGAAGGGGTCGGGCTCCACCGGCCGGGAGACTGTCAGCTCCCGGATACGGGCGTCGAAGGGGGCGAGGTGCCGGCCAGTGTCGTTCGACAACCGCAGCAGGGCGTCCACGGAGGCGCCGTAGAGCCCGATGGGGTGGTAGAGGGCGTAATCTGCAGTGTCAGCCTCCTCCTGCCCCTCTGCATCGGGGGTTTGGGACCGGGCGTCGAGGTACTGCTGCAGCTTGATGGCGAGGGAGCCCCTAGCCTTGAGGGCGGTGCTGCGGCCGACCATGAGGCGGGGATCGACCAGGTCGGTGTTGGTGAAGAGGATCGAGAGCTCGTCAAACATGGTGGTGGGCGTCATGTCGTACTGCTCGAGCACGTTGGTCGCTGTGAAGGGCTGGAAGAGCGCCATGAAGGCCGGCTTGTGCTCGTCGAAGAACTCCATGTGGGTCTGAAGCGTCTTGGCCTGGAGCAGGCCGTTGCAGATGACCTCCGCGAAGCAGGCAGCCCAACCCTCCTTGTGGACTGAGACGATCGTGCCGGACTCGTCAAAGACATACAGAGGCCCCAGCTGGGTCATGACGTCGTCGCTGACGTTCTCCTTGGAGTACTGCAGGAAGGCGTCGGCCATGGCGTCCTCGATCACAGTGTACAGGGCATAGGAGAACCAGTCTGAGTGCGGCATCCGCTCGCGGGTGGGGACCGGCGAGGGCGGGTTGACCACAACTGTCTTGGCCGCGAGTTGGCGGCGTCGGGAAGACCTGGATGCGGCGGCCCGGGCGGCGTTGATCTCCTCGTCGAGGTCCTCGGACCCAGACTCGGCGTAGTACACGTACTGCTTGCGGCGCTTCCTGCCCTTGGCGGCCTGCTTGGCGACCTGCTCCTGGGCCTCATCCTCAGTGGCGGGCCAGTTGTACGTGTCGATCGTGTACTGCTTCCAGTCCTCGGGCAGGAAGACCAGGAAGCCGTGGCGGAGGTCGGGGTGGCTTCTGAAGAGCGTGTCGATCGTCTGCACCACGCCCAGCGTCCTGATCTGCTGCTGACGGTACTGCTTGAGGACGTCCAGGAATGCATTGTACAGCTTCTGGTCCTTGGCGGCAACGGTCTCTGACACCGCCGGCCCGAACAGCTTGCGACGTACCAGCATGATGTAATCTCGGGCAACCCGCATCATAGTCATCCGGGTCTCCTCTGAGAAGTTGAACTCGGGACCAGGCTCGTCCGGGATCGGTCGGGGAGCTGGGGCAGACTTAGTCACGGCCGCGGCCACTGCGGCGCGGGTCTCGGTCGGGGCGGGGGTGGAGTCCAAGATGTGACGCTTCTTCATCTTGGCCTTGACGTGCTCGGAATAGTTCCCTTGGTCGTCGAAGCGGTACTTCTCGGGCAGGAAGGCGTTGAACTTCGTCAGGATCGAGGGGTCCGCCCCGACCAACTGCCGGAACTTCATCACCACCTCTAGTGTCGATAGTACCTTGCGGCGGTAATCCTGCATGGACTTGACGAACTCCGCGTACACCTCTGAATCATGCCGGTACTTCTCCTGGATGAATCCCAGGAACTGCCGGGCCTCCATGAGCGGGTTCACGGGGCGGTTGGCGGTCTGGGTGCCAAGCTCAGGCTTGGGGGCAACAAGGGCTGTGGCACGAGGCACGACGCTGTTGGCGTTGGCACTGGCGACCGCGGCCGCGCCTGCGGACTGGGGCTTCGGCTGGGGAGCTGGGAGCACCGGGGGCGGCGGCTGTGGGGTCTGCTGCGGCGGCGGTGCGGTGCGGGTGGCGTCCTTGTCGTGGGCCGAGGACATACGGCTGATGAGGGCGTCGTAGTGGGCCTTCAGCTTGTCGTACCGAGCCTGCTCGTCCTCGGTGCGCTTGTCCGCAGGCGGGTAGCGGCCAAGTACCCGATCGCGGTCCTCCTTGGTGCGCTCGATCTCGACCTGCAGGACGTTGCTCTTGTTCTCCACCGGGGGTGGTGGTGCTGGTCTCCGTTGAGTAGCGAGAATCTCATCCAATTGTGCTCTGTGCTCGGGATCAAGACGCTGACGGATGCGATCGATATCAACGCCGGCGATGCTTGAGTTCCCTTGTAACGCTGGTGCCTGAACTATTGCAGCCTGGAGAGCTGCCGGCTGATGCTGCGATGCTGGATTTGCATCCACAGCGGCTGAAAGTGCAGTTCCAGCCGGGTACATGCCCTGGTTCGCTGGATTCGCTATTCGTTGACGAGATCATTTTCTGAGTGAAATTTGATTATCCGCACGCAGGACAGGTCAGCGGACACATGGAGCAGGCACCGGTACCGACAGATAGCAATACCAAGTCACCTGTTTCAGCTCTCAGCCGAACATTCGCAACGACTGATGATCGTACAATAAACGGCAATATTTACTGGCCCTGCTGCCGCTCGCGGGGCGCGCACCGGATGATGTTGTCGACCTTGAGAAGCTGGGACGCCGCCTCCGTCGCGGACATGACCATCTGGCGCTTCGACTTCAGGGCCTCGACGATGCCAAGCTCGCGGGCATCACCGACGCAGCCGTTCACAATGTCGATGCCAGCAGTCTTGTGCCCGCCAGCGTGGGCAGCGTGCAGCTTCGCGACGATGGTGTTGGCGTCAAGCCCGGCGTTCTCGCAGAGGATGAAGCAGATGTTCTCGAGGGCCTGAGAGAAGGACCTCATCGCAACCTGGGTCAGGTCCTCGCGCTCGTCGGCCTCGCGGGGAGACGGCGAGCGACATGAGCATCTCGGAGCTGCCCGCGCCGAGGCATGTGTGCCTGTCCTTCACCGTCTGCGAGAGAACGGCGAGGGCGTCGTGCAGGGAACGCTCAGCCTCGTCGAGGAGGTGCTTGGAGGCGCCGCGGAGGACGATGGTACAGGCCTGGTTCTTGGGGACGCCCGCGAACCGGATGAGCTTGTCCTCGCCGATCATGATCTCGTGGATGCGCTGGCACGTGCCAACCCTGGCCTTCTCGGGAGTGTCGAACGTCGAGAGAATGTCGGCGTCGAGAACGAGCGAGAGACGCTCGATGCCGTCGAAGTCGGCGTGCTCGATGCACATCACGCCCTTCGCCGCGAACTCCTCCTCGGCCTGGTTGTAGACAAGCTGGCGGTTGACGAAGCAGTTGATATCGTGTTTCATGATGCGGGCGCACTTGTCGCGCATGCGGCGACGCTCTTCGGACTCGATGGCGGCCAGCTCGGTGGCGCCCGAGACCTTGGCCTTAGAGCCGAAGATCTTGACCTTGTCGGCGTCCATAGAGGTGTTGGCGACGAGGACTCGCAGAGGGTGCTCCGGGTCCTCGGCCTTGAGGTCTACGGGGCAGCCGACGGAGATCTGCTTGTCAAGGATGAAGCCCTCGTCGAGGAAGGAGTCTTCCATCGTCTTGCCGAGCTTCTTGATGATCTGGATGTTGGCGAGGTTCGTCGACCCGCCCAGACGAAGAACGGCGTCCACGGCCATGTTGGCGAAGAACTTCTTGTCGACGTTGAGGATCTTGCTCGACAAAGTCGTCATGGCGATGCGGAAGAGCTCCTCTCTGAACGCCTCCTCGCTCCCGTCGTTGGCATTGGCGCTTTCAGTCAACGCAGCAAGGGCGGCCGCAGAGGCACGCTGGTAGCCCTCGCGGATGACGGGAACGGGGATACCGCGGGCAATGAGCTGCTCGGCCATGCGCAGGAGCTCACCAGCGAAGACGACAACGCTCGTGGTGCCGTCACCAATCTCTTGATCCTGTGTGGTGGAGAGGTTGATCAGAACTCTCGCAGCGGGGTTATCGACAGAAAGAGAGCTCAGGATAGTCGCTCCATCGTTCGTGATGGTCAGGGAATCAACACCACTCATGCTTTGGAGAATTTTGTCCATGCCAAGGGGCCCGAGCGTCGTCTTGAGCATATCGGCAATAGCAATAGCGCCAATGAACGTTGATTGGTGGGAAAACTCTCCCCTTTCTTCAGAAGCCTCTGACTTGAGCACGTTTCCACTGGACATGCTCAATCAATATTTCGCAGCTTATGGTTTCTCATGTTGTAGCGTTTAGAGGTGTTTACCGGGGGTTCATGCGAAGAAGGCTTAGGCTGTAGGCTGGACGGCTACACGATCCGCCGCCCAGACGGGCAGAGTGTATCTGGCGTTCTCGCTAAGTGTGGCTACACTGCCACCCCCTCGTGAATATGAGCGCAGCATCGTTCAAAACGACAAGTCTAGAGGCTCTCAAACAGTCGATTAGGTCTGTCCATGAGAACATCGTTCAGATCATCAACGAGGGGACGAGAAAGTGTTTCCGCCGTGAGACTTTTGCCAATCACTGTCTGCGCCTGAAGCACTTCGCCCGGGCTGGACGTCAACTCCTGGATGATCTCGGCGGGCGCCCCCCGGAGCCCATTCACCTCGAAGTCGCGTATGGGGCTGCACTGTTCGGTTCTGCCGGCACTCCCTCCTGTGCTCCGTACCGCCACTTTGCTCGAGCACTTCCTGGCATAATGCTCCGGCACAACGTCGTCGTGACTGTCACGATGGTCTCCGAATTCCGCACTTCCATCGTGTGCCCATACTGCAAAGCACACTTCAGACGTGTGGTGCACACACACCGCACCATGCTCTGCCAGAATCCCGCGTGCGAGGGAGCTCCATGGCGCGTTGAACGGCTACGTCGGCATCCCGAGCAGAGAGACATACTTCTCAATCTCTCTCACCGAGATAAGAGCGCCAGCGAGAACATCCTTTGGTGCACCTTCGATGCAACTTCAGATCAGATAGAGCAATCTCCTTTCCACTACGACTCCCAGAGAGGTGCTCATCCTCACTATCATTAACTTGCTAAGTTGAGCAAGCACGCGCTGCAGCGCGCGTGATATGCAGCGCACGATTGATAGAGTATGATGAACCACAATGCGATCCTGATGCTGCTTGGATCACTGTGTGTTTTGGACTCAACAATTCTAATCCTGCGCGGCACCCATGTGTTGTTGCACTCAAATCCCCTATAGTTTGGACCATTTACACCACCACGGGTCTAAACCTCCTCAGTAAACACATTGTTCGACCCTTCAATAGCACACCGGGCGTCCGGAGTCCAACACACATGCAGGGATCACACGCTGAGCCTGCTGGGCCTCAGTGGAGGTCTTCGACAGCAGGGTGGAAAGAGAGCATCAGTGGCGGCACTATCAGCATCCCGATGCTGTGATGATTTACATACTGTTGCATATACATGTTAGTGGCCATCAGCGGGTTTTGCTGACAGACACCGCCTCCCGCTGGAGCCGCTTCCCCTCCTGAACGTCGCCCTGACTCAGTGCGATCACGCTGAGGTTTGTGAGGGCGGCCGCCTCGGCAGTGCGGTCCCTGTTACCCCGTGCCAGCTCAAGACACAGCTGCAGCCTCTGGGCGGCCTCGTCGTCCTTCCCCACGGCCATCAAACAGCGGCCGTGAAGACACAGCCCGTCCAGCTGGAGCTCGGCCCGGGATGAGGCGAGGTCGCCGTCATATCCGAAGATGGCTGTATCTACGGCGTCCGTGCCGGGCTCCCTGGACAGCGAAGGTTCGTTCAAGACGGCCCAAGCGTGCTCGGCGTCCTCAGCGGCCTGCTCGTAGTGCTTCTGCTCATACCGCGCCCTACCGCGCTGGAGAAGAGCTTCCCCAAGGACGTAGGACGGCGGGCTGAGCTGGTCACCGTCAATAAGCTTCGTGGCGACAGCAATCGCCATATCCCCGTCGTCCAGACGGATATACGCGTTGGCCAGCTGCCTCAGTGCCCTCACATGTCCCGCCAGGTCGCCGTGCTCGAGGCTGATGTCCAGATCCTTCTTATGGTGTATAACCGCGGGCGTGGGCCGGTCGAGTGCCATGTAAATGGTCCCCATGACCGAGTGGGCGTCTGCCGTGACCATGCCGTGGTCGGGCACCTCTAGCGTCGACAGCCGGGACAGCAGACTCTTCCCGAACTGCAGGGCAAGGTCGGGTGCCCCTGTCTTCAGGGCTTCCTCGATGTTCGTCATGACCTTCGAAACATAGTGCGTCGCCCGCATGTATTTCCTCTTCTCTTCAACCTCCGTCTGAGGATCCTGCCGCGTCCGTCTTGGTGTGCCCACACGCCTGGACTCTGTCGTTGCCGGGGCTGTGGGCGGCCTCATGCTGCTGCCGAGCGTCCCTCCCAGCGTCGTGCCCATGCTGACATGCCGGGGCCCTGTCTGCTTGTACCGTCGTGACCTGGCGTTGGGTCGACTCCCGCTCGTCCCAGGCCTGGTCTTTGGCGCTGCGGGTCTCGACCCTGGCATCGATGTCTGAGGCCTGAACTGCCCCGTCCTAACGGTGAGCTTGTTGCCCCGCCCACCGATCGTCGCCCGTCCTGTCGAGCCAAGTCGGCCGCCCGCGGTAGAGGGCCGGCCCGCGGTGCCTGGTCGGGAGAATCGGAGTGCGGACTTGCTTCTCCTGTGGGCAGTGGGCGATTGCTGCTGACGCCAGAACTCGGTCCGGGAGTCGATGAATTCGAGGCCCGTAGAGATGACCTTAGCGATCGTCGCATTATTACGGAACGCCGGCTCTCCCTGCAACTTCTTCAGGAACTCCTGGTCGTCGTAGAGGTCTCCGAGCAGCTTCCTCGAGGGTTTAGGTCTACCGTCAGCCCCGGCCTTTGGTGTGGTAGGCATGGGGGTGGCGGGGTTCGATGCCACAGGGATGCCCATGGGCGACCGTATGAACATGGGCGACTGCACAGACGTACCTGGCCGCCCGGTGTCGTCGCCGAGACTGATAGCACGGGCGATGGCTGACTCCGCCTTCCTGATGCCCAGCTGATACTCGAGGATGTCTGGACGGATGCGGTGGGCTCGGTGGTAGTGAACAAGCGCGTATTCGAAGTCGCCGCTGGCGTAGAGGACCTCAGCCTGCTGGAACGTGGCCTGGTGGTCCTCGGCACCGGCGCACTTCTTCGCATCGGTGAGCGCTAAGTCATACTGTCCAAGACGCACATAGCAACGGGACCGATTCAGCAAGCAATGTCTGTCCTCCTCCTTCAGCTCGAGGGCTTTGGAGTATGCTGCGACGGCGCGCTCGAACGACTCCTGTCGAATGAATGTATCGCCTTCCACTGTGTATATGTGAAACAGATCAGCCTGTCCTTGTTTGCCACTTTTGTCCATCGCAGCGACAGAAGCTGAACTGGTGAAATCCTCGAAAATTTTCGAGCAGGATAGCGCCGCATCGCTGAGGCCGAGCGTGTGACAGCAGGACGAGCGGAGACAGCCTCCAGGTCGCATGTCCCGTCCAGCATGGTATGGCTGTGCTTGGGGTGGGGATAGCGTGATTAGTTTTTGGAGTACGGTCCGATTGGCACGCTAATTTGGACAGTCGCACCCCTTCAAATGCCCCTCATTCTATCGGTCAGCAGCCTATAGGGTCGCCTCGAAAGCCACCAGCGTTCGCCTCCCGGCGGGGCACATGTACGGGGTGGGAGCTCTGATCTCTGAATCTGACTCGATTAATGATCGATGATCCGATGATGAGGATCGACTGTGGATCTTTAACTTGAACGCTTGATGGAGTCATTTGGAGTCGAAGAAATTCACCGAAGTTCGCTCCTCTCACTGCTGCTGCTACAGCTATGGGCCATGGATCCGAACGATCAGCATCGATAGCTTCCAGCCAAACTAATAGGGTTGGATTTCTGTCGCCACTCCATCTCACCACCGTTTCTCAGAAGATTCCTGTTATCTGCGGCTGCATTCGCATTTCGGGCGCTTTCCCGCCGGCATTGATGCTTCTCATGCTTTTTATCCAAGCGTACCAGCTCTCTACGATCACGATGACCTTCAGCGACACACTGTGGTACAGAGTCATCCGTTGCCTCCTCCCCACCGTTGGCGGCCTCTTCACGGACAAGACAGTGGTCCAGGTGTCTTTCATTGTCGTGGTGATCATCGTGCTCCTCGTATGCTCCTGGACGGCCATGGAGATGATCGTCTTGGCCCGCACTATTCGGCAGGGCTTCCGATACCGCATGCTTGGCTACGTGCTGCAGCTCATCAACGGCGTCTTCCTCATCCCCATTGTGCAGGTCCTCTCGCTGCCCCTGGTCTTCGGGGACGACGGCAACGAGGAGATGCGCGGTCTCGTGTCTGCGGTGTCCCTCTTCTCCGTCCAGCACACGGCCTTCATCGTCGTTGCCGTCGCCACCCTGGTCGTCCTGTCTGTTCTGGGCGCATTCACCCGTCTGGTCTTCTTCTCGTCGCCCTACGACGACTCGTCTGTGCTCTTCATGGCCATGCCCACCGCGTTCATTCCCGTACAGCTCATCCTACTCGTAGGCCTCGCCGTGGTTGCATCCACTGGTGTCTTCGGTCTCGGCGAGCTCGTCTACTGGGCCCCCGCCGTCGTCCTGACCGTGCTCTCTGGCCTCATGGCCGCGGCCGTCCTCGTCGCCCCCCTGTTCGCCCACCCCGTCACCTACACCCTCTCCGTCGCCACATACATCGCCGCGGCCGTCAGCGCGGGCGCCACTGTGTCCCACCCCGCCGCCGTCTTCGTCGGCTTCCCCGTCGGCCTCGCCCTTGCTGCCCTGGCAGTCGGCGTTCGCTTGGCCATCGTCGTGGCCCGACTCAAGCCTCTTATGTACCACATGCAGGACCCCACTGGCAGCATGGCGGCCCTGGACTTCGAGGTCGAGGCCATCCCGATGCCAAGGGGCGTGAATCGGTTCGATTTCACTCTGTTCGTGTGGTTCCAGGTTTGGCACCATAACCTGTTCGCCGCAGACCTCCGCAGGCAAACAGACCGCCGGGAGATGCTGGCGGCCTCAGCCATGCGTGAGGATGAGGCCCACAAGCAGCGGGAGATGATCGGTCGGCTCCAGTCGCTGGTCTCGTTCGCATGCGCCGAGGCCTTCACGAGCGGCCGGGCCCGACTCACCATCGTCCAGTACGCCCTCACAGTCTCGGCCAACTACGAGGCAGCCATCTTCGAGGCGACGCGGGTGCCGATGATGGTCGAGCGAGACATCATCAAGCACCTGAGCATCGTTACGATAATGATGCTGGTCGGGCTCCACTCGGACGCCGACACGGTCCGTCACAAGCAGGACAGCGGCCTCAACGCTGAGGCCCTCGCACAGCTGAACCACAAGCAGAAGAAGGCCAAGGAGGAGGCCAAGGAGTCCCGCCGCGCCATCAACTCTTTCTGGCGTGCTCTCGACCAGGGCAAGCCTGACGTCAACGAGCTGCTCGCCATCTCGCAGGAGATCCACAAGCACAGCACTAGCGCGGACAAGCTCTACATCCAACTCATCAAGGCCTTCCCCGAGCGAGACAACATCATCCGGGCCTACGCGGACTTCGTCACCGTCGTCCAGCAGGACCCCGAGTACGGCGCGCTGATCAACGCGTGCGCCGAGGAGATCGCCAACCAGCGCATGGCGAGTGACACCTCATCGAACTCGGCCTCGAGCTCGCGGTCCGGGTCCCAGGCCTCCATGAGCTCCCGGGCCCTGGAGAACGACGTGCTCACCGTTATACGGACACATTCACAGGCGACGACGTCGCTGTCGGTGAGCAAGCTGCGGCGGGCAGTCCTCCTGCTGCTCTGTGTGATCACGGCCATCTTCCTCGTGGTCGGGCTTGTCTTCCAGCTCCGGATGTTCATCCTCGACAGCCTCCTCACCGCCCTCGCCGCGTCGGGCCGCATGGACTTCTACACTGCGGAGGCGACGTACCTGGCGCTGCTGACGCACGTCGAGGAGGACTACCCCGGCCAGTTCACCCACGGCATGCTGACCACAGATGACATCATCCACGACAGACTCCAGCAGGCGATAGACCTGCTCGAAACGAGCACCCACGCCCTCGATACTGCCGCCTCCTCTGCCATCACGGCCTCCATCTTCGGGGAGATCTTTGAACACGCCCGGCAGCCGTCGTTCCTGGCCCGGTACTACCTCGACACGGCCCCCATGACCACTCAGACCGTGGCCGCGTCCGTCGTCAGTGTGGCAGCAGCCCTCGGCGTCTCGTTCCTGCGTATCCACGAGGACATGCCGCTGGCCACCGATGAGGACTTCATCATAGCGAACGGACTCGCCTCACTCAGAAACGGCATCGATTTGCTGCAGATAGAGATCGAGGACGCCACGACGACCGCCCAGTACGTCGGGCTGGGTATCGACTTCATCGCACTGGCCGTGGTCGTACTCGTCCTCCTCGGGCTGCAGTTCTTCCTGCTCCGCCGCGCGTTCAACACGGTTACCCTGCACCAGGCTGAGAACATCAACGTCTTCCTGCACATCGACAAGGCCATCGTCAGAGACATGATAAAGACGACAAACGTCGTCGAGAAGCGCCGCAAGAAGAAGAAGAAGGGACCCGCCCGCCGCGCCATCTCCTTCGAGCCCCAGGCGGCCCAGGCAGAGGTGTCAGACACGGACAGCCCCCACACGGGCGTCAGGGTGATTGAGGACATCGACGGCCCGACCCTCAGCCTGAGACGGGAGTCGCTGGACGACGAGATCCCAGACGACACTGACACCGACGGTGACGGCCATGTGCACGTTGTCATCGAGGATGACCGGGATGCCCTTGAGGACGAGCACCTCGCTGCACTCGAGGAGGAGCTCGCCAGCGACGCCCGGCAGCTGCATATGATGCGGTCTGTGCGGCAGAAGGACGGCCACGAGTCAGTCAGCGGGTCCGAGTCCTCGGCCAGCAGCGACACAGACGGCGCGGCTGAGTCTAGCGAGGACGAGGCTGACCTCGAGTACCGTCTCAACCAGGTCAAGGCGGTCCACCGGAGCCTCTTCAGGGTTGCCCGGCCCGTCTTCCTCGGGACGCTTGCCCTGCTCATCACTGCCCTCACTCTGGCGGGCACGGTTGCCGTCAGCCTGGTATACGACGCCCTGACGATCCCAGAGCTGACCGAGTCGTTCGAGGACGTCGGCAGCATCGAGCATCTCATTGAGGACCTCGTAACCCTCAGCGACCAGCGCTCCTTCTCCGCTCTCGAATTCGTGGAGGCCAGCAGCGTGGGCGTGTACGACGCCTATTGGGACATTGACGACAACAGACGCATCGCCGCCATCGCCGAGGAGCTAGTCGGCTACCACATCGACGAGACCAACCTGAACACCGTGGGCGCCGTCTGGGACCTCGCGGACAAGATCGCATACCGGGAGAAGGTCGAACTGGCGCTCATGTGGGCTAATCTGACACTATCGGACGCTGTTGGGTGCCAGATCATCGACTTCGAGTACAACTACACCGACGAGACCTGGTTTGGCGAAGAGGACGCGTCATACGGCACCGAACGGGCGACCAATGGCTTCTACTCCACGAACGCCGAGGACGCCGCGTCGCCCCTGACGCTGGCCGACAAGGCGCGGGCCGTGGCGATGGACACGCTCTACTGGGAGCAGAAGAGCGTCGTCGTCAACAGCCTCGAGACCGTCCGGGCGGACGTGCTGGAGCAGATCGAGGCAACCGGCGCCGAGACCCGGGACAAGCTCGACTATCTCTTCTACGGCAGGATGGCCGTCATGGTGCTGTTCGACGCCGTCGTCGTGTTCACGGTTGTCCTGCTGTTCAGCCTCGTCGTGCTCAAGGCCGCCATGCGCCGTCTGGCTGACAAGATCGACGACATCCGACACCGCGTTATCAGGAGCCAGTCAAAGTCCGTCGCGTCGTTCAAGCGCGCCACTGCCGTCGGCCACGTCGTCGTTCTGGCCGCGAGCACCGTCGTCCTGGTCATCGCCGTCGGGGGGGCCACCTACACGCTCTTCCTGCTCAACGCCAGCGTCGATAGCCAGTGCGACCTGCTCCTCGACCGTGCCCGCATCAGCGGCGTGATGCTCGACTTCAACGCCGCAGTCGATGCCTACGTCGCCGGTGCCCGCAAGTTCACCCAGCGCCCCAGCATCAGCTTCCTGACCGACCTCGAGGACGACCTCTATGCGATGAATGCCGCGCTGGCCTCTGTCGTCGGCTCCATGGCTGCGGAGTACACCTTCTCGGACGCCACGGTCACTGGTCTGACCGCATCACTCGGGACCCTGAACGACACCGTCTTGATCGCGACTCAGCTGGTGTTCTGGGCTAACAACGTGCCCTCGACGGTGGCCACAGAGTTCCAGGGCATCGAGTACGACATCACTGCGGAGAACACTTACGACTATGACCAGATCCACTACACTAGACCCTACTGCTACACAAACAGCACGTATGACGCTACTCTCGATGCTGAGACACAGACCGCCATCGCCAGAGCAATCCTGTTCGACGAGAAGTTCGCGGACCTACAAACGGCGTTCCACGAGGGCATCGTCGCCTTCGAGAACGAGGCCCTGGACCAGATCGACTCTGGCATCGACGCTGACACGTACAGGGGCGACATCTCACTGATCGCGGCCGTCGGCTGCTTTATCGTCATCGTCGTCGTCCTCGGTGCCCTTGGCATTGTGCTCCTCTCGGTCTCGCCCGCCCCCGCCAGGAAGCTGTCCGTCATCCGACAGCGGCTACACGCCAAGGCGACCCAGAGGTTCTACCGCATGGCCGCGGCGACCCTAGTGATGCTGGGGCTCATCTTCTTCTGCCTGACGGTCTACTCCGAGCTATGGCTGCCCGTAGGGATGCACGTCGGGCTGCTAGACACGGCGTCGGGTCGATGCGTGCATACCATTGATGCTGTCGCCGAGGCGCTGTTCGTGGGCATCGAGAGGAACGCGGCCACGCAGCACTACATCGCAGCGGCAGCAAACCTAGAGGAGATGCAGGAGCTGCACGACAAGATCACCAGTGAGGCATCCATCTTCATGAGCGCCATCAACCTCTTCCTGCCCGACAGCGTCGCCCTCAGCAACACCGCGAGCAGCTGCGACAACTGCACGGTAGTCAAGGCTCAGGCGTACGAGCAACTCGTCGAGATGTTCATCGCTGCGGTGCCCGAGCTCAACCCCGCCAACGGAGACGGCACCTGCCTCGCGTCGGGCGGCACCTCTTCGCCTGCACTGGCGGCTGTCCTTGAGATTGAGCAGCAGCTGACGCCGATCTTCCTGGAGACATTCGAAAGCTACGCCGACGCTCTGTCAACCGCGATGACGGCGTACCGCCTGATCAACGTGCCGCTGTTGTTGTTCGCCCTCGGCTTCCTCCTGCTATCGTACCGTCTAGTCTTCAGACGCATCTTTGTTGCGCTTAGCCGTGACGAGAGCATCGTGCTGAGCCTGCTTGTCATGATCCCGAAGGAACACGTCGCGAACAACATGATGCTCGCCACCTTCATCGCCGAACACGCTATTGATAACTGATAACTAATTGTACACTTAAATATCTGATTTAGGTCGTCTGGTAACACAAGGGAAACATTTACATTACATCGGCATAAATACACTATCTGATGATTAAAAGTTGGTCGTCATTGTTGGCGTCCGTGTCAGGCGGCGGCACGATGAACGTCACAAAGGCAGGCCCGCTTCCATCAGCCAGCCGGCGATAGAGGCCAACTGTCGTCAGGCCCTGGATCGCCAGCTCCTTGTAGACATCGCCGTACGCCATCCCAGCGAGGGTGGGGGGCAGCGGGACCAGTCTGAAACGGTGCGCGGCCTCGGTGGCGTTGTCGTCGGCCCTGTCGAGGAAGAGACGGTTGAGGAACTTGAGGGCGGCGGGGTTGGAGTAGGCCGAGGGCAGTGCCTGGTAGTGCCAGTCGTCCGAGAAGAACGACGACTGCTGGAATATGTGCGAGAAGAAGTACCGCGTCTCTGTCTCCGACGACGTCAGGATCGCCTGCTTCGTGCCATTGCTCTCCACGGTGATGTGAGGCCTGGCCGTCAGCTGGATCTGCTTCACCTCAGCGTCCAGCATGAGCCCAGTGACGAGCGAGTCGTTGGAGTTCACCATCGAGCTGACCGGCGACACGATGATGGCCTTGGCGGCAGTGAAGTTGCAGCGGTCGAAGTCGTATCGCGTGGGCTTGCGGGGGCAGTTGACCACGAATATTGTCCGGTCGCTGTACTGCTCGTAGAAGCCGCTGGGGATGCTGTCTGGGGTGAGGAAGACGATGACAGTGTGCTGCTCCACCGCCGCGAAGTCTACGAAATGATAGAACCGCTCGAGACGGCCGAAGAAGACCGTGTGGCCCTTCACGTCGGCCACGCGGTTCACGAGCGAGCAGCCGTTACCCTCAGGCCGGGCAGCACTGGTCTGTGCTGTCCTGGGCGTCGCGGCGACAGACCTGATGTAGTTGCGGGGCAGCGTGTCGACGTCGCTCTCCATTAGATGACTGGTCATCGGCCCGGGCAGGTCGACGTCGGGCTCGGTGCCGAGATCTGCGTCGAGGGCCTCCTCCTCAGCGTGCTTCTTGCGGTGGCGGTGGCGGTGCCTCTCCTTGGGCTTGTCGTCATTGGCGCCGACCGCGACGTCATCGACAGTGATGACCTCGACCTGGGGTTCGGCAGGGACGACGATGGGGTTTGACACGGTCACGGACCTGCGTCTGGAGGACATGGAGCCGCGCCTCGACCCGTTCAGCGAGGTCCGCTCGGTCATGTCAAACTCGCCGTCGTACGTCTCTTCTCCAAAGTGTCTCAGCATGTCTGCCTCCCTGCTGGACCTGGCAAGGACGAACAGTGGTTGGCCGGCGACAACGCGGTAGTCCGGCGGCGGGTTCAAGAAGAGCTCGGTGTTTGTGCCGTCAGTGACCTCGACGCCGAGAGCTACAATGCATCCCTGTTGGAACAGGTCAACGGACATCTCGCCGTACGTTTGGCCCCCGTGCAGCAGCGGGACCCTGGATCGGTAGACGCTGTAAGCCAGACCCTGGGCGTAGAGCTGCAGCCACTCAGGGGCCTCCACGTGTCCGACGCCAAGGGTGCCGTCGGCGTTCTCCTTGATGTCGACGAGCAGGCCGGCGTGCTTTAGGTGGTCTGAAACAGCTCCTGTCCGCTTAGCCTTCTTTTCGGCCATCAGCTTGGCCGTCATCAGCTTCATCTCGGGGTTCATCGCCTCGAGGTCGGAGTCCTTGAACGTCCTGACGACTGAGTGAACAAACGTCGATAATCCAGGGACAACGGCCGCCGTCGACAACACAGAGTACGTCAGATCTCGGAAGGCCAGGAACGTGACCATGCGGCGTCCCTTGCCGAGGTGGTCCAGGGGGTTGAGCGCCTGCACGACGTGGTCGAGCTGGTCTTGAAGGACTCGGGCAGTGTCCGCGTTGAGGACCTGGAGGCAGATGGGCAGGGCTCTGTTCTGCCTGACAACTGACAGCAGTGCCTCGACGACCTCGCTGTCGTCGTCCAGAGCCTCGTGGGTCCCCCCCGAGAGGATGTACATCTCAGAGGCGCGGCGGATGTCAGCCCTAGCCAGGTCTGCGGGGTCGTTGAAGGAGCCCTTGATGAAGTGGATGATGCCGGGGATGGGGGCGGTGGCGGAGATCTCCTTCTCGATCGTCTCGTCCCAGCGCCGTGTGATCATCACGACGACCTTCTTGCCGGCGTTCTTCTTGCCGTTGAAGAAGGAGTCGAGGAACAGTCTGAGGCCATCGGGCGTGACGGAGCCTGTCACGACGATGTGCTTGTCACCGGCCTTCTTGGAGAAAGAACCGTATTCAACGTTGGTCTGCAAGATTCGGTAGATCTTGTTGGTCTGGATGGGAACATAGAGCACTGTGACCAGGATCACGGCGATGATGAAGAACCGACCGACGATGCTGATGGCAACGACGTCCCCGAAGCCCACCGTCGACATGGAGGAGAGAATGAAGTAC
Source organism: Carpediemonas membranifera (assembly GCA_019828565.1). NCBI lineage: Eukaryota > Fornicata > Carpediemonas > Carpediemonas membranifera. The sequence continues at coordinate 145,247 of JAHDYR010000029.1, read as the reverse complement.
ATTGAGTCGAAGAAGTGGAAGCGGTACTCCTGCTGCATGTCGAACACGACAACCTCGATGAGATGCATGAGACCAGCTGCAGCGACGACGAAGGTCAAGCCAACGACAACGAGCTTGACAAGAAGCATCGTGAGGTTGTTGATGGCGGGGATGATGTAGCTGCTGCACCAATAGACGTGCAGGATGCGCAAGAATGCGAGGGATGGTACGAATTCAGCCCATGGCCTTGCCCAGCTGAAGGGCATCGGGACGAGAGAGAGCAGGACGACGGGGCTCACGAGGAACCGGAGGAGGTTGGGGGTCGTGAAGAAGGCGAAGGTGTAGTCCACAATGAACCAGAAGGGGATCGTGAAGTTGATCCACCTGAGGGCAGCGGCGATGGTGTCCATGGAGAGCGAGTAGTCGGACAAAGAGGGGATGAGCTCGACGACACGGGGATACTCGGAGAAGATCACATCGTTGAAGAGGTCCCTGGTGCCAGGTCCCTGGGAGACGATCGTCTCGAGGATGTAAACGCCGATGTAGACGAGCGAGAGGGCGGCAGAAAAAGAGAAGTAGGATAACGTTATACGGGGGCTGTATCAGGTGGGAAGTGGTCTAAATAGTACATACCGATCGCGCATAAAGTTCACAAGCCAGGTACGGTCGAGGTAGCGGCGAATAACAGATTGCTCCGCCTCCTCGCCGACAATCGGCTCATCTTCGTTTCCGTCAATATTTCCATCTATGTGATCACTTTTTGCTTCTGTACATACCGTAGCCTTCATCTTGCAGCTTCATTGTTGCACTATGTTGGCTCGATTTCGCGAGTTCACTGCTAAACTGCACTGGCCCTCTTACGTCACTGACGACATTGGGCGGAAATTAACGCATCTAATCCGTGTAATAGAGCCGTAAGGTAAGGTAGAGCCATTCCTTATCCTCCATGAACTTTTCGGGCCTCAACTCCTGCCTTACCGCAAAGATCACTTGCCAAAGATTTGGGATTCATACATTTCAAACAAACTTTACTTAAACCTGGTTCTCGGCCTCCGCGTTGGTGACCGCCTTCTCCTGCGCCATTGGCTTGGCTGTGTCGACGTCCATGCCCTTATGGGCCACGGTCGGGTCGACCCAAACTGTGGGGCTCAGCGCCGACGTCACGGGGACCCCGACCCTGGCCTTGGTGTCCTTGGTCACGGTCCACCCGTCGCTCGTGGGTAGGCCGTACGCGTTGAGGGGGTGGCGGCGTCGGTTAAACGAGGTGGGGTCGAACCTGTAGGGCACCCGCTTGGCCTTCCTGATGTAGAAGCCGCCGTCACGCCACTCGACCATGCGGACCTCGTATGGGACCACCGTGCCAGCTGCCACACCCGACTCCTGCTGGGTCAGCCGGGCAGGGTCGTTGATCGAGCCGGATCGATCCCAGGTATGGGGGGCCAGGCCGACGGGGAGGGCCTCGCCCTTGTAGTTATCGTAAAAGGAGCGGTTGTCGCGGGGGTGCTCGAGGCCGAAGAGGTAGGGTGGGAGGTAGGACCGCCAGCCAACCTCGTGCGACGTGCGGGCAAGGAGGATGTCTACATAGGTCGACTCGCCCCCAGTAAATGAACCCGAGTTGGCATAAATGACCTTGGTCGGCAGGGTGCGCGGCGCCTTGGTCCCGTCCGACAGCAGGCTCTTGTACCGCATGTACGACCTCAACACCGGCACGTGCGAGTGGCCGGCGACCTCGACGAGGTAGGGCGAGCGGCGCATCCAGTGGCCGACGTTGCCCGAGAGACTCATGCGGAACATGGCGGCCGTGGCAAGAGTGCCGTACCGCTCGATGGCGTGGAACAACATGTCTGAGTACTCCTGGACGATCTCGCTGAGAGTGAGGGAGTTACCGTCCCTGAGCTGGACGACTTCGCTCTTGATCACGTCCCACTTCTTCTGGTACGACGTTGTCAGGGCAAGCTTGAAGAAGTACGGCGTCACTGGCTTGAAGTAGAAGAGCAGCAGGAAGTATGTGAAGAACTTATTGCCCGTCAAGGAAGAGTAGTCCATCCATGCCGGGTTGGGCCGGTCCTGCATGTTACCGCTCGCCGCAGCCAGCCTGCTCATGTAGTAGGTCGCGGGCCTCTTGAACTTGGCGCCCTCGTACGGCATGCTGAGTATGTCACAGAAGTGACCGTGCTGGAACCTCATGCCGTTGAAGCAGAGCTCCTCGCCCTCAACAATGATGAGGTGATCGCCGAACACCTCGCGGAGGGAGGCCGTGTCGAGCTCGTCGTCGTGGTTGCCACGGATGTAGTAGACGTTGACGCCGTTCTTGGATATTGCGAGCAGCTTCTCGACGACGGGATAGATCTGGCCGGAACGGAGCAGATCGACGCAGTTGGGGGGCTCCTCAGTGAATGGAACAAGCCACTGCTCCAGAACATCGCCGCCGACGACCAGGCTATGGACGCATGTGTTCGGATCAGCCATCTCATCGAGACAGACCGCCAGGGCACGCGAGTTCTCCTCCGTGTGCCAGTGGCAACCTACATGGAGGTCACTGATGACGCGGACAATATTGCGCTGCAAGCTATTGTTGAATACATGACGTTCGGCCGCCATGCTTTCCGTTCCGATCAAAAGGCCCATGTTAGTGGATTTGATTGGTGCCGGAACCAGACGCTGGAGAGCCCATCTGACACCATACTACCGGCAGACACCGTGCTTTTACAGGGACTGAAATCTACCAGCGTCGGCTAAATACAGCATCCAGGATGCATTCGCCGAGTCAACATAAAACAGACTTCAAATCAGGGCTATGCTTTATGTTACACTGAGCCCGCTGCCTCTAAAACCCGTACCCGAATGGCCCGTCGGCGAACTGGTCTACGGCCTGCATCGCGTACAGCGTCAGCGCCTCATTATCAATCTCCTCGCCCTCCTCGTTCCCATGGCCCCCGTTGTCCTGAGTCTTGAGCATGTCCAGTGCCTCAAAGTCCATGCCAACATCGTCGTCGTCAAGGTCGGCAAGTTGACCAACTGTGTTCGCTGGTGAATCAGTGGTATCGTACATGGATACCATGCGGGTGTGCCAAGTGGGACTGTCATGCATCGGCGGCGAGTCAAAGCAAGTCGCATCCGAAAATAGCGAGAACGAATCTGAATCGGGCGAATCTAATCCGATTCTGTCAATCGACTGTACGATCATCCCTGGTGACAGGGACTCGTCCCTCAGCATAGGATCGCCTAGAGTGATGTCGCGGATGGGGGAGTCGGAGTTCACCAGCTGGCTGTCCAACAGATGGTCATAGCCGCGGGATGCGGGCGTGTCGTCAGGGTCTCCGGGTGTGAAGTCGGTCGGGTCCACCATCCGGATCGGGATGTCGTCGGACGGCGTCCCCACCTCGACGGGCTCGGCCACGGGCTCGGCCTTGACAACCCGCCGCGGTCTCGGCGGCCTGGGTGCGATCGGCTCCTCCGCGGGTGAGTCGCAGCCCTCGCTGTCCGAGAAGTAGTCGTCGTCGTCCCTTGATGCGACGCGGGACGGCCTCCTTGGTCTCGACGGGCCTTTGAACCGCTGGGAAGACAACTCTCGGGTGATGCTCGACATGGTCGTGCGCTGGTACGTGTACTGATGCTGGTGGGGGATGTGCTCGGGGTAGTCTAGGAGCGTCGCATACGCGGCGAGGGAGTTCTTCCGGTCAACCACGAGCTTCATACGGAAGTTACAGGCTACAAAGTCATCTACAGACATCTCTGCGGGCTTACGGCTGTCCTTGCAGATGAAGTAGATCGTCTCGAGCGAGTAGCGCCCGCTGTTGGCCTCGTCGGTGTTCTCCGATCGAGAATTACGCCTCCCGCGCTTCGGCGGCTTATACGGTTTCTTTTCAGATCTACTACGGTTCGTCTTACCTACTTTGACGAGCCGGACGCCTTCCCCAACGCGTGTTTCGAACTCTTCGATGATTTTCTTGTACACAGCGTCGATGGGAGCCATAGGCGTCAACAGACTGTATGAGCGCTGTTGTGCTTCTAATTCTACAGAGTTTGATCCCGTTTGCGAGTGCTGCGGGTCGCTGTCCTCCATAATTGCCAGTCTGTGGTTTGGCCAGAAGATTTTGGGGAACGGCTCGATAATTAAGGGGATTCGGCCACTTCTGTGTGAGTTTTATGTCCATTCAGCTTATATAATCTTCCTTGACCCTTGTCCAGCGTGTCCATCTCTTGGGGATTTTCGTAAATTCACGGTCCTAGTACATCATAAGGTAAGGTCACTGCCTCAACCATCTTCCTCCCCTCAATGGCTTGCCCTCAGCGACATCCCATCGGTATCGCGGCAGAGGATCTTCGTCTTCGGCACAGACAGCGAGCACCCGATTAGGCGCAAGCTCTCATGGAAGTGCCTGAACAGGCCGTTCATCTTCCGCTGATACTCTCCTTCCTCCGTCTTCCACTCGTCCATCATCCTCTTCATTTTTTTGATTGTCGGAAGAAGACCACTTCTCACACCTCCCATGGATAGCGGCCCCATAGCTCGGGTGTGCCCGTGGGACACCGATAAAACCGCTTCTTGCCCAAGATCCCGGAGATTGAGTTGTCAAATCAGAATAATCAACCTAAACATCTTTACCAGTCAACCCTAACCTACATAATCGTATTACATGTTACATAATCACCGTGTGAGCTCTATAACGGTGTCCTCTGCCTGGTCGTACCGGAACAACGTCTGGCAGCCCTCGAACGAGCTGATGGCGTCAACAACCAGACCCCGTAGCATTTCAGTGTGGGCCTCGAGCCCGGTCGCGCCGCACTCGGCCATGAACGTCTTCCGTACCTCAAGGATCTGGGCGGCGAGGCGGATGTAGTTCAGCTCCATCGTGCCCTGCAGCCCGTCGAGGCCCAGCGTCTGGTGCCGGTGGACCCCCAGGCCGGCCCGGGTGCTTCTTAGCAGTTCGGTCAGGGCCAGGTCGAGGCGGCCAATGAGGGCGTCGTCGCGGTGCTCGGACGCCATGAACGCCTTTGCGTACGTCATCGGACCGCCGTTGACCCAGGCCGTAACGATCCCCGCCAGCTTCTGGGTCAGCGGGCCTGCCGGACCCGCGTCGACCCTGCCAACCTCCGTCTCTGCGGCCAGAGACCTGATGAGCCTGGTGGCGTCGTCGAGGCCGGACGCCTGTGCCTCGAGGTCGGTGCAGGCGATCTGGATGGGAGTGAGCACTATCTCGAGAACTGCGGAGACGGTCGCCCTGCGTGTCCGCGAGGGCAGGCTGTCGTCGCAGATGTAAAACCTGCAGTTCTTGTACAAGTTTGTGCAATGGCCCTTCAGCTCCTTCTGCTTGGCCCACAGCATGTCGGCCCGGAATACACGAACATTGTTGTGGCGGTGGTAGTTGGACAAGGCGGCGGGCAGCGTGTCGAACGGCGTCGGCGTCGACTTGGCATCGAGCTCGGCCATGGACCTCTCCTTCAGCACGCCCCATTCGCCCTCTGTCATGCGGCGCAGGGGCTTGAACGAGACTGTGCCGTCCGCTCCTGTGTGTACAAAGGGCGCGGTGGTGATTCTAAACCGGGAGTAGTCGTCACAGACGCTGAAGATGTCCCTGAACAGCACCGGGTCCGTCTTGACGACCTGCAGGTATCTCTTCTGCGGGTCTGAGAGCATGGCGTCCGTCGGGAAGTCCCGCGACGACACAAGGTGGTCCCGCATGGTGAACTCGAAGGCACCCTCCATGCGACGCTGGAACGTCGCCACGTGCTCGCCCTTGCTGCTCTTGTACACCTGCATCGACGCCTCCTCCCGCCACCAGAGACAAACCAGGAAGAAGTCCGGGAAAAGCCTGTCCGCGCCGGCCATGCGCCACCACCGGGCATGCCGCTCGAGGAGGCCGGCCATGGCGGCGGGCATCGTGTCGGGGTCGATGGAGACGAGGCGGGGCTGGAAGGCTGTCAGCACCTCGATGCACTTCTCATAGAGGGAGTCTGCCTCGAACAGACCGAGCGCCTTCTCGATAGTCGCCACGCGGGTAGCGTCCCACGGCGCGTTCTCCGAGGCCTTGAGCAGTGTGAGTGCTGCCTCCGCGTTGTTTCCGAGGGCGCTGTGCATCGAGGACAACTGCCCCGCGAACTTGGCGGCCAGCACGTCGTATGACCCGCTCTGATGCAGGTGCTCTAGGAGCTTCACCAGCGCCTCTGTCTTCCGGTCCTCGTGCGTCTGGCTGTCCGAGTACGTGTGAAGGTACTGCAGGTGGTTGAGCAGCACGCTGACCTCCTCGGTGAACTCAGCAAACATCGCCTTGGTCGGGGACGCTGGGTCGACCAGGACGTGTGACAGACACTGCTGCAGACGAGTCGCCAGCGTCTGGTTGTAGAGCCTGGCGTTGTACAGCTCCTCCAGGGCAGACAGCGTGCTCACACAGGCGTCGTGGAGGTCCTCAGCAGTCGAGGCGGCCTGCTGGATGGCCTTGGTGTACACATGCACGGCCAGGGCCCGGGGCGGGTCGCAGGGCAGAGCGAACAGCCGCAGGGACGCCCCGATCACAGCGCTGGGCCGCAGCAGCGCAATGTTCCGCATGATGAGGCCCTCTGCTCTGAGGCACAGCCGCTGGATGATCTGGAGCGGCGTCAGCTTGAACCTGGCCTGGTAGAGCTCGACCTTAGGGGCCGACCCGTCAATGGACCCGTTGTGGAGGGGGTGGTGGATTAGTGCGAGCATCAACTCGATCTTCTCCACGGCGGCATCGTCAGCCATCATTATCGCCCGCTCGCTCGCCTGTGCCGCCAGTACGTGCATCTCAAACCACAGCGTGTTGAATGGCGAGTATAGCAGCAGACGGGCGAGCAGCTTCATGTTCGCAGGGGATAAGAATGGTCTCAGATGCTCCTCAGAGGCGTAGTAGATGAACTGGTACAGCGTCGTGACGCACAGTGAGAACATGCTGTCCGAGTCAGCCTCGATGGGCGGCAGGGGCAGGTCGGTCGGCCGGGACCCCCGCACGTAGCCGTAGGGGCGGGGGACATACGGCACACACTGGAGCGGCAGCCAGCAGTCGACGTCCAGGGGCACATGGTCAGCTGCGATGTCCGCCACCGACTGGGCCAGCTGCACCAGGTATCCGGTGTTGCTCATGGGGGTGGCCGTGACGAGCTCCCTCAGCAGTCGGACGGCGTGGGGCGAGTCGGGCATGAACTCGAGCAGCCTGTCGATGACGACGTCGTTGAGCAGCACCCTGGTCGACGGCGCCTGCTTGGTCGGGTCGACCCTGTCCTTGGGTGAGAATATCGACGACCGGATGACCCTAGCCAGGGCGAAGGCCAGCTCCTCCCGCTCTGCCCCGGACCCGCTCGGGCAGACCCGGAGGAAGGCCGCGGTCCGGTTGGCGACATCTGCAGCGCCGAGCACGCGGACGAAGCCCTCTATGGACGCCGCGAACGCCCTCATAGCCAGGACGCGGAGGCCAGTGAGCTCGCCGTGGGCGGCCAGACTGATGATCATCTCGGGGACGGCGGTGATCACGCGGACACAGGCGGCGACGTCCGGGGACTTGGCGACGACCTGCAGTATCCACGGCAGTGCATTGAGTATGGCCTGGGCCTCGTCCCACGAAGTAGTGCTGAGCTTCTGCAGGGAGTTGTTGAGCGGGTCGAGCAAAGACAAGGCCGTGTCAGGGGTCCGGACACCGCGGATGCCGTCGGTCAGCGCCTGCCACAGCTCCGCCCGGCTCAGCACATGGAGGGTGTGGACCAGCGTGGTGAAGGCCGCGGGGATCGAGGCCGCCGTCATGTCGATAAGAACGGCAATGATCTCTGATAGGAACTTCGTCACCTCTGTCGGGGCAACGAAGTCGAAGTCCCGCAGCACCTGCAGGACATGGTTGACGTTGTCCAGAGGACAGTGGAGCAGGTCGTGCAGCCGCTGGTCGTCGGACAGACACGTCGACTCCAGCCTGACGTCGAACGACAGCGTGCCAAAGTGGCCACCGTCCGTCTCCAGCTCGATCTCGTTCAGGTCGTCCAGCAGCACACCGTCCCTTGTACGGTGCAGTTTTAGGGTCCTAGGCCCAGTGTGGACGACGGTGGGGGTGCCGTTGGCCGCGTGCTTTCGGAAGAGGGGAAGAACACCGTGCGCCCATACCTCACGTCTGAACCGCTTCCTCGACCAGTTGGCGACCGTGACGTGCAGCGACACGTCGTCTGTCCGCTCAATCGGAAGGATAAATGTGTCGTTAAACTGCGGATTCTGTTCGTGGTAGAATACGCGAGAGACGGCGCACCGACGCCGGGAGCAGTCCTGCAGACCAAGGAATGATCGCTGAAGCTCTGCCGTCATCTCGCCCTCAACGAGCCCGGCGTCACTGAGAGCGGCGCAGGGGTTGTCTCCCACGGCTCTGCCGAGTGCTATGCCGCCCAGTACTCTGTGCCCGACCATGGGTCTGATGATTACCTCGTAGTTCTTGTTGTTCATGAATGACCCGTGCGACAAGGTGATGTAGACGTCGGACCGGTCGAGCTCGGGCACGGGGGACAGGTAACGGCCAACAGCACCGATGAAACGGTCCCCGATTCCCAGCAGGCGGGGGGCGTCGGCGAAAAAGTTCGCCATGGAGTATGCCCGCAGCTGGAACGCCACCGACAACGATTGGACGTCCTCGTCCTCGTTGGGCGTCAGCAGGAGCACAGGCCAGTTGCCCGCCCGCAGCCCGTGGACCACGAGCACCATGCTGCCCTCGAACACGACCGAGTCCCGCCCAGTCGTCATGATCTGGGTCAGTACAAGGTCCCCGAGGTGGTACACACCGGTCGCCCGGGGCTGCCGGTACGTCTGGACGACGGTGTCGCCGTTGGGGCCCAGCCGGCTGATCTCGACGACCGTGATCAGCTCGAACACGATGTGGACGTCTGCTGCACGGGGGGCCCGGCGGAGAAACTCGCCTGGTATGTGCAGAAAGGCGCCCCTGAAGCCCCCATTGGCGTTCCTGCCGTCCTTATCGAAGTCCGCGATGAGCTTCTCCGTGATGGGACCGTCCGCTGTGGCGAGATGGACCAGCAGCTGGAAGTGGGACGCCGCGGGGTCGTTCGCTGGGATGCTCGGGATGTGTATCACCAGGGCCTGGTGTGACCTGCTGCTGCCGGGCACCCTGTCCAGCAGCATCCCCCACCGGCCGCTGATGGAGGCGTCCCGTGTCATCATGATGTGAAGCAGCTGGAGATACGCGGGGGACGTGTTCCCGATCTGTGCGGACACCTGGTTGATCCCGATCATGCGGCGGGGGACGACGTCGAGGCCCATGCTGCTGCCACACGCATCAAGATACTCGGAGAGGGCTGCAAGAAGCTCCTGGCGCTTCTCCTCCGAGTTGCATGCGATAATGTCTCTGCGTTGGAAGTAAAGATTCAATAGCTGCTTTTGCACGGTGGCGGCGTCTTCCGCGCGCCTCTGAGCATGATACTGGCGCATAATTCGATGCCAATCGCGCGAAACTCTCAAACTATCATCTAGCAGCTGTGATTCTACCTTGTTAGCCATGATAATGTTGTCGTTGATACGGTAGGAATCGAAATGCCCTCAAGGTAGACACGCCGTCGTTGGTTTGTGCAAATCTGTCAAAACCACGAGTGGAAGAAGGACGTTTAGCAGGGTTACGAAGCTTAGCAAGGCTTGTGGGTGGCTCAGCTGCGTCAGCGAACACAAATTGGGGCCTCAGCTGCTTTGTCTTACGGGCAGAATTATCTTGCCATCGCACCGGCCGTGTCATGGCGGTCCTAATGGCCCAGTCCCGCTCAGTGCTGCTGTGCTCAGCGGCATACAAGGGATGGATCCAGCCATGTCCATGTATTCATCACGGACGCTTTACTGTGACACGGTGCGAACCACGCAGCACGGCAATATGTGCGACTACGCGACGTGTAAAGAGTGTATCGATGCAAACATCCTCGGTGACGAAGGCTGCGTCTATCTTCACGCAACAAAAACGTGCAATGCCGGCGGGATTACCGAAGGCTACTTCGGAGCCGCCATCCACGGCGCAGATAGCACTCACTGCAACGTACTGATACCAACGACCAGGTATGCGCCCGTCTACTCGCCATACTACATGGTTACCGTGATGCTGGCCATTGCGGTACTGATCCTATCCTGCTGCGCCTTCACCCAGCTCGTCATGCGGTTCAGGCGGGAGTTCAAGGAGGCGTCGAGGAAACGCTTCATATCGCTGGGCAGCCACGTCGTCGACCCGGTCCGTATCACCCGGGACTTGGACGGCGGCATGGGGGAAACCATGTATAATAGCATGTGAGGGTTATGGCTGGCATGTAAATGATGTAAATGTGACATAGCGTGGCCGACTCAGGGGCTGAGCTGGCTCTCGTAGTCCACCATCTGTTCCCGGATGAACTGCTCAACGAACTCCGGGTTACCCCCGACCAGCTGTTGCAGTGTCTCCTGCACACTCGCGGTCTCTTGGCGGGCCTGGGCGATCTCTGCGTCCTTCTGCGCGATCACACGCCGGCTCTCTACCAGATCTGCCTCCAAAGCTGCATGGGCCTGCCGCATCGACTCGAGCTCTACCTGCAGCCGCTCGTGGTCCTCTACCAGCCCGGCGTACTCTGCTACCGGGATGGAATGCTGCTCCTTCAGCTCCTCATCGATGCAATCCAGCGCCTCAGTGAGGATGGCCCCGTAGCCCATGGGATTCGTCCCCACCAGGGTCCGTGCCGCCTTCCTGTAGTGGTCCACTGCCCTCCCGGGGTCCGTGGCGAGCGCGGTCCGCAGCTCAGCCTCCACTTCCAGCAGCGTCGACTTGAAACGAGGCTGTCTGGCCCCGCTGAAGTTCACAGACGGCCAGCTGCTGCCCTTGAACACTGCGGCGGCCGTGGAGTCGTATGTGGAGGACTTATACACTCCCCGGTGCGGCACGTACTCCTTGAGGCGGTCCACACGGAGCACCGAAGCTGGTGGTAACGTCCGCGATGGCCGCGCCGCCTGTGTTGTCGATGGACGCGACAGCTCTCGGATACTACGCTTCATCTCTGGTACCGGCGTGCGGTGTGTGGGCGTGGCTGGCGGGAAATGGATGGGGCGGGCGTGGAACGTCTCCGCCGTGTTCGAACGGTGGAACTTGTGGGTACGTATTGGTGCTGTAGCTGGTGGGCGTGGAAATGAACCCTCGGCAGCCTCGTGTGAGATCCTAAGTCGCGAGCTTTTCATCGCCGAGTTTCGGGGTTGCGGGTTTTGCACCAAAACCATTGAATATTTGAGGATCTTGCACGATTTCTTGGCTGCCACACCCAACCAGCTTTGAGAGATGTTTAAATAACCGCTATATCACATGTAAATGCTGGCGGGCGTTGTGAGTCGGCGCCGCACGTCGCTCTGGCTGAGAGTCATGTCCCCAAAGCCCTCCGTCACCCTAGCCAGAGGATGCACGTCAATGGCACGGGTCGACCCGGACACAGCGTACTCAACCACGGCCCCCAGCAGGCTGGCCCTGGTGTCGGGCTGCAGGCCGCCGAAGTCTACGGCGAGGCCCCTTGCCGCGAGCTCGAGCCTGTCTAGCTGGGCGGGACCCAGCGGGGCGAGGTACTTAGGCATGTCAGTGGCGCTGGGTGCCTTGCTGAGTGCGGTGAGGAGTCTGTTGATTTCCCTGTAGTGGAGGGCCTCAAACACGGCCCGGCGGGACTGGTACTCTGAGACATGCCGCTGCAGCCGCCGCACAATATTGGCGCACGGGGCGACCGGCGCCCGTCCTGCCAGGATCCTGTCGAAGACGGAGTCGGTCTGGCCCTCGGTGTGCACCCATTCCTGGAGCCCCCGCAGTTCCCGCACGGCGAAGGGGGCGCTGGCGATGCTGTTGAGGAGGTACATGTGGTGCCCGACTGCCCGCAGCAGGCCGAGCGAATCCTTGGCTTGCAGCCGCCGGAGCCTGATCTCCTCGACCGCCATACCCTGCACCAGCCTCTGAAGCGCGGGCCGGTCAAACATCGGGGACGCCTGTGCGAACGCCACAGCCCTGAAGGCCGAGTCGCCCTCCTCGGCTGGCACCGCCCTCATGTATTGCCGAGTCGTGGGCGGGTCGAAGCCCTTGACGATCTCAACCATCCTCGCCTTCTCGCTCTCCAGCACGCGGACCCGCTGCCGCAGGGCCTGCAGTTCCGCCCGGTCCTTGGGCTTCGGGGTCTGGGTCCCTACGTCTGCCGCGCCCTTCTTGCCGTTCTCTGCGTCCATCACCAGCGATGCAAGACTGCTGTTGCGGGTGGAGAGCTCGGCATACTTCCGGTTGAGGTCGGCGTTACGGCGCTGGGACTCAATCAGCTCCAGCTTGGCCTGGGACGACGTCGACTTCGCCTCGGCCAGCTGCAACTGGAGGTCCTCCACCTGCTTCCGGAGAATAGCAGCCTCCCCGTCATCCGGGGGCGGAGAGACGGTTGCAGAGGGCTGCAGCGCAGTCTCCTCGGGCATCTCCTCCTCTGGCTCCACGTCCTGGGGCTCCATTGTCCCGCTGTTGTCGGGCACCTCAGCTGGGTCTATCCCACTGCTACCATCATCGTCCCTCGCCTCTTCATCTCCCCACAACACCGGGTCCGAGGCAGCGTCGACCTGGGCTACACCGCCGTGCAGGCTCATGGTCAGCCGGGTGAGCTCTGCGGCGTGCTCCTGTCTGAGCCTGAGCCTCTCCTCCCTCTCCCTCTGCAGCGTCGCCTCGAGGTCTGACATCTGCCGCACGAGCCCACGACTCCGCCCCACAGTCGACTCAATCAACTTCATCCAGTCGAGTGTCTCAAACGGGTCATGCCGCACGCCCTCCCCCCGCACCTTCCACGTGGTCCCAACCCTCTCCTTGTACTCGGCCATGGCGGCCAGGTCTCCCTTGAACTTGGTCCCGGTCTCAACCTCTGTGGCTGTGGGTGTCGATACTCCTAGAACCCTGGCCAGCTCATCCTCACTGATGCCCGCGACCTTGCCCACAGCGGGGTCGCCCTCTACTGGTATTGGAGTTAGTGCCGCGCCCCGGCTGGCCCGCAACGACTGCCGCAGGGCATGGTGCTCCTGCTCCAGACTTTCGATCGTAGCGAACAAGCGCCTGCGCCTACTGGCCTCCACCCATGCTTCCTCAGACGATTCGCCCGCATCACGGTCCTCGGCACCAGCAATGGATGCGGGCTGATCTGATGGGGGCGCATCCTCGTCATCCACGTCATACTCCATGAACTCTTGCCCTAACTTGGACTGTTCGGCGGCTTTTGCCTTTGCTTCGTCCTTGACGCGCTGGAGAGTGTTTCGCAGCACCAATATCGACGATAGGGACATCGAAGAGGAGGAACCACCAGCATTCCTGCTATTACTCCCAATATTGCTGTTCGTTGTGTCATCCATTGTACTGTGTGTTGTTTCCAAGGCCAGTTTTCGCCTTTTGTTCGTTCCAAAACTGCTGTGGCGTTTGGCCGATTGGGCCAGCGCTTGTCGTTGGCTGACCGAGCAATGACGCCCTTGCTTGCCCGTCTCCGTATTTACTGTGTTTACATCTCCCTGATATCGCCGAGGATCCCCAGCGCCTTGTCGAGGATCTTCTTCATCTCGAGACAACCGGCCCGCTTCTTGGCTATGGCGGGGTTCTCGTTCAGCAGCTCCTCCAGCTTGTCCTCGCGGTACAGCTGTACGGTGAGCTCCTGCTGCATCATCTGAATCGACTTACGGACCAGGAAGTACATCACACACTTGGGAATCATATCCTGGATCTTCTTCCGCTCAATCTCGTGATACGACTTGAGTAACTCCGGGATCATATCAATGGCAAGCCGCTCCGCCCCCGAGATGGGTCCGACCGCCCTGAGCTTCTCCGGCACAGAGTCGATCACCGGGCCCTGCTCGTTGGTGACCGCGTCCGAGGACAGGCCCCTCTTGGAGCTCTTCTTCGCCGTGTTCTTGAACATATCCTCCTCCTGTGCGGCGGCAGCGGCCTGGGCCTTCGTCATGGCCTTATCCATCGCCCCCTTCGCCCCGACGAAGTCAGGGTGGTTCGTGTTGATGTAGGCCAATTCGCACTGGAGAGTGTCTGTGAGGTACGTCTTGGCCGGGGCGTACAGCTTCCGGATGAGGGCGTTGGCACACTCAACGATGGCCGCAGTCAGCGCGCCGTACCGCTTCATCTCGTCGTTGGGCAGCTGCCTCGTGATCCTGAAGAGCTCATCCCTGACTAGGTCGAGGCAGTGCTTGCATGGCCCCTCCAGCCGGGCAAGGTCGCGGTGAACGAAGACCTCGAAGGCGTGCTCCGACGGGAAGAGGCTTCCGCTCGTGCCCGCTGCGTTGCGGACAACGGTGATGAGCTCGCCCTCAGAGATGCTGCCTAGCTCTAGTCTGTTGAGCATCGAGCTGAGCACCTCCGTGTAGATGTAGCTGATACGCGCACCGCCGAACAGCTCGTTCTTGCCAGCACCAGCACTGTTGCCCTCAATCACGGCGGCGTAGTCTGCGGCGAACTGGTTAATGAGACGGAGCAGGATGCTGGACCTCTGGCTCTTGGTACCGGGACCGGCGCCAAGGATCTCGAGCTCATGGACCGTTTTCAGCATCATGTCGTTGATCTTCGCACGCAGCTCGGGGATGGTACTCTTGATGTGGTTCTTGAGGATGAAGTTGAGCTGCTTGACGAGGTAGGGCAAACCCTGTCTCGAGGCGAGCGGGGCGTACTGCTGATTCGACTCGAAGAACAGGGCCTCATCCCTGAGGGAGTCGGCCACGGACTTGCTCTCGTTGATGTCCTTCTGACTCCTGTTGACCACGGCGACCCAACCGTGCTGGAGGGGGTACTGCCGGTTCTGGAGGATGTCGACAGCGTCAGTACCCTTGTCCATCAGGTCCACCTTGGTAAGCACGCCCACCGTGCGCTTGCCCTCGGGGTCGACAAGTCTCGCCATCTGGATGCCGTCGCTGGTTGCGATGTCAGTGTTGGCCGCCGTGACGGCGAGGATGATGGCGTTGGGGTTCTTGATGTAGCTGAGGACAAGGTTCTTGATGCGGACCTCGATGTCCTTGGGCTGGTCGCCAACGGGGTTCTTAGCGATGCCGGGGAGGTCAACGAGGGTGAGGTTGACGACGCGGGAGCTAAAGACGCGGAGGATGATCGCCTCGGCGCTGATGCCCTTGTTGGAGCCAGAGACACGGTCTGTGTCGTGGGTGATCTCATCGCGGACCTTCGTGAAGTCCGTGAACTGGCGCTTGGGGATGTGTCCAAACTCGGCGTACTCGTTATCGGAGCCATCGGACGCCTTGGGGATGTTGTAGAGCTGCAGAACAAGAGGACGGCGGGTAACAATGCCAGATCCTCTTGGAAGGAACTCCTTGCCGACGACAGCCTCAAGAACGGAGGACTTACCGGCCGACTGAGAACCGACGACGACAATCTGGGGGAGATCGATCTGTGCATCCACTGCAAGCACCTTAAAGACGCTCTGGAGCCTGTTAATAATAGGAATTAGCTGTTCCATCTGATTCTTTTCGTTTGACAGGTTGGTAGTTGCGGGTTTTACCCTGCAGGTTATCCCGACCCGAGACCCAGCCGACGGCCCAAAATATCTCGCCTGTGGAGCGATGGATGGGTGCTCTTTGGCTGCAATATGGCTGCCTCTCACTAGTGCTATGCCGTTTCAGCCCGACTCAGCTTCACCCAGCCTGCGATCCTGCACCCATAAAGTAAAGTATGGAAACAAAAAGCTTTAGTCAAACCATTAATCGAACCACTGGTGCAGGTTAGGGGGGTCCGGCAGCACCCCGTGGTCCATGCCCCCCTGCTGCATCCCGAACACTGGGCTGAAAGGGCCGGGCTGGATGACAGGGGCCGCACTGATCGGGCCGAGGTCGATCGCCATGGGGCCGGTCGAGGGGATGGGGTCAGGGCCGCTGTCTGTGCTGGTGACGGCGGACAATCGGGCAGAGTAGGCCTGGAGCAGCGTTTCGAGGTGGCCGGCCATCTCGGGCTGGACCGACACCACACGCCGGACTGCGTCGGTCCATGCCTGCAGGTGCATCTGCATGACCATGCCGTCGAGGTGGAATGCAGCCGGGATGGGGGGCAGGGCCAGTGAGAATATCGACGCGTCCTGGGCTGTCGCTGGACAGGCGCGCGCGAACCCCGAGGGGACGTCGCTGGCGTGAGCTGACCTCGTGTCGTCGATGGCAGACCTCGGCGTCATCCCTGCGTCGCCCCAGTCGATGTGGCCGCCGTCGAGGTACTCCGTCCAGGGGTTCCGGGGCCCGATAACACGTGTCGCCTCCTTGGTCACGTACGCCGAGATGATGTCCTGGACAAACTGCAGGAACGACCCAACCCGCCGCCTGAAGAACCTAGAGACCTGCGGGCCGCCCTCTGGCGAAATGGGTTCAGGGGCACTGAGGCTCTCCCCCTTCTCCCGCGAGCACGTCTCCCAGATGTTCCGCTTCGACACTGTAAGCCGGGCGAGTGTCGCCCTGCCGTGTGCGATGTCGCTGTGGATAGATATGGAGTGTCTGATGGCCGATCGGACGAAGTCCACCTGGTCGGCAGTGAGCACCCCGTCTTGCGGCCTCAGTTGGCTCAGCTCACGCATATCCCGGTAGAACTGCTTCCACTTGCCCAGGAAGAACCGTACGTCGAGGAACTGCTGGATGTGGCCGGCCAGCGCCTCCTGCGACAGCTCGGTCAGATCCCGGTCAGTCAGCGACGCGTCGTCCAGTGCACCCGCCCGCATGGACCAGTGATGGTTGATGTATGCCAGGAAGGCCTCGACCGTGACCTCGCACAGCTTTTCGTCAATGCGGGCGCTTATGGTCTGGTTGCGGTAGTTCTTGTCGCCAATGACACAGAGGAAGTCGGTGTGGCTCTCTGCGATGATCTTGACCAGGTTTGTGTGCTTGATGTAGGTTCCCTCCGAGATGGAGCGCTGAAGGTAGCAGTCGATGCCATGGTTCAAAAAGCGTTGCATCGATTGCTTGGCGTAAATCAAAACTCGCGTATCTTGCGCAAAAAGGACAACAATATGCAATGAAGGACGAAGAGACGGGGGCGTAATATATGAAACTCCGTTCAGGGAAGCAGATTCCTCATCGTTCGAAAAATGTGAACGGAATAGCTTCAATGGATCCTCAATATCGCTAATACCCAGCGCATCGGACGAGAAATCGTCTCGATGTGTTACCATTGATCTAAAAAGTGGGTTGAGAGCGATAGAACGGCGCGGTGCCTGCGGCAAACGAGCATTTTAAGGTAAGTTTGAATGTGCTATTGAAGGGTCGAACAATGTGTTTATACTGCGCAACACTGCCCTGTCTCCCTCCTACTCACGTCTTAAGTCGGTAGGGATCATCAATTGGCTAACCGCCAACATTCGTCTACGGACGGATGATGTTGTACAGTTTGGCACTTTGATCGTTCCTTTCAGGCCCTGTCTTGGAGGTTTGAAAAATGTGTTTATACTGCGCAACATTGAAAATGGTTCAAAAAAACGCCAGTCGGGTGTTTAATTCTGGCCTGTCGTCATCCTCCATAATCTTCTTAACTCGGCTGAGAGTCTTTCTTGTTCAGAACCCTCACAAACTCATTTCCTGCATGGCAGATGCAACATCACAATATCTCTCGCATTGTCTCATCGTCTTCGTTTTACTAAGGTCACGTCAACGCTGGTACCGCTAACGGTGTCTACCGGTGTCTATGTCCAGTCTATTTCTGTTCGATTGGTATCCGTGATATCGGAAACAAACTGGTCCACTTTGGTCAACGGTTTACATCGCTTGACCGTACTATACATACAATAGCCTGCCAGTGTGCAGGGTGCGGCTCCCCCGACCCTGTTGTCACGATCTTTGATCCACTCATTTCACCCCAGCAAGGTCAAGCAGTTCCCCCACATCCTTCTCCAGCCCGGCTACCTCCTCTCCAAGCACCTCATCCTCAGCCACCCCTGCCCCCCACTGGGGAGGGGTCCACGCGGCCTCGTCGACCCAGGGGACCGTGGGGAATAGACTGTCGACGGGGATGGGGGAGAGCCTCTCGGGGGGCTCCGGCACGGTGTATGCCTCTATGACCTCCCGGGAGAGGGCGTCCCGTCTCACCACCTTGACCCTCTTGCCATTGATCGACAGCAGGCTGGGGCATGCGTACATGAGCGCCTGCTCCTCGTCATCGGTCAGGTCTGGTGTGTAGCCCATGTACAGTGTCCGGAGTGTCTCCATTCCCGACACGGCGACGAGGACCGCGTCAAATGGCACGGGATTGTTGCTCAGGACAAGGGTTTGAATCGATGTGCCGGTCAGGGGAGGAAGCGTGGTGATTTGGTTGTTCACAGCGGTTAGTACTTCGAGTTCAGGCATTTTGGTGAGGCATTCGAGGTTGGTGATGGAGTTATTGTCGAGACAAAGCTCCTTGAGACTGGGGCATTGCGCCAGGACAGAACAGTCACTGATATTGCGCCCTTTAACGTTCAAACGAAACACAGTGCTCATATCATAGTTCCGCGAAATTCGTAATACATCCTTCTGTGTTAGCGCCATTGTTGAACCAAACTGCACCAAACGACGATGTCAGGGCACGGGATGAGGGCAGCGGTGGGGATGACATGGAGTGCTTTACAGTCCCAGACTCCTGGCTGAGATGGGCCCGGGAGACATCGATGGGATTGGGGTCTAAACGATGGACTAATCATAACTGTGTACTGAGGCCTGTCCAGTACGCCACAGACTAAGCCATGTCCGTTGTCCCGACCCCGACAGACAGTCGGTCGTGAGTCGGCCATAAAGCGCACGCCGGAAAGCTTCAAGAAGCAAAGAAGAACCTAGAAGGAAGCAATGAGCATAACTGACGTCAAATCTGCGCTTAAACTGTTCTACTTCCCTGCTCGTGGCGTTTGTGACAAGCTTCGGCTGGTATGTACTCTTATCACAACCATCACACAGCTTCTGGCTGAAGCAGAGATCGGCTATGAGGAAATGCTTCTCGGAAAAGCTCTCCCATCTCGCAAGGTGCGTGAAATGTCCCCATTTGGCGATCTCCCGATGATCGAGGCCGGTTCCCTCCGCATCTCCGGCGACCTGCCCATCTACCGTTTCCTCGGCACCCTCCTTGGCTACACCGGCACCACCCCACAGGAGCAGGCTGAGGTGAACATGTGGGTGGATACCACGGCGGATCTGACCCGTGAGATGTGGGGGGCGGACTTCATGGCCGCCAAGGAGGGCGGGGCGACGGACTACACCGTTGCTGGTAAGAAAACTGAGTTCGGTATACGTATGTGCACGCACCCTGTCCATTTACACAGAGTACCTCGAGCCCAAGCTCCGCTTGCTGTCTGCCCGGTTTGAGGCGAGGGCCCATCCCCTCTACATCGTCGGTGACACCCTCACCCTGGCCGACATCTCCCTGTTCAGCGCACTCGAGGCCATTGACCGCGAGGTGCCTCTTGCCCTGGCGTCGTTCCCGGGTCTGTCGGAATGGCGGGTCAGGATGGAGCAGAGACCACGAATCGCCGCGCTCAACGACAGCGGTAGGCGGTACTAGGTAAATGCGGGGTGGTATGATGACTGGTGACTGGTGCTTCAGTGGGGTCGAGAGAGACGGTGTTGAGATCGGTGCTGCCAGTAGGGATACGCATCAAATAGAAAAGGCCGGCTCACCGGGGATGTTACCGCCTCCACAGTGAGCTGGTCATCGTTTGAGCCGCGGCTGGGGTACTATAGTAATGACAGGAGCTGTCATAAATGGTCAAAACAGGAGAGCTCATCATCTTTTAGCATAAACTGCACGGATATTTTGGCCTCGAGGCACGAACAGACGCATGACGTCCGATTACGACGATGACTTTGAGGTAGATGAGATTTCGGAAAGCGAAAATGAACAAGGTGGTACGAACGAAGCCTCTGCCGAGCTTGAACGGCTCCGATCTGAAAATTTGAAGCTTCGGACGAAAGTAGACCACCTTACGAACCAGCTGAAGCACAAGAGTGACACTGAGAGCCGTCCGTCATCGACGCGCTCGATGTCGTCCATCTGGGAGAAGAAGATGGCGATTATCCGCCGAGACAACGCCCGTCTCTCGCGGCAGGTCCAGCAGTACAGTGTTGCCGCCGAGACCATCACAGGCCTTGAGAACAAGGTGAAGGAGCTCAGGATCAACATGAAGAAGATCCTCGACGAGAACAAGGCGCTGAAGCGGGTGCAGCGAGAGCAGGAGAAGGCCCTGACACGGTACGACGAGCAGCTCGCCGAGCCACACCAGATGGTCCAGGCCTACCAGAACGAGATCCGGGCACTGAAGCTTTCGATAAGGCAGCAGCAGTCGTCCCGGGTCGACGAGAACGCAGCCCGAAAGGTGAAGCTGGCCTACGCCAAGGTGACCGAGAAATACCGGGGGCTGCAGGCGACGCTGCTGCAGTGCACGGGGACGGACTCGGTGGAGGCGGCCACTGCTGCCCTGGAGAAGTTCAGCGCCCTGAGCAAGGAGAGAGAGGAGTTCAGGGTCGAGCGGGATAAGGTCAGCCAGCGGGTCAAGAGCCTCGAGCACTCCAAGGTCAGCGCGACAAAGAGGCTCGAGCTCCAGCTGAAGCATGCCGAGCAGAAGATCGCCAGACTGACTGAAGCGAACGCCGCCCTCCAGGCACATGTCAAGACGGCGACGCACTTGCAGGAGGCGGCTGAATTCTCCCCTGCTCTGAAGGCAAGGCGGGGGGGGAAGGGCCACTCTCGGTCGGGCAGCCAGACCTCGCCCCTGACTACAGTCGACAAGACAGAGGCCAAGGTCCGGTCTCCCCTGGCGGAGACGTCGCCCGCGATCGCCAGTCCAGCGGTGAAGGCGGATGACGGCGAGTTCGAGGACGATTTTGAGGTTGACTCGGATTGAATGGTAACATAGCTCTCTAAAATATCTTGGATGGTCTGGGTGATTGGATGCGGGTTGGGAGTGTCGGCGTATCTTCGTAGATCTCACACGATCTCCTGGAAGTCTACAGAATTTCTGCTTCGCAGCCATCGCATGCCATAATTAGACAAGCAAGCGAACGAGATGAAAACCCTTGCAATAACGCTCATTGTGGCGTTGCTATGCGGATTATCCTACCAGGATGTCACGACTCTTTCCCCTTCGGTCCCCAGCGCCCTTGAGCTCTTCAACGAGGGCTACGACTACCTAGACAGCGTCATAAGCCCGTGGCAGCATATCTGCTCCCACCAGGCCCACGATGTGGTGCTGGTTGTGGACGTGGCGACCCTTGATCTGTCCGACCGCTACCCCATCCTGTCGGCCTTCGCCACCTGGATCCCACAGCTCAGGGCTAACGACGACCGCATCGGGCTCGTACTCATGGGCTCAAACACCGGCGTCTACCCGGCGACGAACTCCGAGTTGCGTCTGAAAAAACCAGACGAGGTCGTGCTCGATATCGGCTACCTGCTGGCCGCCACGGACAATGACCTCGTGTGGTCCCTCACTGTCACACACGAGATGGCAGACCTAGACACAGCACTGGAGCAGGCCCTGGCAGCCTTCGTCGACTCAGACTCCGACCGGATCCCCTCCATCTACTTCGTACTCGGCGATGAACCGTCTTGGAACTCAACCAGCGAGGCCTTTACTAACTTAACGTCTCGAGGCACGGTCATGGGCGGGCTGGCAGTGTCAGATGGGGCCAAGGACGTCCTCGACACGCTTAAAGGGGAATCCGACGGCCCTTCAGTTGGCCTGGACGGGTATACAATCATAGACAGGCAGCAGGAGGCTATGAAGGCCATTGCGTCGGGCTTCAATGAGCTGGTCGATGGCGACTGTGACTTCGACACAGTCGAGCTCGTCATCACCGCCATCCTCGTCATCGTCGGCATCATTCTAGCCATACCAGTGACCGCAGTGCTGCTACTGTGCTGCTGTTCGCTGTCGGCCTGCTGTATCACGTGCTGTGCCTGCGTCGTCGTCCAAACTCGCATCCATCGGCGCCAGGTCTTGAAGAGACAGCAAATAGCTCAGCTCAACCAGCAGAGGCAGCGGCAGGCTACGCAGGCCATAGCCCGTCCGGTTGGGTACGGAGCGTATGTCCCAACCGGCCAGTACGGCCAGAGGGCGGTCTACCCGATGTACCCGCCCACCGGGCAAGGTTACAGGAACAGGAAGTGAGGTGTGTAGGGAGTGTACATAGCAATGTAAATGCTGCCGTGTCAGCCATGTCCGGCTGGGTGGTGTGAACGGAAGCATGGGTAAGTAAACTATTTAGTGCTTGCTAAAGTAGGCGTTCTTGTCCTCGGGGTTGATGGTGTCGTCGCCGGGGTGCCAGCCAGCGGGGCACACCTCGCCGTACTTGTCGGTGAACTGGAAGGCCTGGAGGAGGCGCTTGGTCTCGGCGACGTCGCGGCCGACGGGCAGATCGTTGACGGTGATCTGGCGGAGGATGCCCTTGTCGTCGATGATGAAGAGGCCGCGGAAGGCGACGCCCATCTCGGGGATGAGCACGCCGTACTGCTTCGAGATCTCGTGGTTGGTGTCGGCGATCATGGGGATGGCCAGCTCACCGAGGCCGCCCTCGGAGCGCGGGGTGTTGCGCCAGGCGAGGTGGACGAACTCGCTGTCGGTGGAAACGACGGCGATCTCGGCGCCGAGCTTGCGGAACTCGGCAGCGGCCTCGGAGAAGGCGATGATCTCGGTGGGGCATACGAAGGTGAAGTCCATGGGGTAGAAGACGAGGACAAAGTACTTGCCCTTCTGCTCAGCGAGGCTGAACTTCTGGAAGGAGCCGTCGGGCATCACAGCGGTGGCCTCGAAGGCGGGAGCGGGCTTGGAGATAACGGGGACAGTGTTCATGTGCAGTAGTTGCGTTCTATGTCATGCCGCGGCAGCGACTGCGGCAGCTTCGCCGGCATCGATTCTGGTCTTTTCTGGCAATACCCACGGCAATGCCACAGCAGCAGCCGTGATCCGGCCAGTCCACAAACGAACACAACATGAAGGTTATCGAAACCCTTGAGGAATTCCAGCAGCTTATCAACGGCGACGCGCCCGTAGTCGTCGACTTCTTCGCCACTTGGTGCCCACCGTGCAAGATGATCGGCCCTCGCTTCATCAAGATCGCCGAGGAGAACCCAAACGTCACCTGCGTGAAGGTTGACGTCGACCAGAACCAAGGGGCTGCCAGCCTCGCAGGCGTCCGCGCGATGCCCACGTTCAAGGCCTTCAAGGCCGGCCAGATGATCGGTGAGGTCGTCGGCGCCAACGAGGCCGCCATCCGCCAGCTCGTCGAGAAGGCCAAGAGCGCCTGAGCGCCGCCCGGAAAAGATTAAACGCAGCTTCAACCGTGTGAATTTGTCTGGGCCGGCACTGGACTGAGGCGCTGCGGGCAACGACAGCGTCCACTCACATCCTACGCGCGCTGACTGCACTACCGGTCACGCAGGCCGGTGTCCGCGCCAGTCAGGCGGACGAGCGGTAAATCGTGGGCATTCAAAGCATGGGTGAGTAAACTATTTAGTGCTTGCTAAAGTAGGCGTTCTTGTCCTCGGGGTTGATGGTGTCGTCGCCGGGGTGCCAGCCAGCGGGGCACACCTCGCCGTACTTGTCGGTGAACTGGAAGGCCTGGAGGAGGCGCTTGGTCTCGGCGACGTCGCGGCCGACGGGCAGATCGTTGACGGTGATCTGGCGGAGGATGCCCTTGTCGTCGATGATGAAGAGGCCGCGGAAGGCGACGCCCATCTCGGGGATGAGCACGCCGTACTGCTTCGAGATCTCGTGGTTGGTGTCGGCGATCATGGGGATGGCCAGCTCACCGAGGCCGCCCTCGGAGCGCGGGGTGTTGCGCCAGGCGAGGTGGACGAACTCGCTGTCGGTGGAAACGACGGCGATCTCGGCGCCGAGCTTGCGGAACTCGGCAGCGGCCTCGGAGAAGGCGATGATCTCGGTGGGGCATACGAAGGTGAAGTCCATGGGGTAGAAGACGAGGACAAAGTACTTGCCCTTCTGCTCAGCGAGGCTGAACTTCTGGAAGGAGCCGTCGGGCATCACAGCGGTGGCCTCGAAGGCGGGAGCGGGCTTGGAGATAACGGGGACAGTGTTCATGTGCAGTAGTTGCGTTCTATGTCATGCCGCGGCAGCGACTGCGGCAGCTTCGCCGGCATCGATTCTGGTCTTTTCTGGCAATACCCACGGCAATGCCACAGCAGCAGCCGTGATCCGGCCAGTCCACAAACGAACACAACATGAAGGTTATCGAAACCCTTGAGGAATTCCAGCAGCTTATCAACGGCGACGCGCCCGTAGTCGTCGACTTCTTCGCCACTTGGTGCCCACCGTGCAAGATGATCGGCCCTCGCTTCATCAAGATCGCCGAGGAGAACCCAAACGTCACCTGCGTGAAGGTTGACGTCGACCAGAACCAAGGGGCTGCCAGCCTCGCAGGCGTCCGCGCGATGCCCACGTTCAAGGCCTTCAAGGCCGGCCAGATGATCGGTGAGGTCGTCGGCGCCAACGAGGCCGCCATCCGCCAGCTCGTCGAGAAGGCCAAGAGCGCCTGAGCGCCGCCCGGAAAAGATTAAACGCAGCTTCAACCGTGTGAATTTGTCTGGGCCGGCACTGGACTGGGGCGCTGCGGGCAACGACAGCGTCCACTCACATCCTACGCGCGCTGACTGCACTACCGGTCACGCAGGCCGGTGTCCGCGCCAGTCAGGCGGACGAGCGGTAAATCGTGGGCATTCAAAGCATGGGTGAGTAAACTATTTAGTGCTTGCTAAAGTAGGCGTTCTTGTCCTCGGGGTTGATGGTGTCGTCGCCGGGGTGCCAGCCAGCGGGGCACACCTCGCCGTACTTGTCGGTGAACTGGAAGGCCTGGAGGAGGCGCTTGGTCTCGGCGACGTCGCGGCCGACGGGCAGATCGTTGACGGTGATCTGGCGGAGGATGCCCTTGTCGTCGATGATGAAGAGGCCGCGGAAGGCGACGCCCATCTCGGGGATGAGCACGCCGTACTGCTTCGAGATCTCGTGGTTGGTGTCGGCGATCATGGGGATGGCCAGCTCACCGAGGCCGCCCTCGGAGCGCGGGGTGTTGCGCCAGGCGAGGTGGACGAACTCGCTGTCGGTGGAAACGACGGCGATCTCGGCGCCGAGCTTGCGGAACTCGGCAGCGGCCTCGGAGAAGGCGATGATCTCGGTGGGGCATACGAAGGTGAAGTCCATGGGGTAGAAGACGAGGACAAAGTACTTGCCCTTCTGCTCAGCGAGGCTGAACTTCTGGAAGGAGCCGTCGGGCATCACAGCGGTGGCCTCGAAGGCGGGAGCGGGCTTGGAGATAACGGGGACAGTGTTCATGTGCAGTAGTTGCGTTCTATGTCATGCCGCGGCAGCGACTGCGGCAGCTTCGCCGGCATCGATTCTGGTCTTTTCTGGCAATACCCACGGCAATGCCACAGCAGCAGCCGTGATCCGGCCAGTCCACAAACGAACACAACATGAAGGTTATCGAAACCCTTGAGGAATTCCAGCAGCTTATCAACGGCGACGCGCCCGTAGTCGTCGACTTCTTCGCCACTTGGTGCCCACCGTGCAAGATGATCGGCCCTCGCTTCATCAAGATCGCCGAGGAGAACCCAAACGTCACCTGCGTGAAGGTTGACGTCGACCAGAACCAAGGGGCTGCCAGCCTCGCAGGCGTCCGCGCGATGCCCACGTTCAAGGCCTTCAAGGCCGGCCAGATGATCGGTGAGGTCGTCGGCGCCAACGAGGCCGCCATCCGCCAGCTCGTCGAGAAGGCCAAGAGCGCCTGAGCGCCGCCCGGAAAAGATTAAACGCAGCTTCAACCGTGTGAATTTGTCTGGGCCGGCACTGGACTGGGGCGCTGCGGGCAACGACAGCGTCCACTCACATCCTACGCGCGCTGACTGCACTACCGGTCACGCAGGCCGGTGTCCGCGCCAGTCAGGCGGACGAGCGGTAAATCGTGGGCATTCAAAGCATGGGTGAGTAAACTATTTAGTGCTTGCTAAAGTAGGCGTTCTTGTCCTCGGGGTTGATGGTGTCGTCGCCGGGGTGCCAGCCAGCGGGGCACACCTCGCCGTACTTGTCGGTGAACTGGAAGGCCTGGAGGAGGCGCTTGGTCTCGGCGACGTCGCGGCCGACGGGCAGATCGTTGACGGTGATCTGGCGGAGGATGCCCTTGTCGTCGATGATGAAGAGGCCGCGGAAGGCGACGCCCATCTCGGGGATGAGCACGCCGTACTGCTTCGAGATCTCGTGGTTGGTGTCGGCGATCATGGGGATGGCCAGCTCACCGAGGCCGCCCTCGGAGCGCGGGGTGTTGCGCCAGGCGAGGTGGACGAACTCGCTGTCGGTGGAAACGACGGCGATCTCGGCGCCGAGCTTGCGGAACTCGGCAGCGGCCTCGGAGAAGGCGATGATCTCGGTGGGGCATACGAAGGTGAAGTCCATGGGGTAGAAGACGAGGACAAAGTACTTGCCCTTCTGCTCAGCGAGGCTGAACTTCTGGAAGGAGCCGTCGGGCATCACAGCGGTGGCCTCGAAGGCGGGAGCGGGCTTGGAGATAACGGGGACAGTGTTCATGTGCAGTAGTTGCGTTCTATGTCATGCCGCGGCAGCGACTGCGGCAGCTTCGCCGGCATCGATTCTGGTCTTTTCTGGCAATACCCACGGCAATGCCACAGCAGCAGCCGTGATCCGGCCAGTCCACAAACGAACACAACATGAAGGTTATCGAAACCCTTGAGGAATTCCAGCAGCTTATCAACGGCGACGCGCCCGTAGTCGTCGACTTCTTCGCCACTTGGTGCCCACCGTGCAAGATGATCGGCCCTCGCTTCATCAAGATCGCCGAGGAGAACCCAAACGTCACCTGCGTGAAGGTTGACGTCGACCAGAACCAAGGGGCTGCCAGCCTCGCAGGCGTCCGCGCGATGCCCACGTTCAAGGCCTTCAAGGCCGGCCAGATGATCGGTGAGGTCGTCGGCGCCAACGAGGCCGCCATCCGCCAGCTCGTCGAGAAGGCCAAGAGCGCCTGAGCGCCGCCCGGAAAGATTAAACGCAGCTTCAACCGTGTGAATTTGTCTGGGCCGGCACTGGACTGGGGCGCTGCGGGCAACGACAGCGTCCACTCACATCCTACGCGCGCTGACTGCACTACCGGTCACGCAGGCCGGTGTCCGCGCCAGTCAGGCGGACGAGCGGTAAATCGTGGGCATTCAAAGCATGGGTGAGTAAACTATTTAGTGCTTGCTAAAGTAGGCGTTCTTGTCCTCGGGGTTGATGGTGTCGTCGCCGGGGTGCCAGCCAGCGGGGCACACCTCGCCGTACTTTGTCGGTGAACTGGAAGGCCTGGAGGAGGCGCTTGGTCTCGGCGACGTCGCGGCCGACGGGCAGATCGTTGACGGTGATCTGGCGGAGGATGCCCTTGTCGTCGATGATGAAGAGGCCGCGGAAGGCGACGCCCATCTCGGGGATGAGCACGCCGTACTGCTTCGAGATCTCGTGGTTGGTGTCGGCGATCATGGGGATGGCCAGCTCACCGAGGCCGCCCTCGGAGCGCGGGGTGTTGCGCCAGGCGAGGTGGACGAACTCGCTGTCGGTGGAAACGACGGCGATCTCGGCGCCGAGCTTGCGGAACTCGGCAGCGGCCTCGGAGAAGGCGATGATCTCGGTGGGGCATACGAAGGTGAAGTCCATGGGGTAGAAGACGAGGACAAAGTACTTGCCCTTCTGCTCAGCGAGGCTGAACTTCTGGAAGGAGCCGTCGGGCATCACAGCGGTGGCCTCGAAGGCGGGAGCGGGCTTGGAGATAACGGGGACAGTGTTCATGTGCAGTAGTTGCGTTCTATGTCATGCCGCGGCAGCGACTGCGGCAGCTTCGCCGGCATCGATTCTGGTCTTTTCTGGCAATACCCACGGCAATGCCACAGCAGCAGCCGTGATCCGGCCAGTCCACAAACGAACACAACATGAAGGTTATCGAAACCCTTGAGGAATTCCAGCAGCTTATCAACGGCGACGCGCCCGTAGTCGTCGACTTCTTCGCCACTTGGTGCCCACCGTGCAAGATGATCGGCCCTCGCTTCATCAAGATCGCCGAGGAGAACCCAAACGTCACCTGCGTGAAGGTTGACGTCGACCAGAACCAAGGGGCTGCCAGCCTCGCAGGCGTCCGCGCGATGCCCACGTTCAAGGCCTTCAAGGCCGGCCAGATGATCGGTGAGGTCGTCGGCGCCAACGAGGCCGCCATCCGCCAGCTCGTCGAGAAGGCCAAGAGCGCCTGAGCGCCGCCCGGAAAGATTAAACGCAGCTTCAACCGTGTGAATTTGTCTGGGCCGGCACTGGACTGAGGCGCTGCGGGCAACGACAGCGTCCACTCACATCCTACGCGCGCTGACTGCACTACCGGTCACGCAGGCCGGTGTCCGCGCCAGTCAGGCGGACGAGCGGTAAATCGTGGGCATTCAAAGCATGGGTGAGTAAACTATTTAGTGCTTGCTAAAGTAGGCGTTCTTGTCCTCGGGGTTGATGGTGTCGTCGCCGGGGTGCCAGCCAGCGGGGCACACCTCGCCGTACTTGTCGGTGAACTGGAAGGCCTGGAGGAGGCGCTTGGTCTCGGCGACGTCGCGGCCGACGGGCAGATCGTTGACGGTGATCTGGCGGAGGATGCCCTTGTCGTCGATGATGAAGAGGCCGCGGAAGGCGACGCCCATCTCGGGGATGAGCACGCCGTACTGCTTCGAGATCTCGTGGTTGGTGTCGGCGATCATGGGGATGGCCAGCTCACCGAGGCCGCCCTCGGAGCGCGGGGTGTTGCGCCAGGCGAGGTGGACGAACTCGCTGTCGGTGGAAACGACGGCGATCTCGGCGCCGAGCTTGCGGAACTCGGCAGCGGCCTCGGAGAAGGCGATGATCTCGGTGGGGCATACGAAGGTGAAGTCCATGGGGTAGAAGACGAGGACAAAGTACTTTGCCCTTCTGCTCAGCGAGGCTGAACTTCTGGAAGGAGCCGTCGGGCATCACAGCGGTGGCCTCGAAGGCGGGAGCGGGCTTGGAGATAACGGGGACAGTGTTCATGTGCAGTAGTTGCGTTCTATGTCATGCCGCGGCAGCGACTGCGGCAGCTTCGCCGGCATCGATTCTGGTCTTTTTCTGGCAATACCCACGGCAATGCCACAGCAGCAGCCGTGATCCGGCCAGTCCACAAACGAACACAACATGAAGGTTATCGAAACCCTTGAGGAATTCCAGCAGCTTATCAACGGCGACGCGCCCGTAGTCGTCGACTTCTTCGCCACTTGGTGCCCACCGTGCAAGATGATCGGCCCTCGCTTCATCAAGATCGCCGAGGAGAACCCAAACGTCACCTGCGTGAAGGTTGACGTCGACCAGAACCAGGGGCTGCCAGCCTCGCAGGCGTCCGCGCGATGCCCACGTTCAAGGCCTTCAAGGCCGGCCAGATGATCGGTGAGGTCGTCGGCGCCAACGAGGCCGCCATCCGCCAGCTCGTCGAGAAGGCCAAGAGCGCCTGAGCGCCGCCCGGAAAGATTAAACGCAGCTTCAACCGTGTGAATTTGTCTGGGCCGGCACTGGACTGAGGCGCTGCGGGCAACGACAGCGTCCACTCACATCCTACGCGCGCTGACTGCACTACCGGTCACGCAGGCCGGTGTCCGCGCCAGTCAGGCGGACGAGCGGTAAATCGTGGGCATTCAAAGCATGGGTGAGTAAACTATTTAGTGCTTGCTAAAGTAGGCGTTCTTGTCCTCGGGGTTGATGGTGTCGTCGCCGGGGTGCCAGCCAGCGGGGCACACCTCGCCGTACTTGTCGGTGAACTGGAAGGCCTGGAGGAGGCGCTTGGTCTCGGCGACGTCGCGGCCGACGGGCAGATCGTTGACGGTGATCTGGCGGAGGATGCCCTTTGTCGTCGATGATGAAGAGGCCGCGGAAGGCGACGCCCATCTCGGGGATGAGCACGCCGTACTGCTTCGAGATCTCGTGGTTGGTGTCGGCGATCATGGGGATGGCCAGCTCACCGAGGCCGCCCTCGGAGCGCGGGGTGTTGCGCCAGGCGAGGTGGACGAACTCGCTGTCGGTGGAAACGACGGCGATCTCGGCGCCGAGCTTGCGGAACTCGGCAGCGGCCTCGGAGAAGGCGATGATCTCGGTGGGGCATACGAAGGTGAAGTCCATGGGGTAGAAGACGAGGACAAAGTACTTGCCCTTCTGCTCAGCGAGGCTGAACTTCTGGAAGGAGCCGTCGGGCATCACAGCGGTGGCCTCGAAGGCGGGAGCGGGCTTGGAGATAACGGGGACAGTGTTCATGTGCAGTAGTTGCGTTCTATGTCATGCCGCGGCAGCGACTGCGGCAGCTTCGCCGGCATCGATTCTGGTCTTTTTCTGGCAATACCCACGGCAATGCCACAGCAGCAGCCGTGATCCGGCCAGTCCACAAACGAACACAACATGAAGGTTATCGAAACCCTTGAGGAATTCCAGCAGCTTATCAACGGCGACGCGCCCGTAGTCGTCGACTTCTTCGCCACTTGGTGCCCACCGTGCAAGATGATCGGCCCTCGCTTCATCAAGATCGCCGAGGAGAACCCAAACGTCACCTGCGTGAAGGTTGACGTCGACCAGAACCAAGGGGCTGCCAGCCTCGCAGGCGTCCGCGCGATGCCCACGTTCAAGGCCTTCAAGGCCGGCCAGATGATCGGTGAGGTCGTCGGCGCCAACGAGGCCGCCATCCGCCAGCTCGTCGAGAAGGCCAAGAGCGCCTGAGCGCCGCCCGGAAAGATTAAACGCAGCTTCAACCGTGTGAATTTGTCTGGGCCGGCACTGGACTGGGGCGCTGCGGGCAACGACAGCGTCCACTCACATCCTACGCGCGCTGACTGCACTACCGGTCACGCAGGCCGGTGTCCGCGCCAGTCAGGCGGACGAGCGGTAAATCGTGGGCATTCAAAGCATGGGTGAGTAAACTATTTAGTGCTTGCTAAAGTAGGCGTTCTTGTCCTCGGGGTTGATGGTGTCGTCGCCGGGGTGCCAGCCAGCGGGGCACACCTCGCCGTACTTGTCGGTGAACTGGAAGGCCTGGAGGAGGCGCTTGGTCTCGGCGACGTCGCGGCCGACGGGCAGATCGTTGACGGTGATCTGGCGGAGGATGCCCTTGTCGTCGATGATGAAGAGGCCGCGGAAGGCGACGCCCATCTCGGGGATGAGCACGCCGTACTGCTTCGAGATCTCGTGGTTGGTGTCGGCGATCATGGGGATGGCCAGCTCACCGAGGCCGCCCCTCGGAGCGCGGGGTGTTGCGCCAGGCGAGGTGGACGAACTCGCTGTCGGTGGAAACGACGGCGATCTCGGCGCCGAGCTTGCGGAACTCGGCAGCGGCCTCGGAGAAGGCGATGATCTCGGTGGGGCATACGAAGGTGAAGTCCATGGGGTAGAAGACGAGGACAAAGTACTTGCCCTTCTGCTCAGCGAGGCTGAACTTCTGGAAGGAGCCGTCGGGCATCACAGCGGTGGCCTCGAAGGCGGGAGCGGGCTTGGAGATAACGGGGACAGTGTTCATGTGCAGTAGTTGCGTTCTATGTCATGCCGCGGCAGCGACTGCGGCAGCTTCGCCGGCATCGATTCTGGTCTTTTCTGGCAATACCCACGGCAATGCCACAGCAGCAGCCGTGATCCGGCCAGTCCACAAACGAACACAACATGAAGGTTATCGAAACCCTTGAGGAATTCCAGCAGCTTATCAACGGCGACGCGCCCGTAGTCGTCGACTTCTTCGCCACTTGGTGCCCACCGTGCAAGATGATCGGCCCTCGCTTCATCAAGATCGCCGATGAGAACCCAAACGTCACCTGCGTGAAGGTTGACGTCGACCAGAACCAAGGGGCTGCCAGCCTCGCAGGCGTCCGCGCGATGCCCACGTTCAAGGCCTTCAAGGCCGGCCAGATGATCGGTGAGGTCGTCGGCGCCAACGAGGCCGCCATCCGCCAGCTCGTCGAGAAGGCCAAGAGCGCCTGAGCGCCGCCCGGAAAGATTAAACGCAGCTTCAACCGTGTGAATTTGTCTGGGCCGGCACTGGACTGGGGCGCTGCGGGCAACGACAGCGTCCACTCACATCCTACGCGCGCTGACTGCACTACCGGTCACGCAGGCCGGTGTCCGCGCCAGTCAGGCGGACGAGCGGTAAATCGTGGGCATTCAAAGCATGGGTGAGTAAACTATTTAGTGCTTGCTAAAGTAGGCGTTCTTGTCCTCGGGGTTGATGGTGTCGTCGCCGGGGTGCCAGCCAGCGGGGCACACCTCGCCGTACTTGTCGGTGAACTGGAAGGCCTGGAGGAGGCGCTTGGTCTCGGCGACGTCGCGGCCGACGGGCAGATCGTTGACGGTGATCTGGCGGAGGATGCCCTTGTCGTCGATGATGAAGAGGCCGCGGAAGGCGACGCCCATCTCGGGGATGAGCACGCCGTACTGCTTCGAGATCTCGTGGTTGGTGTCGGCGATCATGGGGATGGCCAGCTCACCGAGGCCGCCCTCGGAGCGCGGGGTGTTGCGCCAGGCGAGGTGGACGAACTCGCTGTCGGTGGAAACGACGGCGATCTCGGCGCCGAGCTTTGCGGAACTCGGCAGCGGCCTCGGAGAAGGCGATGATCTCGGTGGGGCATACGAAGGTGAAGTCCATGGGGTAGAAGACGAGGACAAAGTACTTGCTCCTTCTGCTCAGCGAGGCTGAACTTCTGGAAGGAGCCGTCGGGCATCACAGCGGTGGCCTCGAAGGCGGGAGCGGGCTTGGAGATAACGGGGACAGTGTTCATGTGCAGTAGTTGCGTTCTATGTCATGCCGCGGCAGCGACTGCGGCAGCTTCGCCGGCATCGATTCTGGTCTTTTTCTGGCAATACCCACGGCAATGCCACAGCAGCAGCCGTGATCCGGCCAGTCCACAAACGAACACAACATGAAGGTTATCGAAACCCTTGAGGAATTCCAGCAGCTTATCAACGGCGACGCGCCCGTAGTCGTCGACTTCTTCGCCACTTGGTGCCCACCGTGCAAGATGATCGGCCCTCGCTTCATCAAGATCGCCGATGAGAACCCAAACGTCACCTGCGTGAAGGTTGACGTCGACCAGAACCAAGGGGCTGCCAGCCTCGCAGGCGTCCGCGCGATGCCCACGTTCAAGGCCTTCAAGGCCGGCCAGATGATCGGTGAGGTCGTCGGCGCCAACGAGGCCGCCATCCGCCAGCTCGTCGAGAAGGCCAAGAGCGCCTGAGCGCCGCCCGGAAAGATTAAACGCAGCTTCAACCGTGTGAATTTGTCTGGGCCGGCACTGGACTGGGGCGCTGCGGGCAACGACAGCGTCCACTCACATCCTACGCGCGCTGACTGCACTACCGGTCACGCAGGCCGGTGTCCGCGCCAGTCAGGCGGACGAGCGGTAAATCGTGGGCATTCAAAGCATGGGTGAGTAAACTATTTAGTGCTTGCTAAAGTAGGCGTTCTTGTCCTCGGGGTTGATGGTGTCGTCGCCGGGGTGCCAGCCAGCGGGGCACACCTCGCCGTACTTGTCGGTGAACTGGAAGGCCTGGAGGAGGCGCTTGGTCTCGGCGACGTCGCGGCCGACGGGCAGATCGTTGACGGTGATCTGGCGGAGGATGCCCTTGTCGTCGATGATGAAGAGGCCGCGGAAGGCGACGCCCATCTCGGGGATGAGCACGCCGTACTGCTTCGAGATCTCGTGGTTGGTGTCGGCGATCATGGGGATGGCCAGCTCACCGAGGCCGCCCCTCGGAGCGCGGGGTGTTGCGCCAGGCGAGGTGGACGAACTCGCTGTCGGTGGAAACGACGGCGATCTCGGCGCCGAGCTTGCGGAACTCGGCAGCGGCCTCGGAGAAGGCGATGATCTCGGTGGGGCATACGAAGGTGAAGTCCATGGGGTAGAAGACGAGGACAAAGTACTTGCCCTTCTGCTCAGCGAGGCTGAACTTCTGGAAGGAGCCGTCGGGCATCACAGCGGTGGCCTCTGAAGGCGGGAGCGGGCTTGGAGATAACGGGGACAGTGTTCATGTGCAGTAGTTGCGTTCTATGTCATGCCGCGGCAGCGACTGCGGCAGCTTCGCCGGCATCGATTCTGGTCTTTTCTGGCAATACCCACGGCAATGCCACAGCAGCAGCCGTGATCCGGCCAGTCCACAAACGAACACAACATGAAGGTTATCGAAACCCTTGAGGAATTCCAGCAGCTTATCAACGGCGACGCGCCCGTAGTCGTCGACTTCTTCGCCACTTGGTGCCCACCGTGCAAGATGATCGGCCCTCGCTTCATCAAGATCGCCGATGAGAACCCAAACGTCACCTGCGTGAAGGTTGACGTCGACCAGAACCAAGGGGCTGCCAGCCTCGCAGGCGTCCGCGCGATGCCCACGTTCAAGGCCTTCAAGGCCGGCCAGATGATCGGTGAGTTCGTCGGCGCCAACGAGGCCGCCATCCGCCAGCTCGTCGAGAAGGCCAAGAGCGCCTGAGCGCCGCCCGGAAAGATTAAACGCAGCTTCAACCGTGTGAATTTGTCTGGGCCGGCACTGGACTGGGGCGCTGCGGGCAACGACAGCGTCCACTCACATCCTACGCGCGCTGACTGCACTACCGGTCACGCAGGCCGGTGTCCGCGCCAGTCAGGCGGACGAGCGGTAAATCGTGGGCATTCAAAGCATGGGTGAGTAAACTATTTAGTGCTTGCTAAAGTAGGCGTTCTTGTCCTCGGGGTTGATGGTGTCGTCGCCGGGGTGCCAGCCAGCGGGGCACACCTCGCCGTACTTGTCGGTGAACTGGAAGGCCTGGAGGAGGCGCTTGGTCTCGGCGACGTCGCGGCCGACGGGCAGATCGTTGACGGTGATCTGGCGGAGGATGCCCTTGTCGTCGATGATGAAGAGGCCGCGGAAGGCGACGCCCATCTCGGGGATGAGCACGCCGTACTGCTTCGAGATCTCGTGGTTGGTGTCGGCGATCATGGGGATGGCCAGCTCACCGAGGCCGCCCTCGGAGCGCGGGGTGTTGCGCCAGGCGAGGTGGACGAACTCGCTGTCGGTGGAAACGACGGCGATCTCGGCGCCGAGCTTGCGGAACTCGGCAGCGGCCTCGGAGAAGGCGATGATCTCGGTGGGGCATACGAAGGTGAAGTCCATGGGGTAGAAGACGAGGACAAAGTACTTGCCCTTCTGCTCAGCGAGGCTGAACTTCTGGAAGGAGCCGTCGGGCATCACAGCGGTGGCCTCGAAGGCGGGAGCGGGCTTGGAGATAACGGGGACAGTGTTCATGGCGATTTCGGGTTGTTTTGGTTGCAGAATGCTTCTGAGTTGTCATGAACGGTCAAAACTCAAAAAAGGTGGATCGCACCGAATCAAGCGCACATGGACGTCAGCATGCTACAATCTCTGTCTCTGTGAGGTCGGGGGCCTGAAACAGACCATGTCTCTGCTGATCGGTGGGTGCTGATAGCATCACCACTAATAAAGGTCAAGGCACGCGCGGACAGGCATGCGGCTCTACGCTCGGGCTCTGGCTAGCTAATTGCTGTCGATCGTTACTGAATGAACAATGAATCTCCGTGGTGGCTGAGGGTAGACTCGCTGACACCCAACTCGATTCAGATGGTCCAGGCAGTCAAAGTGACTGTTGGTCATCATTTCCACTGCAGAAATGCCGCAAAGCAAAACAGCATCCTTCACCACAACTTGAATTGTCTTCCGTGATAGCACAATAGCAGCCGAGACAACTTTGGATTATTCCTATTTTCTTAACCTTTTATTCCTCTGGGTAATTCCCAGCCCATCTGTCCCAGTCGAACCAAAGGATTCGCATCGCTGAAGGCATATTTTCTATATGCATCAAAATCGTACAATCTGGATTTTGCGAGGTTTCCATGGATTAGTTGGCTATATCGTGTGCCTCACACGCACAAGATCGTGGGTTCGAGCCCCACTGGAAACAATCATTTCTCTGCCATTTCTTAAACTGCACCTAACCATAAACTGCACGGTTTGATTGCCAAGCCATGACATACAACGCCTAACCAACGGGGGAAGAGTATTACCTTGAGAAACCCCTGTTTCTGACCTGTTTAAATGCTCTGTGACTTGCCGCGCTCCGGCAATCTATGAAAGTCAGTGGCTCGCCTTACCTGGCGAGTGGTACGCCGGCCTTGGCCCGCGTGTAGGTCAATATCCGTCGCTTCTAGCAATAGACCCTCTGTCATTGACCTTTGCCTGCACACATTGCGCGCAAGCATCACCCTAGGTGATAAGGGTCCACCTCGACGTGGTGACAATTTTTGCTAACTCTGCTTTGAAACCACCGGGGAGCGGCGATCAGTTAATAATTACGAGGACGCTACCGGCCCCATGGTTGACTGCTCGCCCATGATTCCCGGCAAGAATCGACTGTGTTTACAACTCCAGACCGACTTGAGTCAAGAAGGAAAGCAGTGCGGATGACACCTGACCTGATGTGACGGCCGCATCGTCCCAGCTGCACCAGACATGAAGTCCTTCCATTGCTGCTGTTCCCGAGACCCTTTACTATACACCAATTAACGTCTGCGCTTCCGGATGGCCTGCCGCTTGGAGCCACTCTTCTTCTTGAGCATGGTAGCCTTCGCCAGTCCGCCCACAATGCTCTTCTTTCCCTTGTCCGCCTTCCCCTTCGTGCGGACCTGCGGGGCGGGGGCGACTTCAGGCTCGATACCAGACGCGGCGCCCTTGGGTCTCCTCATGTAAATCACGATGTAGGCGGACCCCGCAGCCCTCCCGTTGAGGGCGGTGGCGTCACTGGCCGTGATGGAGTCGACGAACTCGTCGTTGAGCTCGTACCACTTGCCGTCGTGCTTAGCCTGGCAGTAGTAGTGCCCGCTGTGCTGGGAGTGGCCGTGGTGCCTGATTACGCTGACGAGGTCGTACCGGTCCCTCTCGTCGCCGTAGGGCTCGGCCACGTACGGCGACATGTCGAGGGTCAGGGGGTAGCGGGGCTGTTTGCTGCACTTACGGTCCTTGATGGGGTCGTACACCTGGAATGTGATCATCAGCGTCTCGGGCGGGTGGGCGATGACCACCTGCTTGGTCGGGTCGACCGTGCCCTCGCACCCCTCGCACGTCCACTCGCACCCCAGCTTCCCCGGCCGCACCATGGACGCCAGGGCCTCCTCTAACGTGCCGAACTTGCTCTTGCCCAGTGCGACCTGTATCGGCGTGTCTAAGTGGAATGACTCTGTGTGACTCTCGTATCGACAGAGCGGGCACGACAGCGTCTGGACGGACCAGCCTCCGAACATCTGGCTCAGGGGGGTGGTGTGGGCGACCTTGTCGGGCAGACCCTTGGGGTCGAGACCCCGTCCCTTTAGGAAGGTCTCGTCCATCTTGTCGATGAGACTGATTATGAACTCGTGGGCATCCTGCTGGTCGTATGGGGAGAAAAACTTGTTGATCGAACGTAGGTTCTTCACCATAGCGTTGGGGTTGACGGGCTTGGCCTTCTTGATCTGGCCGGGCGGGACGAGGACGTGCTCGGCGAGCTTCTCCATGGTGCACGTGGGACACCATCCCGCCGCAGAACACGCGCGGGAGTGGTACTTCTTGCGGAGGTACTGTGCTAGCATGGGGACGGCCAGCAGGGCCTGGATCCCCGAGTTCATGAAGCACGTGGTGTAGGGGTTCACAAGACCCTTCGCCGCCAGTGATTCAGACCAGGTGGAGAGCTTGGAAAGAGAGTGGTGCGAAATCAGAGCATATTCTGGAGGGACGAAGTTCGGATGGGGCCGAATATGCTTCGTACGGTGGGTCTTGGCGGTTGAAGACGGTTTCGTCTTGCGGACAAGCAGGAGAGACTTATGGGGCTCACCAGCATCGGTAAGCTTTACATTCCTCTCCTTCTTGCGCGGTTTCGTCGTCGAGGCTGTCGTCATTACTGCACAGTCCGTAGCACGCTCCGTTCGCGCTCAGAATTACGATGGTACATAACTCTCACATAACAGAGATCTCGGGAACGTCACTCTGCCCATGAGTGGGAGGTGCCGAAGTTGACCAAAGCCACTCTTCTTCTGATTTCGCATTTTATGCGCCCTTGCAGTTGCTCAGCAGACGTTTATGCCGCCACAAAAGCGTGTCCGCGCGCGTCAGCAAGCTCGTGAAGACGAGAAGAATGAGCAAATTCGCCGTACCCTTGCGAGGCGCAAGGAGGAGGCGGATCAACAGCGTGTGAAGCCGCCAAAGCAGTCTTCCCTCAATCTGACCGAGACTGACGTGTCCGTTCTCCATAATGTACTCAGAACGTTTGCATTCCAGGATGACAGTTTCGTGAACGAGCTCCAGAACCGCAAGCTGAAGTTCCGGCCGCAGGAGGACCCTCCCTTCGCCCCTCTCCAGATCCAGAGCGACTTGGTGTACCTCGGCTTCTCAGAGGACCATGCGGAGCAAGCGCTGAAGGCTGTGTTCGGGGACCATGTCATGGACGACGCCGCCCTGCACCCGATCCAGCGACCCAATGGTAAGAAGGCCAAGGCGAGGTTTCAGGAGAAGCAGAGTCAGGCCATGGACACCTGCATCTCCTACCTCATCGGCCAGCTCGACACCGACGACATCCCCGACGCTGTGGGGGGCAAGAAGGTGGCCGGGGAGGTCAAGACAAGGGCGACGCTGCCCATGGAGCAGACCGGGATGGACGCACTCAAGGCGGTGCAGCTCATCGACGACAGCGGGACAGTACCGGCCATCGAGGACGACACGCCGCTGCTGAAGTATACCGTCGGGATGGTCTCCAACAAGGGGGCCTACGCGTGGGAGGCCAACAGGGCTGTGTGGCTCGAGTCTAAGGCTCAGGCCGACCCTAAGCTGACGTTCCTGGCGGCCTTCTATGACCCCGTGAACCCCGACGTCGAGGAGGGCGAGGAGCCCATGCCCGACGCCGTTGACATGGAGGTCGAGACGCTGCAGGCCATCTACGAGGACACCGAGGTCGTCACGGGAGAGGAAGGGTCGACCCGCATCTCCCTCACTGTTCCGATCGGCACCGTCGTCGCGTCCATATGCGCCGTGAAGCTGACATTCACCCTACCCACCACGGCCCCGCTGCAGCTGGCCCTCGCTGAGCCGACCCCCCACCCGAGATGGCTGACGACCAGCGGGGACTTCGCGCCCTACCCAGTCACGCCCCCCCTGGTCGAGGTGGGCATGGTGTGCGAGGGAGAGTTCGGACAGCTGGACAACCCGCTCGCCTGCAGAGCCGTGTTGACCCGTATGACGCCCTTCCTGGACTCCTGCTGCGGCCCTTATGGGCAGCCCGTCATGGAGGCCGTGATGGACGTCCAGAACGACCTGGCCGACATCCTCCAGGCGGCAACAGTGGGCGAAGGCGACATCAGGGCCCCCTTCCTGCCCGCCCCCGTCATTGTCGAGGAGAAGAAGGTCCGTGCCCAGCATGTCTTCAGGAAAAAGGTCAAGCTGGCCGGTGGCAGGAAGAAGTTCCCCGAGCACACTCCGGTCGAGGTGCTCAAGGCCGAGCTC
This sequence comes from Carpediemonas membranifera, assembly GCA_019828565.1. Lineage (NCBI taxonomy): Eukaryota > Fornicata > Carpediemonas > Carpediemonas membranifera. Next base: position 105,764 of record JAHDYR010000029.1, on the reverse strand, counting down.
GACAGCAGACGGGCCACCAAGGCCTTCAAGACCATGCTCATCGGCCGCCAAGCCCTGCCCGCGTACAAGGCCCGACACGACTTCCTCCAGATGGTGTCCAAGAACCAGGTCATCGTAGTCTGCGCGGACACGGGTGCGGGCAAGTCGACCCAGCTGCCTTCACTGCTCCTCGACGACGCCATCAACAGCGGGGTGGCCGGCAACATCCTCGTCACCCAGCCCCGCCGTGTGGCGGCCACGAGTCTGGCCCGCCGTGTGGCAGAGGAGCGCTGCACCCGGGTCGGTCTCGAGGTCGGGTACCAAATCCGACTTGAGTCTCGAGTCGGACCACAGACGAGGTTGACGTTTATGACAACCGGTGTGCTGCTCCGTCGGCTCATCGACGACACTACACTGGATGGAGTGACCCACGTGGTCGTGGACGAGGTTCACGAGCGGGATCTCGACACCGACTTCCTCCTTCTGGTGCTTAGAGACGTCCTGGTCAGGAGACCTGACCTTAAAGTGCTGCTCATGTCCGCCACCATCAACGCCAAGCTCTTCAGCGGCTACTTCAACGGCGCCCCCATCCTCCAGATCCCAGGCCGGACGTTCCCGGTGACCATAGAGACACTGGAGACCATCGTTGACCGACTCGGGGCCAGTGTCGCGGCTGACGTCTTCGAGGACCACATCGTGAGAGACGGCCGCGTCTGTGGGGTCAGTAAGAAGGCTGCGTTCACCACGGGCAACAGGACGGACACGCAGGCCCTGCTGGAGGAGGCCCAGGCGGCCAAGCAGCGGGCGACCGAGCTCGCCGAGCTGTACCCCGAATCGTCTGATTTCGTCAGAAACACCCTGGCTGAAGTCGATATCGACTCGATCTGTTTCCCCCTCATTGGTGCGGTCATCGAGGACCTCATCATGGCTGACCCCGACGACGACGGTGGGGCCATCCTCGTCTTCCTGCCCGGCATGGCTGAGATCGTGTCGGCCCAGGAGGAGCTGCTGTCCCGCCCCGCCCTCCAGGGCAGCCGGGCCCGCATCCTGCCGCTGCACTCGGCCGTGTCGGACCGGGACCAGGCGCTGGTGTTCCAGCCAGTGCCGCGGGGGACTCGTAAGATCGTGCTGACGACGAACATCGCCGAGACGTCAGTGACGGTGGACGACGTGACGTACGTCATCGACACGGGCAAGGCCAAGATCAACACGTACAATCACCGCCACCACACCGCCCGGCTCGAGGAGAGGTGGATCGCCCAAGCCTCTGCCAACCAGAGGGCCGGCCGTGCGGGTCGGGTCCGGCCGGGCCACACGTTCAGACTGTTCCCCCAGTGGGAGTTCGACCGCATGAAGGCCCACGAGATCCCCGAGATGAAGCGGGTCCCCCTGCAGTCGCTGCTGCTCCAGATCCTGGCCATCGGGCTGGGGGAGCCCATGGCCGTGCTGGCCAAGGCAATCGAGCCGCCCACAGAGACCGTCGTCGAGCACGAGTTGGAGTACCTGCGGACAATCGAGGCGCTGGACGACACCAACAGCCTGACGCCGCTCGGGTCCCACCTGGCCCGCTTCCCCCTCTCGGCCAACCTGTCCAAGATGCTCGTCATCGGCACACTGTTCAGGGCTTTGGACGGCGTGCTGGTCATTGCTGCGGCGATGTCCCTCTCGCGCCCCCTGTTCCAGGCGCCCTTTGACCGTCGGGAGCAGGCCCAGCAGATGTGGGCCAAGTTCATCGACAAGACCGTGCCCGGCGACCACATCGCACTGGTCAACGCATACGAGGCCTGGAGGAAGGCGTCCGACAAGGGCGAGGGCAACGCGTGGTGTCGCACGCACTATCTCTCCCCGCGTACTTTTACCGAGCTGCTGGAGACGAAGAACCAGTACTTCGGGCTGCTCGTGGACGCCGGGTTCGTGCCGCCCCTGCACACCATCAAGGGCAAGCTGCTGAGGGACAAGGCCGCGTCCCCTGGCCTCACCGACTTCAATGAGAACTCCCACAACCGCCGGGTGCTGCGGGCCATGCTGGTCGCCGGGCTGTACCCGAACGTGCTCGCACAGATCCCCGGGGGGCGCCTCAAGAGCAGGCTGAACGTCGCCGACTACGTGCTTCACCCCGGGAGCCTGCTGTCTCACCCGGGTGTGTTCTCCCAGGCGTGGCCACACATTGTGTACACGGAGGTCATGATCAGCTCGAGGAAGTACGTCCGGGACGCCACGGCCGTCAGCACGCTGCCGCTGATCCTGTTCAGCAAGGACCGTGTGGCTGAGCCCAGCAAGCACAAGCTGGTGGTGGACGGCTGGCTCAAGTTTACCATCACGGGCGTCCAGTACTACACTCTCGAGAACCTGAGACTGGCGCTCGATAAGGCGCTCAAGGCCCGGCTGGAGGCGACGGACATCGACATTGACTCTGTCATCGACACGGCGGTGCAGATGATCAAGCGCGAAAAGTAGTTTAAAAGTTGCGGATGACGGCGATGAAGGGTCTAGCCCACGACTTGTACCTAATAGCATCTCACTAGAGCCTTGAGCCTCTTCTTAATGCCTGGGCAGCGGGGGACCGTGTCCGTCGTGTCAGCAATATTGGCGACAAGCCATGTGGTCTTTGTCCAGACAATCACGGGCAAGGAACACACGAAAGAACGCAGGTTGCAGCGATATTCCCCACGAAGAGGTCCTCAATTCGGATCAAGACTGGCTTTCACAACAAACGACAATGGACGACGGCACACGAAGAACTATCATGCAAAGGAGGATTGAAGAGGCTGAAAAACAATCAGCTCTAACAGCGCAGGACACCGCTGCGATCAAACGCCTGGAGTCCCACATGAAAGAACGCCATGCCCAGTACGCCCTCACCGAGGACGCCATCGGGACCGGAGGGGAGTATAAGCTCGCCCGGTTCCTGAGAGAGCACAACTACGACCTGGATGCGACAGCCCGGTCCTTGGTGGAGTTCATTCGATGGCGGCAGGCATGGGCCATCGACAGGCTCAGCGTCAAGCACGTCGCACCCGCACTAGAGGCCCTCAACATCATCCCGCTCGGACGTACGAAGCAGGGGCTGCCAGCCGTGTATGTCCGATACCAGAAGACACTGCCTCCCGACCTCGAGGTCATCTCTGCCCTAGCGTACTGGCTGGAGCAGTACGACAGGGAGCATGCTCAGAGCATGCTGCCCATGTGCTTCGTGATCGACCTGAAGGGCTTCGACCTTAGGGCCAGTCGTCGGATCAAAATGGGGAAGGCCCACCAGAGGCTGCTGTCCTTCTACCCCGGCCGTATCGGACCCAGCTGGATTTTCCGGACGAACACCGTGTTCCGCATGATCTGGCGGCTGGTGACGCCCTGGGTCCACTCTAAGTACGTCGCCAAACTGACCGTATTCGGGCACGACTTCTCGTCGCTCCAGGACATATTCGACCCCGACCAGCTGATCGAGACACTCGGTGGTACCATGCCTGCAGATACGCATGCCTGCACGCGCCTCTGTTACGAGAAAGAGGGCATCCCCGTCGGCACAGTTGAGCCATCACCCCTCAGTGCGTCTGTACTCTCGCGGTACTACGGCGGTGCAGACCGGGCGGGAGACTACGAGTGCATCAGGGCGGGGGAGGGGGCGAAGAGGGACCGCTTCCACCGCTGGACGGACTACTTCTTCGTGCTCACACGGCAGTCGTTGTTCTACTTCAAGGACAGGGACGCCACGGAGCCCAACAACGCCATTGAGCTCACTGCAGACGTTAGTGTGGCCAGGGAGCATCTTATGGGGCATCGGCACGTCCTGGTGATTCGGACGAACGAACGCGAATACCTGGTCAAGTTTCCCTCGAGCGAGAGCCGGCGGGAGTGGATGAGTGCGATAGAGGAGGTTTTGGAACATAAGTAGCAGCAGTATGGGGTGTATATATGTCATGTATCAACGATAAATCGAACTGGAAGAGAGCAGGCCACCGCGATGTTCCCCGGGTACATCGCGCAGCACAGTAAGAGGAAACGGTTTGTGGAGAACCCTGTGGAGGTTTCTATCAGTGCTACGGTGCACCTTCCGATCGTATACAACCGTGCCAGGATCCGTTGGCGTCGTGGGGGCCACAGGGGCGCCACCAGGCTCGTAGACCTATGCAACGGTTTCGCGAGTATCACTGAGGCCATTGGATTCGCCACGACAATGCTCTATTCTCAACAGCCGCCCAAGCGTGGTTACGTTAAGAAGAAGCTTGCACTCTCGATCCACGACTCCCGCGACGACGTTCTTGGGCATCTGAACATCGATGTAGCGTCTATCTACACCAAGATGAAGTCATCCGCGGTCACTTCTATCGACCGTGTATACGATGTCCAGACGGCGGCAGGGACTGCGGCCATCGAGCTCGCCATCACCATCACCGACCTGTCCCATGCCGTGCCGCTCTCAGTCGCCCCCTCTGCTGCGGGCAGTATCTGCACCTCCTCGGCGAGCTCCGACGGCGGCACCGGACCTGACGGGCCCACGTCGCTCCCGCCCCGCTACAGCTCCCGCCTGGCCAACGCGGAGGCGTTCTCCCTTACCCCGATAGTAGAGGACTCCCGGCTGGCGATGTTGTCCGCGGTGATGGAGGCGGACGAGTCCGACTGCTCGCTGTCGACGCTGGGCCGAGAGCTAACCCAGGCATCGCTGCCGTACCCTGCCAACCCGTGCTCCCCGGGCCAGGCCCTGTCCCTTTCGGATATCAGGGACGATGACATCGACGCCAGGGCTGCCGAGATCGCCAACCTGACCCTCGCCCTGGAGGAGCAGACGGCCGCCCAGCGTGTCCAGCTCTTCGACCGCATGGTGATGTTGTCGGACCCCGTGTACACACCCGGCGGCACCCCGGTCCTCGCCACGGCCATCCACCGCTGTCTGGCTGAGTGGGGCGGGCTCGACGTTGACCCTGATCCGGCCCACTCGGCCCTCGAGCTCCTGTCGTCCCGGCTGTGGGCCGCCCGATCGTCTATGGCGACCGTGCTTCACATGGCATGCACCGCCGCCCATCTGTACCGCCGCATCGCCGGGCAGGTCGTCCTATCCTGCGTCCGCCCCGCCCCCGACGACTCTGTGGAGTCACGACTCGGCGCCCTGGTCCACGAGGCCGTGTGGTTCGCCCACTGCAACATCGCCCACGACTTCAAGGGCGTCGTGCCGGCCCTGCTCGACTTCCCCCTCACTACCGACGCCCCGCTCGACAGGGCCGGGCTCGTCGGGCTGATCCGGGCGATCGAGGCGGACTGTGACACGTACCACCTCCCACGGGGCCTGCGTTCGGTCCTGTTCCGGCAGTTCTACCGGCACGTCGCGTCCCTTCTCTTCAACCACATCATCCGCCAGAGACAGGGCAGCCTCTGCACTGTGTCGACCGGCCTCAGGGTCCAAATCCTCGTCACCGAGCTCACGCCACTGGTTGGCGACGCGGTCGATGAGCTCGATGTGCTGAGACAGCTGGGGGACGTGCTGCTGATGTCCAAGCGGGGTCTGCTCGACCCAGCCACTAGGGCCAGGGTCTGCCCCGCACTGAACCTGCTCCAGATCGACCAGGTCGTGTCGTTGTTCCGCCCCGACTCGATGGGGCCCGAGCCTGTCGACCCGAGGCTCAAGAATGAAGTCAACCTCCTCGTCGCCAGGCACTTTGTCGAGCTGGAGCGGCTGGACGTCGAGCTGGACACCATGGACCTGCCGCCGTTCATGGTCGACTGTGGATTCGACTCTGACTCGACTTTGACTCGGGAGGACTTGTTGCCAGAGATCTCAGACAGCTCCCTCTTCAACTTTTTGATCTGACTTATACTACTACTGCGGATAAACTTTGAAATGTTATCTTGATATACTCATCAAATGAGCACCTTAGTTGGCCTTACCTTACCTTACAGCACCATGCGGAAAGAAAACAGGTCTGTTCGGGGTGTTGCAGGTGGAAACAGAGAGTAGAGATTTCCTGTGTGATTACATAACATCAATATCAAACGATAAATGAGGCCGTTGATGTTGAAGTGTCTGCTGCAGAACATCAGTATCAAGAGATTTGATTCAGACAGGCGCATTACCAAGGGGCTTTCGGGTGAGGCAGCTGTGTAAGAACAAAGGGAGGTCTCTGTGGTGGAAGTCGCCGGCCTGAAGGCTCACAGCGAACCCTGCCTGCAGAATCGACGTGAGAGGAGGCAGGGCCTGAGGGGGAGGGCGGCACATCTGTGTAAGTTGCAGGGTGGTCCGATTTACATAAACTGCACTGACTCACACTTCCCTCCTCGAGCGAGGCTCACCAAACGGCGGCCTTTGCCTCGGAACTTGCGCTTGTAACGCGCGAAGAGAGGCTCTAGACCCGGATGAGCGGCCAGATACGGATCTTGGGGGAAGTGTAATCAATTGATGACTGATTTACCCCGGATCAATTAAATCACTCTCTGTGTTTCCTGCTGCAACAATATATATTGCCATGGCAGTACCGGAAACAGTACTGAACTACGCACCCTACCTTAATAAGGTCTCTGTGGTGTGGCGGAGTGGCGCCATATGGTTAAGTCCTGGCGTGCTTATGCCGCTAGGTGCCGTGATCCGATTGCTATTTTCGACCTGGTGTCAAACGAAGTGCTCGAAACGTTTAAGTGCCGTTCTCCCATGCTGGGCTCTTTTCTCCATGTGGTGGATGAACCGATGGATGAGCATGACCCCGATCGTGAGACGGAGTGGAACGAGGAGTTTATCGACCTGATTAACAAGATGTTCCAACCTCTCGACGAGCTAGAGGCCATCGAATGGCTGAAGAAGCTGAATTGCCCCGAGTCGGGCAATCTCGTCGAGAACATGGCCGATTACGTGCTGACATTCAAGGAGACGTGTTCCTACTTCGGCGAGCTGCAGCCTCAAGCCAAGCAACTCGTGGAGGCGTTCGTCGCGGGAGTCCGCTGTCAAGTCCTGAGAGAGCGAATCGGCGCCAAGAAGAAGAGCAAGAGAACGAGGAGACCATGAAGGTGGCTTTTGAGCAAGCCCTGGAGGCTGAGAAGGGTAGTCGTGAGGCGCAGCGTCAGTCAGTTGAGTCGAAGGGCGAGAAGACCAAGAAGAAGCATGAAGACAAGGCGTCTACCAAGTGCCCCTACTGCAACAAGGTGGGCTACGATGCCACAAAGTGCTGGAAGAAGCAGAGGGACGAAAGAAAGAAAGAAAGAGAAAGAAAGAAATTTATGGTGCTTGGATTCTGACCCCGGACTGAGCTTGTTTCCCGTTGTCTTGGAGCTGAGTGCCCCGGGGTACTGCCTATTTCCCGTGGCAAACTGGTCAGCAGCGTTTGCCTTGGGCTTTCGGTGCTACTGTCTCCGCGGAAAGCCGATTCCAATCGCCCCAGAGGCCCTGCGGCCATCTCCGTGCAAATATGCTTTCCTGTCTCCCTGAAAGTCCGGCAACTATCCGGGGAGCCTGGGGGTCTGTCCTCGGGGCATTGACAGGCAGGATCGTCCTGCAGAACCTTGACTATGACACTCCTTGCTTCCCTGCAGTCCTTGTAGAGCCGTTCAGCCACGGCACCCTCTCGTCTGTCCGGTTCCCCAATTCCATGCCCCCTCGACTCTGTTAAGAAGCCTACCCGAAGGCGGGGAAAGTGACTAAGTCCATGCTGTCTACCCCGGTTAGGTGGCGTGGGTCAGGGCATGGGTGGTGTACCCCCAGGCACTAGGCCTGGTTGTCCTGTTACCCCTTACAACATTTCGCTTGCACTACATGTCCTTGGTTTCCCATGTCGTTAACAAGGGCGGCAGGGGCACCTGTGCCCCTCCGACCCCCGTGGCCAGTCCCTGCAGTTTCCTTGGGGTCCCAACGAGTGGTGCAACCATATGAATATGGATTTCCTTGACCTTATCCTTGCTCTGTCCTTGTTGCATGTCCTTTCTTTCTTATTTCTGGTCTGTCCTTCCTGTTATTTCCTTGCAGTCGTTCCTTCCCTTGCTTTGGTTCCTGGCTACCGGGATACGTGGGGCCTTTCCTCACTGATCCCAGGAGCTTAGCACCAGCGAGGGTGGTCCATGGCTGATTCCTTGTCCATCCCTTCCCGGTCCTGGAGTCAGGGGTTCATGACATGCTTCTATTCCACCTTGAAGCTGTTGTAAACCTTTGCCAGTTCCCGTAGTCCTGCCGTGAGGCCTTCCCAAATGTCCTCCGAGCCCCATATTATTAGTTGCTGTAATTCTAGGATGGGTCTTTCCTGGTACCATTCGCCCTGGGGGCCCTGCCTTACTTCCAAGTCCTTAGTTTTGTGCTTCGCTGCTGTCCACAGCTTTGTCCAAGCTTCTCCCCTGTCTACTGCCGGGCATTCACAGATTATGTGCGCTGCCGATCCTAGCCTCTGGCCCTCTGCCCACTCCCTGATCATTTCCTGCTTCCTTGCTGGTCCTGGCTTTTCCCTAATGATCCTGTAGAACAGGCTCACCTCCGACTCCTCCGAGCATAGGGGGCATAGTCTGCTAATTTCTCTCTTCAGGTCAGCGCCTTGGGCCAGCTCTGTGATGGCTCTCATAGGGCCCTCCCCTCTCTCTGCCGACGATGGGGATGGGCTGACATTGGCTGCAATGGATACAATTCTCTTCCATTCCGCCCTGCTTTGCCCCTTCCCAGCCTTTCGGTCTACCGTAGGCTTACCTTGCAGACATGTTACCACCTGGTGACCTTCCAGTTCACCAATGATTTCAGCAAAGTGGAAACACTTCGATCATGGATGGACAAGGACCAACAGGCCTGGCCTATATGGATAGGGCAGTGCCCCATGGAGCTCAGAAGGAGCGGCCTTGGCCTCCTGTCTGAACATTCAAGGGTTGCTATCAGGGCATACCGCTGGGCGCGAGTGGGAGCTCCACGCCCATACCAAGGAATCAAAGTGTCTTCATGGAACGTATGTTTACAAGGAAAAGGAAAACAACCGTCGAGGGCCAGTGCTAGCACCGGCGGCTACATGGTTTTGTCAAGACCACAAGGAAGGAAGGGCAGCACAAAAGGGAAACAGGGGCCGTCGATAGAGGCTAAAAGGAGACTACGAACAAAGCAACAACAACTACACAGAAAGGCCCCGCTACTCAGAAAAGGGCGACGCATTTTTAGGACCGCGCCTTTTTGAAAGAATGGCCTATATAGTACGGAGCATGGACAATGGGAGAAACTGGAAGGCCTGGACGGAGACCTCACCCGGATATGTACATGTGGCCCGACTTTCGGACCCAAAAATTCCGACCCAGTTTATGGACTAGGAAAAGGGGAGAAATTTTGCACTCAACAATGCAGGTAGAAATACCGACAAGGATCAGGGATTCCACGCAGAAGCAGTGGGAGGACATCAGGGAACTACTGGACAGCTTCCTCGCTGAAAGGAACGATTCAAGGACTCTACTTCTTCGTAGAACAGGCAAGTTTACAGGAAAGTCGCTCAATGCGAACTCCAAAGGACGCAAGGAAGTAATCATGAACGCCAGACGCATCCTCTTCGCAACCGGCGTCACTGACAACAAGGACATCATCCTCAGGAACCCATGCGGCATCCACGGCCTCCGCGACCTTTTCTACATGCTCACAGAGGCGCTCAACCCCAGAGACGAGGAAGCAAAGGACATGGCACAGGCACTGGAGCCCAAGACGCTGAAAGCGGGCTTCACTGGCATGGCAAGATGGCCATCTGAGAAGGACATCGAGACGGCGATCCTCAAGCCGAAGGAAGATGGGCCCATCGAATGGGATGTAGACAGGGACAGCGTCAAGAAGGCCGAAGGGTCGTTCATACTGGTATCAGGGGCTCATGGAGACGAGGCCGTAGAAGGCGTGCCTTACGACAAGGTATGGGATCCGGCAAACCAAGGCCCGGTCACCAGAGTGGCCTACGAGCAAGAGGACGGCAAGTACAGGGTCATCCTAGAGCTAAGCGACACGTCAGCATGGTCCATCAGCCGCTTCATGGAGGAGGCTAGGGACATCCTCAGGCTTCAGGCACCGGAGGCCCCGGCCATATGGCAGGCAGCATGGAACAAGTCAGGGATCTACCTGAAGGGCAGAACCAATATCCTGGGCGAAGGGGAGGAGACCCCCTTAGCAACGAGCCGCCGTTCCGGAAGGTGAGGCTGGAAGTGCTCAAGGCCACCTCGGTCCGCAGCAATAGGGACGAACATGCCGATCTGGACAGGTCGTCCGCTAGCACGGTCATCGACGGAGACGAGGAGCAACATGTCAAGGACAAGGAGGAACGACGCCAGCAGGCCACCATGCCCGGCAGAAGAAGCCTCGACGACAGCCTCCTGGAAGTGAACAAGGACATGGTCGGGGCCAACCAAGGCAAGATCGACCAGGACGAGGAGGTCGACTCAAACAAGGTCAGCAGCCAGCCGCCGAGGATGCCTAGAAAGGACAAGGAGAAACGACTGGTGATCGGAGCCATCGACTTCGAGTGCGCAGACCCTGGCGTCAAGAAGGCAGGGATCCCTGCCATCCCGGTTGAGGGCGGGATCGTACTCTTTGACCTCAGCACTGGGGACATTCTTGGACACGGGCATGGCCTGTATTACCAGGACATACCGGCAGCAAGCATGGACCAAGCGAGGTACACGGCATGGGCAGTGACGAGGGCTGCCGCCGGCCACCTTCGTGGAGGTCGGGACGGGGCGGCCGCCGATCGAGTATGAGAAGCACATACATACTTTCAGGGACTGGGCCAACCGCCTGGCGGCTCAGCTGGCAAGGATCGAAAGGTCGGAGGGTTGGAAGATAATCATGTATGCAAAGGGGGTGGAGATGGAAAGCTTCCTCCTCACGAACCCCACAAATGGACTGGAGCAAGGAACCAGGGAATTCTTCCAAGCTAGGCTGGTGGACGAGAAGAAGCTACCAGAGATCCTGGAGAACAACGGCAAGGGAGGAGGCTGGCCAAAACCTCAGGGACAACCTCGACAAGGCCAACTACCTGGAAGCAGTAACAACATGGTCAAATGGATGGCAGAACAGGAGCGAGCCCAAGGGAGTCTGTCCGTACCACAGACACACCGCGGGTTGCTACCACTGTGGGTTGGCGGATACAGTAGTCTTCACAGCCAGGATCAGGGCCCTATGCAAGGAGAGGATGAGCACCCCAGACGTCTACCACTACATGGGTAAGGCACTCGACAAGACCATGGGAAGCAGTCGGGAAGGCGGAGCCGGGCATGGATATCATGGGAGGCCCGGAATTCGCGACAAGGAGGGACACCTTTGAGATCTTCGGCACGTACCCGATCGGGGACGCAAGGGACGTCAGCAGGGAAGTCGGCGACAGGATCCTCGTAGTCCCGGACAACGGACACCGCTTCGGCATCGGCTTCGGGTTCGGGGAGGTTCTGTTGGGCATGAAGGGCATCTTACTGGCCCCCCTCACAATCATGGACAACGAAGGTGTACTGGAGAGAAGCCCGCTATGGACCATCATGGAAAGAGCCACGGCTAACCAGCTCCGCATGGTACGCGTCAGGAAGGGCCTAGGGGCAGCAAGGGAGGAGGACATCATAACCATGGCCATGCTATACGAGTGGTGGCCCTCGAAGGAGGCTACGGCTCATCAAGGAGTCTGGGGCTGCGACGACCTAGCAGAGAGCCTCAGGGACTATGAGAAGGTCATAGTCAACGTCAAGGCCCCCCAGGAACAGGGGTAGGATCACCCTAGGGGCGAGCTTCATCCCGAGAGACTGGGGCATGGTCAGGGTCAGCGAGGCTGGGACCATCCTAAGCCGCATGCGCAAGGAAGGGGCCAGACTAGTCTCGGCAGCTATCCCGGACGAGCCCAGAGCCAACACAGTCAATGTCCCAGGCATCACGTATGTCCCCACCATCGACGGAAAGTCCGAACAGCCATACCAAAGTAGGTTCTTCGACAACGGCCTGGAGGAAAAGGCGAGGCGGATTAGCACCAGGATGGTGGGCAGGCACTTCGGCCAGGACGCGGATCAAGGACATCACGACCAGCATGGAGACAGGGAAGAGGACAGAAGGGTAGGACACGGAGCCGGCGGTAGAGCTGGTGTCAGAGCTGACGACAGAACCGGCGACAGAGCTGGTAACATGAACAGGACCTCGGATCGTAACCACGGAGGAGACGACAGGGAGAGACAGGACAACACGGGAACGCAGATGAGAGGCTCGTTCAGCGGGAACACCGGGGCCGGTAGAGGCTCAGAGGGAGGCATGGACAACAGCAAGGATCACTCTTCCTCCACGACGCTCAAGCGCAAGGAGGGCAGCACGAGTAGGATCATGGACTCGGACAGCGGAAAGAGAAGCAGGCACGAAGAGGACATGGACTGGGAGTCTGGAAGCAGACAGGCAACCGGCATGGACTCGGAGAAGCTGCGGCTCCGAAAGCAGTTGGCAGAGGCGCAACAAGAGATCTCAGCGCTCAAGGCTGCCCGACTCATGCAAGAGCAAGGCCACGGAAGGTTGGTGCTCTCCGGCGTCGCGACTAAGCCCAGCAAGGAGAAGCCCACGATCCCCCGGCACAAGCACAAGAAGGCTAAGAAGGCCAAGCAGATCTCACCCATGGACCTGATGACCCAGTTCATCACGGTAATGCAGAGTCTACAAGGACAGCAAGTGAGTCAGGCCGAGGACAGCTGCAGCGGCAGTGGGGAGTCCACGGAGGAGGAGTAAGGACATGGTAAAGCAGTATTCTTTCAAGGAACAAGCAACATTTTCTTTATAATTCACAAGCCCTGGCTCCCACCCAGGGCCCGGCATTAGCTGAAATGCACTGCCGGTAGGCTGTAGCGGCAGCCAAAGGGGGGGTCACGTCATATCGTCCCCCTCCTAAGTACCCTGCCCGAAGAATGGAAGGTCACCAGGTAAGAAAGAAAAGAAAGAAATTTATGGTGCTTGGATTCTGACCCCGGACTGAGCTTGTTTCCCGTTGTCTTGGAGCTGAGTGCCCCGGGGTACTGCCTATTTCCCGTGGCAAACTGGTCAGCAGCGTTTGCCTTGGGCTTTCGGTGCTACTGTCTCCGCGGAAAGCCGATTCCAATCGCCCCAGAGGCCCTGCGGCCATCTCCGTGCAAATATGCTTTCCTGTCTCCCTGAAAGTCCGGCAACTATCCGGGGAGCCTGGGGGTCTGTCCTCGGGGCATTGACAGGCAGGATCGTCCTGCAGAACCTTGACTATGACACTCCTTGCTTCCCTGCAGTCCTTGTAGAGCCGTTCAGCCACGGCACCCTCTCGTCTGTCCGGTTCCCCAATTCCATGCCCCCTCGACTCTGTTAAGAAGCCTACCCGAAGGCGGGGAAAGTGACTAAGTCCATGCTGTCTACCCCGGTTAGGTGGCGTGGGTCAGGGCATGGGTGGTGTACCCCCAGGCACTAGGCCTGGTTGTCCTGTTACCCCTTACAACATTTCGCTTGCACTACATGTCCTTGGTTTCCCATGTCGTTAACAAGGGCGGCAGGGGCACCTGTGCCCCTCCGACCCCCGTGGCCAGTCCCTGCAGTTTCCTTGGGGTCCCAACGAGTGGTGCAACCATATGAATATGGATTTCCTTGACCTTATCCTTGCTCTGTCCTTGTTGCATGTCCTTTCTTTCTTATTTCTGGTCTGTCCTTCCTGTTATTTCCTTGCAGTCGTTCCTTCCCTTGCTTTGGTTCCTGGCTGCCGGGATACGTGGGGCCTTTCCTCACTGATCCCAGGAGCTTAGCACCAGCGAGGGTGGTCCATAGCTGATTCCTTGTCCATCCCTTCCCGGTCCTGGAGTCAGGGGTTCATGACATGCTTCTATTCCACCTTGAAGCTGTTGTAAACCTTTGCCAGTTCCCGTAGTCCTGCCGTGAGGCCTTCCCAAATGTCCTCCGAGCCCCATATTATTAGTTGCTGTAATTCTAGGATGGGTCTTTCCTGGTACCATTCGCCCTGGGGGCCCTGCCTTACTTCCAAGTCCTTAGTTTTGTGCTTCGCTGCTGTCCACAGCTTTGTCCAAGCTTCTCCCCTGTCTACTGCCGGGCATTCACAGATTATGTGCGCTGCCGATCCTAGCCTCTGGCCCTCTGCCCACTCCCTGATCATTTCCTGCTTCCTTGCTCGGCAGAGAGAGGGGAGGGCCCTATGAGAGCCATCACAGAGCTGGCCCAAGGCGCTGACCTGAAGAGAGAAATTAGCAGACTATGCCCCCTATGCTCGGAGGAGTCGGAGGTGAGCCTGTTCTACAGGATCATTAGGGAAAAGCCAGGACCAGCAAGGAAGCAGGAAATGATCAGGGAGTGGGCAGAGGGCCAGAGGCTAGGATCGGCAGCGCACATAATCTGTGAATGCCCGGCAGTAGACAGGGGAGAAGCTTGGACAAAGCTGTGGACAGCAGCGAAGCACAAAACTAAGGACTTGGAAGTAAGGCAGGGCCCCCAGGGCGAATGGTACCAGGAAAGACCCATCCTAGAATTACAGCAACTAATAATATGGGGCTCGGAGGACATTTGGGAAGGCCTCACGGCAGGACTACGGGAACTGGCAAAGGTTTACAACAGCTTCAAGGTGGAATAGAAGCATGTCATGAACCCCTGACTCCAGGACCGGGAAGGGATGGACAAGGAATCAGCCATGGACCACCCTCGCTGGTGCTAAGCTCCTGGGATCAGTGAGGAAAGGCCCCACGTATCCCGGTAGCCAGGAACCAAAGCAAGGGAAGGAACGACTGCAAGGAAATAACAGGAAGGACAGACCAGAAATAAGAAAGAAAGGACATGCAACAAGGACAGAGCAAGGATAAGGTCAAGGAAATCCATATTCATATGGTTGCACCACTCGTTGGGACCCCAAGGAAACTGCAGGGACTGGCCACGGGGGTCGGAGGGGCACAGGTGCCCCTGCCGCCCTTGTTAACGACATGGGAAACCAAGGACATGTAGTGCAAGCGAAATGTTGTAAGGGGTAACAGGACAACCAGGCCTAGTGCCTGGGGGTACACCACCCATGCCCTGACCCACGCCACCTAACCGGGGTAGACAGCATGGACTTAGTCACTTTCCCCGCCTTCGGGTAGGCTTCTTAACAGAGTCGAGGGGGCATGGAATTGGGGAACCGGACAGACGAGAGGGTGCCGTGGCTGAACGGCTCTATGTGATGGGTTATCCTGCACAACCTGCAGTGCACTTTATGTAAACAGTTCTCCGTTCCATCTCTAACATGTCACAATATCGATATTCTGATGCTCACACTATCCAGAGCGTTTCAGACGCCAAGACGCTCCACGCCGCTCACGAAAAGTGGGCCCGTGAGGTCCTGAACGTGAAGCATCCGCGCTCGTTCTTCAACTGCCTCACGGCCAAGAGCCTTGAACTCATTAAGGCTTCATGGCGCCATTCGGAAGCGTTCCCGACGTTCGAAGAGCTCACCAAATCCCTCATTAGCGACACCGAGGGAAGCAAACGCGATGCAGGGGAACCGGCATTCTCCCCGCGTTCCCACCTCATCTCGAAGCGCCTCCGGGCGATCAAGGCCCTTCTGGAGGATGACCTATTCCTCCTCTGCGCGGCCGCCGAGGCGCGGTACAAGGGCTCGAGCCTTACGAAGCCTGCGTTCCGCAGGGCCCAAGCCCTGTTCGACGACACTATGGAAGAGCTACAGGACACCGCATCCCTCCTCCGGGCCGATCCAGGCCAACCCATCTCCCTCCTGACCTACACCTGCCTGGCCAACCCGCTCGATGACGAGCCCTCGCGCAGCGCGGACTTCGTTAGTTCGGCGAACGAGGGTCTGCCCTCCTCGGTCCCTGTGGCAGACACCTCCAGCCTCCGCCAACGCCTCGCTGCTGAGGCCGAGACCATTCTCCCTCACCTATACTTAGCCCTGATGCCTTCCACGGACAGGGGCACCCGGCTTGCTGCCCTTGCAAGCTCGTCCCACCCCACTCTATTCGGCCCCTCGGCGCAGCACAGGCTCGCGCTCAGCAAGGTCGAGAACCTCCTCAACGCCTTCAACCCGGACGTCGACGCAACCAACTACGCACGCCTCCCCGAGAGCACCACGCGTGACATCGTTGCTGGTTTCGCCCTCGAAGGATACACCAGCGCCGCAAAGACACTGTACAAAGCCCTGGTCGAGACGGATGCTGACGGCCAGCGCCGCAACACCGCCGAATGCATCGCAGCCCTCCGCGATCTCGCCGTGGACCACGAGGGCAACGTCGTGATACCCTGGCGCGCGTTCAAGGAGGCTTCGACACCTTCGAAGCCTCCCAAGAAGCCACGTCACGCTCGCGATGGCCGGCCCGACACTCCGCAGAAGCCCGAGACATCCGCCCGAGAGGACAGCCAGGACCGCAGCGACGCCAACGACCTCCCGGAGCCCCGGCTGCTCGATTCCGGCGACCGCTACGCGCAGTTTAAGGACCGCAAGAAGTTCCGAATCCCCGAGCGGTTCTCCAACTTCTGCAAGCACCACGGCTACAACTCCACACACACGACAGAAAACTGCATATACCTCCAGAAGAAGGCAGCTTCTGCCGATGAGGTTCACACCACCTCTGTTCCGATCAACACCACGGTGAACATCGATGGAACTCCTTGTAACGGGAAACTTGATACGGGAGCCGATGTTTGCACCATCTCTGCAGCCAAGGCCGAAGAGCTTGCTCTTTCAACCGAAGACTCGAGCCTTGTGATCACATCTGCCGAGAACAAGACCATCTCCACTGGTAAGCGCGCTGTCGCCGCCATCACGCTCCCTAGCGTAGACGGACGCCCTGTTACGACCGTCTGGCCCCTCCACGTCATCAAGGGTGACAGCGGACGAGTCCTCGTTGGTAAGGACCTTCTTGCCCACCTTGGGTACATCGCCAACGACCGCCTGGTCATCATGCCCGCCTCAATGGGCGATCCAGACGACCTTGAGGACCACCACATGTTGGACGCCGACCTGGTGGAGGTGTCGACAGACGACGAGTACCTCTCCGTTACGGTGCCAGACGACCACGGGCCCGAGTTCCAATCTCTGGTCCGTGCTATAGTGGCAGAACGACCTCGCCTGTTCAACGCGACGCTACACCCGGAAGGAAGCGACCTGGAGCCGCATGTGATCGAACTCACGTCTTCGACGCCGATCAAGTGCAGGCCCCGCCCCCTTGTTGGGACCCCCGGCTCGGCTGCACAAGCCGAGATCGAGAAGATGCGCCGTCTAGGCATCATCCGGGACTCGAAATCCTCGTATGCGTCCCCCCACACCATGGCAACCAAGAAAAATGGAGACCCCCGGTTCTGTGTAGCCTACAACGCACTGAACGACGTGACCGTTCCGGACGCATTTCCCCTCCCGGACCTTCGCGAGCTCCCACACGAGGCCAGCGGATGCTCTTATTTCGCGAGCCTTGATCTCCGCACCTCATACTGGCAACAACGGGTCGACCCCGCCTCGATCCCCCTGACCGCCTTCTCGGTCCCAGATCACCACTATGAGTTTTTGCGCGTACCCTTTGGCCTCACTAACGCCCCCGCGAAGTTCCAAAGGGCCATGGAGTCGCTTTTGGAGGGCATCCCCGGTGTCAGAGTCTACATAGACGACATCTTCCTCTTCGCCCGCAGTCAAGACGACTTCCTTTCAACTCTCAGAACGACCCTCGAACGCCTCGACGACTGTAACCTGCGTCTTCGCGCGGACAAGTGCGTGATCGGCGCTAACCAGGTCGAAGTATGCGGGTTCGTGATCGACGCGCGTGGCCGCTCCATCGCCCAGTCCCGCGTGGACGCCATCCTTAACCTGCAGCCCCCGACGACCGTCACAGAACTCCGCCGGACCATGGGGAAGTTCAACCACCTTGCCGCCTACATCCCCACTCTCGCCGCCGCAGCTGCCGAATCCACCGGCCCGCTGAACGACCTCCTGAAAGGGTCACCCAAGGGCAGCGACAAGCTTCCTTGGACTGAGCAGCATGACAGGGCCTTCGCCCGTATGAAGGAACTGTCCACCAGCCACGAGGCCCTGGCCCTCCCGGACCTCAACGCCACATGGACCCTCGAGACGGACGCCTCCACGATCGCCTTGGGCGGCGTCCTCTGGCAGCATAAGGACGGCACCAAACGTCCTCTCGCCTTCTTCTCCAAAACCTTCACGGACACCCAACGCCGATGGGCTACTGTCGAGCAGGAGCTGTACGCAATCGTCTTCTGTGTCACCCGCCCCGAGTTCAGTAGCCTGCTCAAGCTCAAGCCATTCTCAATCTCAACAGACCACCGGAACTTGGTCTGGCTGTTGATGAAATCAGAGGAGGGCACCCGGAAGCTGACAAGGTGGCGCCTAATCCTCTCAGAATACCCGTTCGAGATCCGGCACATTCCGGGCTCGTCAAACCTCGTCGCCGACGCCCTATCCAGGCCCCCCGTCCGCGCCAGCGCGGACGAGTCAACGACGGACGACCATCTCGACACCATCGTCCAGGCGCATGCTGGGAAGTTCGCACACGTCGCGGTCGACCAGACGATCCGCAACCTCAAGGCCGCCGGCCACTCCTGGAAGTCTATGCGCGACGACGTCGCCACTTATGTGGCCACCTGCCCAGTCTGCCAGAAGCTGAAGGCCCACAAGAAGACCTCAACCCCTGGCACTCCACCCAGACCCTGTCCCCATTCGAGTCCGTGCAGATCGACACGATCGGGCCCCTGCCTAACTGCGATGGGTTCGCCCATATCGTCGTCTTCATCGATACATTTTCGAAATACGTGCTCCTCCATCCTACCAAGAGCACTTCAGCCGCGGAAGCCGCAACTGCCATGCTCCACCTATGGGCTCAGTTCGGACTGCCCAAGCAGATTCAGACAGACCAAGGATCTCAGTTCCGCAACGCCTTCATCGCCGAGCTCAACCGACACCTCACACTCAACCACCGCTTCAGCACGGCATACCATCCACAGTCCAACGGCATCGTCGAGCGGACCAACGGAACTATCATGCGCCGCCTCCGCGCACTGCTGATCGACGCTAAGTCAACCGACTGGGTCGACCTGATACCATTCGTCCAACACGTCGTCAACTCATCCACCCACGCCACCACCGGGTTTTCGCCGTTCGAGATCCTCTTCGGCTCAACTACCAGACTCACCACTCTGTCGGACAACCAGCTTGAAGACGCGATTCAACTCCTCAACCTCACCTCCCAGAGAACCCAAGCCGCAATCAAGAAATTCCAATCCGACGTGAAAGCGGTTCAGGACCTCGCCCGCCAGCGCATCGAGGCGTACGAGCAGTCCAAGGCCTCCTCTGCCAACACTCTAGAGTTCCCCTGGAAAGACCAGGAACTCGTCCTCGTACGCTACCCCACGAAGACTCCATCCAAAATCCTCGCCCCTATTCGCGGCCCTGTCCGCATGGTGGGGGAAGGGAAGAGCCCCAATACCTACCGCCTCCAGGACCTGGTCACGAAGGCCGAGCTACTCGTACATGCCGATCGCCTCGTGCCGTTCAAACGTGCCCATAACACGTCGCTCAAGGACCTTGAGACCCTGGTCGGGTTCGAACAGGACGAACAGCCTGTCGAGTCCATCGTCGGGCATCGCGAACGCTCTGGCCGCCTCGAAATGCTTATCCATTGGCAGGGCCTCGAAGATTCTGAAGACAGTTACATCCCGTATAACGCCTACTACGACCAGCTGTCAGCCCTTGACGATTACCTCCAGACCAACCCGCACCTGCGCCCTTTGTTCGACCGCTATAAGCGCAAGTTCCGCACTCGCGGACGCCGCTAGGTCGCCCTCCGGAGGGGAAGTGTGATGGGTTATCCTGCACAACCTGCAGTGCACTTTATGTAAACAGTTCTCCGTTCCATCTCTAACATGTCACATCTACAAGGACTGCAGGGAAGCAAGGAGTGTCATAGTCAAGGTTCTGCAGGACGATCCTGCCTGTCAATGCCCCGAGGACAGACCCCCAGGCTCCCCGGATAGTTGCCGGACTTTCAGGGAGACAGGAAAGCATATTTGCACGGAGATGGCCGCAGGGCCTCTGGGGCGATTGGAATCGGCTTTCCGCGGAGACAGTAGCACCGAAAGCCCAAGGCAAACGCTGCTGACCAGTTTGCCACGGGAAATAGGCAGTACCCCGGGGCACTCAGCTCCAAGACAACGGGAAACAAGCTCAGTCCGGGGTCAGAATCCAAGCACCATAAATTTCTTTCTTTTCTTTCTTACCTGGTGACCTTCCATTCTTCGGGCAGGGTACTTAGGAGGGGGACGATATGACGTGACCCCCCTTTGGCTGCCGCTACAGCCTACCGGCAGTGCATTTCAGCTAATGCCGGGCCCTGGGTGGGAGCCAGGGCTTGTGAATTATAAAGAAAATGTTGCTTGTTCCTTGAAAGAATACTGCTTTACCATGTCCTTACTCCTCCTCCGTGGACTCCCCACTGCCGCTGCAGCTGTCCTCGGCCTGACTCACTTGCTGTCCTTGTAGACTCTGCATTACCGTGATGAACTGGGTCATCAGGTCCATGGGTGAGATCTGCTTGGCCTTCTTAGCCTTCTTGTGCTTGTGCCGGGGGATCGTGGGCTTCTCCTTGCTGGGCTTAGTCGCGACGCCGGAGAGCACCAACCTTCCGTGGCCTTGCTCTTGCATGAGTCGGGCAGCCTTGAGCGCTGAGATCTCTTGTTGCGCCTCTGCCAACTGCTTTCGGAGCCGCAGCTTCTCCGAGTCCATGCCGGTTGCCTGTCTGCTTCCAGACTCCCAGTCCATGTCCTCTTCGTGCCTGCTTCTCTTTCCGCTGTCCGGAGTCCATGATCCTACTCGTGCTGCCCTCCTTGCGCTTGAGCGTCGTGGAGGAAGAGTGATCCTTGCTGTTGTCCATGCCTCCCTCTGAGCCTCTACCGGCCCAGGTGTTCCCGCTGAACGAGCCTCTCATCTGCGTTCCCGTGTTGTCCTGTCTCTCCCTGTCGTCTCCTCCGTGGTTACGATCCGAGGTCCTGTTCATGTTACCAGCTCTGTCGCCGGTTCTGTCGTCAGCTCTGACACCAGCTCTACCGCCGGCTCCGTGTCCTACCCTTCTGTCCTCTTCCCTGTCTCCATGCTGGTCGTGATGTCCTTGATCCGCGTCCTGGCCGAAGTGCCTGCCCACCATCCTGGTGCTAATCCGCCTCGCCTTTTCCTCCAGGCCGTTGTCGAAGAACCTACTTTGGTATGGCTGTTCGGACTTTCCGTCGATGGTGGGGACATACGTGATGCCTGGGACATTGACTGTGTTGGCTCTGGGCTCGTCCGGGATAGCTGCCGAGACTAGTCTGGCCCCTTCCTTGCGCATGCGGCTTAGGATGGTCCCAGCCTCGCTGACCCTGACCATGCCCCAGTCTCTCGGGATGAAGCTCGCCCCTAGGGTGATCCTACCCCTGTTCCTGGGGGGCCTTGACGTTGACTATGACCTTCTCATAGTCCCTGAGGCTCTCTGCTAGGTCGTCGCAGCCCCAGACTCCTTGATGAGCCGTAGCCTCCTTCGAGGGCCACCACTCGTATAGCATGGCCATGGTTATGATGTCCTCCTCCCTTGCTGCCCCTAGGCCCTTCCTGACGCGTACCATGCGGAGCTGGTTAGCCGTGGCTCTTCCATGATGGTCCATAGCGGGCTTCTCTCCAGCACTCCTTCGTTGTCCATGATTGTGAGGGGGGCCAGTAAGATGCCCTTCATGCCCAACAGAACCTCCCCGAACCCGAAGCCGATGCCGAAGCGGTGTCCGTTGTCCGGGACTACGAGGATCCTGTCGCCGACTTCCCTGCTGACGTCCCTTGCGTCCCCGATCGGGTACGTGCCGAAGATCTCAAAGGTGTCCCTCCTTGTCGCGAATTCCGGGCCTCCCATGATATCCATGCCCGGCTCCGCCTTCCCGACTGCTTCCATGGTCTTGTCGAGTGCCTTACCCATGTAGTGGTAGACGTCTGGGGTGCTCATCCTCTCCTTGCATAGGGCCCTGATCCTGGCTGTGAAGACTACTGTATCCGCCAACCCACAGTGGTAGCAACCCGCGGTGTGTCTGTGGTACGGACAGACTCCCTTGGGCTCGCTCCTGTTCTGCCATCCATTTGACCATGTTGTTACTGCTTCCAGGTAGTTGGCCTTGTCGAGGTTGTCCCTGAGGTTTTGGCCAGCCTCCTCCTTGCCGTTGTTCTCCAGGATCTCTGGTAGCTTCTTCTCGTCCACCAGCCTAGCTTGGAAGAATTCCCTGGTTCCTTGCTCCAGTCCATTTGTGGGGTTCGTGAGGAGGAAGCTTTCCATCTCCACCCCCTTTGCATACATGATTATCTTCCAACCCTCCGACCTTTCGATCCTTGCCAGCTGAGCCGCCAGGCGGTTGGCCCAGTCCCTGAAAGTATGTATGTGCTTCTCATACTCGATCGGCGGCCGCCCCGTCCCGACCTCCACGAAGGTGGCCGGCGGCAGCCCCGTCACTGCCCATGCCGTGTACCTCGCTTGGTCCATGCTTGCTGCCGGTATGTCCTGGTAATACAGGCCATGCCCGTGTCCAAGAATGTCCCCAGTGCTGAGGTCAAAGAGTACGATCCCGCCCTCAACCGGGATGGCAGGGATCCCTGCCTTCTTGACGCCAGGGTCTGCGCACTCGAAGTCGATGGCTCCGATCACCAGTCGTTTCTCCTTGTCCTTTCTAGGCATCCTCGGCGGCTGGCTGCTGACCTTGTTTGAGTCGACCTCCTCGTCCTGGTCGATCTTGCCTTGGTTGGCCCCGACCATGTCCTTGTTCACTTCCAGGAGGCTGTCGTCGAGGCTTCTTCTGCCGGGCATGGTGGCCTGCTGGCGTCGTTCCTCCTTGTCCTTGACATGTTGCTCCTCGTCTCCGTCGATGACCGTGCTAGCGGACGACCTGTCCAGATCGGCATGTTCGTCCCTATTGCTGCGGACCGAGGTGGCCTTGAGCACTTCCAGCCTCACCTTCCGGAACGGCGGCTCGTTGCTAAGGGGGGTCTCCTCCCCTTCGCCCAGGATATTGGTTCTGCCCTTCAGGTAGATCCCTGACTTGTTCCATGCTGCCTGCCATATGGCCGGGGCCTCCGGTGCCTGAAGCCTGAGGATGTCCCTAGCCTCCTCCATGAAGCGGCTGATGGACCATGCTGACGTGTCGCTTAGCTCTAGGATGACCCTGTACTTGCCGTCCTCTTGCTCGTAGGCCACTCTGGTGACCGGGCCTTGGTTTGCCGGATCCCATACCTTGTCGTAAGGCACGCCTTCTACGGCCTCGTCTCCATGAGCCCCTGATACCAGTATGAACGACCCTTCGGCCTTCTTGACGCTGTCCCTGTCTACATCCCATTCGATGGGCCCATCTTCCTTCGGCTTGAGGATCGCCGTCTCGATGTCCTTCTCAGATGGCCATCTTGCCATGCCAGTGAAGCCCGCTTTCAGCGTCTTGGGCTCCAGTGCCTGTGCCATGTCCTTTGCTTCCTCGTCTCTGGGGTTGAGCGCCTCTGTGAGCATGTAGAAAAGGTCGCGGAGGCCGTGGATGCCGCATGGGTTCCTGAGGATGATGTCCTTGTTGTCAGTGACGCCGGTTGCGAAGAGGATGCGTCTGGCGTTCATGATTACTTCCTTGCGTCCTTTGGAGTTCGCATTGAGCGACTTTCCTGTAAACTTGCCTGTTCTACGAAGAAGTAGAGTCCTTGAATCGTTCCTTTCAGCGAGGAAGCTGTCCAGTAGTTCCCTGATGTCCTCCCACTGCTTCTGCGTGGAATCCCTGATCCTTGTCGGTATTTCTACCTGCATTGTTGAGTGCAAAATTTCTCCCCTTTTCCTAGTCCATAAACTGGGTCGGAATTTTTGGGTCCGAAAGTCGGGCCACATGTACATATCCGGGTGAGGTCTCCGTCCAGGCCTTCCAGTTTCTCCCATTGTCCATGCTCCGTACTATATAGGCCATTCTTTCCAAAAAGGCGCGGTCCTAAAAATGCGTCGCCCTTTTCTGAGTAGCGGGGCCTTTCTGTGTAGTTGTTGTTGCTTTGTTCGTAGTCTCCTTTTTAGCCTCTATCGACGGCCCCTGTTTCCCTTTTGTGCTGCCCTTCCTTCCTTGTGGTCTTGACAAAACCATGTAGCCGCCGGTGCTAGCACTGGCCCTCGACGGTTGTTTTCCTTTTCCTTGTAAACATACGTTCCATGAAGACACTTTGATTCCTTGGTATGGGCGTGGAGCTCCCACTCGCGCCCAGCGGTATGCCCTGATAGCAACCCTTGAATGTTCAGACAGGAGGCCAAGGCCGCTCCTTCTGAGCTCCATGGGGCACTGCCCTATCCATATAGGCCAGGCCTGTTGGTCCTTGTCCATCCATGATCGAAGTGTTTCCACTTTGCTGAAATCATTGGTGAACTGGTCGGAGTCGTTGCCAGTCGCACAGTACATTGTCAACGCGACACCACACTCAGCAACGCGTTTAACCCCAGCAGAGGTGATTTTTGGTAGTGATCTGCGCGTACCGGCCGACATGCTAATCGTCAAAGAACTGGGTGAGAAGGCGGTCAGCCAACCAGCGAGCAACGTAGCTGCTGCCAAACTCGCTCGAGAGCTCGCTGAAGCACGTATTAAGGCAATGCACGCTGACGCTCTCAGCAAGCTGCCCCCTCCTGAACCAATTACGTCTGAGTTTGTATTGTTCAAATACCCGAATGGGCCACCATCAAAGTTGGCTGCAGGGTGGCGAGGCCCCATGCAACTGATCCAGCCTATCATGAGGAATGACTTTCCTGTTGGTTACTGGGTTAGAGATGTCAATACGAGGACCGAATTCCAGGTCGCGTCCGAGAGGGTCAGACCATTTTCAGGCGAGCTGTCCATGCAACATGCCCAAGAGCTAGCAGCAGTGACGATCGGCGAGTATGTCGTGGAGTCGATATACGAAGCAACGCATGAGCGCAGACTCAGCGATCGGCAGTTCCACGTCCGATGGGCAGGGTACGAGCCTTCGGAAGATACGTGGGAGCCGTACCAGAACGTTAAGGGATGCGAAGCGTTGGATATATATCTGGGGAAGGCCGAATAAATGGCCCCCAAGCATCAGAAACTGTTTATTCGCAAGTGTCACAACGGACGTTACCATCGAGGGCAACGTCGTCGGCGAGGTAAGACTCGTAAGACAGATGCTCAGTGAGGAACTGGGCGACGGCAGGGTGAGTCTGCATGCGCCGAGTAGCGATGGCAATGCTGCTCACATTGGGGCATTCCTCATAACTGACATGCAGGCGCAGAAGACCAGGGGCGTCAAAACGATAATGCCAAACACGCGAGACCGTGAAGGCTGCAGAAGTCATGTCTTGCAGAGTCAGCGACGGGGCGCGGTCAGCAGTAACCGGCATGAAGCCTGACAGAAGACTGAACTCTGCGTCGTCGAAGGAAGCGCCGCTACGCATGCGAGCGAAGTACTGACGAGCGAACTCAGCGCAATCAGCGCGGGTGAGGATACCGAGGGCCTCTCCCATGTGCAGCACAAAATATAGGTTGACATCGTGGCCGAGCATGACAGCACGGAAGACATGAGGACGCATGGTGACGATGCTGAGGCCAGAGCGATTCTCGATCTCTTGCTTGAGCGCGTTCGGCACATACGCGCGTTTGTCTCGAACAGCAGTGAGGTAGGCTGAAACGATGGCAGCATCAGTCGAATCGCGACGTATGGAGAGGTAAGCCGACATCGCCTGGAGTACGATAGCGTCACGGCAGAGATCAGCGCCGGCGTCATGCGAGTGCACTGCAGCGGAAGCGCGGGTGTAAGAGTGCAGCCGGTTGTCGGTGAGCAGCAGTAACTCAGTCCGGGGAGAGTTCCAGTAGTAGCTGACTGCCTGCCGGGTGACGAGTTCCACGTAGCCAGAGAGGGATGGCGGGGTGTCGTCCGACTCGGAGTCAGACTCATTGTCGGTTGGGTCAGGAGAAGCCGGAAGGTAGCGTAGGTCGACGGCGTTAACGCTCTCGCTGTCAGATGCAGAACTGGTTACGGCGCCAGCAAGTTCCTCTGGGACATTAGGGACGTTTTGGCGCCTAGGAGCACGTCGCGGCTGGTAAGGGGTGAACAGCTCGAGGTAGGAACCAGTTTCAGAGATATGGCGACGGAGGAGAGGGCAAAATTGCATTCTCGAAGTGTTAGTCGTAAGACGATTTAGAATAGTTTCCACAGCGGCGTCGAAATCCCCCATGAGCTGTGATCGTCTAGAAAGTCGACTTTCCAGAAAGCAAAAAATGCGAAATCGATGAAACGCAATGGTTACGCAACAATGCTGTTCAGAAGTGGAACATAGAGTTGTTTACATGGTGGAACTGATGTTGTTATTCAATATAGCCGCGTTTTCGGGATCCAAAAAGTGTTTCCGGCGGTGCAAAACGAAAAAGTGCCATATCTCGCGAACGAGAAGGAATTGGAGCCTCTTAACCCGTTTTTTGAACGCCGTGTAAGATTAGGCGGAATGTAACCAACCTCTGGTAAGAATTGACATGGGTGTCGGTTGAAATCATTTACAGTAAACCGCAGCGGGGTAAAAGTGGTCAAAACTGGACGGAGCAGTTTATAGACCGGTGACACTACCTCCCTTTTTGATGAGAAAACCCCCAACCTGCAAGGAACGGGGGAAAAAGATGGTTAGTAGAGTTTCAGGTTCTTCCTCGCCTTACGGGCCAACCTCTTCATCTCCTCGAGGTGTTTCACTCCCGAGAGTGGTTCTTCCGTTATGTTTTCGAATCCTACCCACTTGATGGCGGCTGTCCCTTCTTTCCAGTCTACCGATACTACTCGCTCTACCTCCCATTTTTTCTGGTCGAAGCTTGCAAGTTGAAGCATCATCGTGTCCGTTACGGCATCCGTGTCGAACATCATGAGTTTTTCAATGTGGGTTGATCTGGTCGATCCGTCGAGTATCGACTGCATGACTATTCTGTTATTATCCAGTACATCGTGTACCTTCCATGGGCCCCTGTTGCGCGCGTCTAGCTTCTGAGGGGCCTCATCTTTCCAGAGGACGTAGTCACCCGGCTTCAGTTCGGTGTTGACTATTGTCTTTTGGCCCGGGCCCACACTCTCTCTGGCAGTGGTCTCCAGGGCGTTAAGGGCCAGCTCCAGGTCCTTTTTGAACTCTGGGAAATCTCTGATCGGAGAGTTGTTGTCGTTCGTCCACCAGCTTGTAAACATGTTGTGCTCATGGCCAAATATCAGCTCGTGCGGGGAGAACTTCGTGGCCGTATGTGTCGTGCCGTTGATAATCATCTGGACCGTCGGTAGGAGTCCGCACCACTGGTCTTTGTAGGCTATTGCCAGGACAAGCCACCGTAGGTGTCTTCCAATCTCCGCATTCCTTCTCTCCACGAGACCATTGCTCTGTGGATGAAACGGGATGGTGAAGTGGTGTGCGACTTTCAATGACGTTGTGAGTTGTTCAACTATCGAGTTCGCGTACTCCGGGCCGCCGTCGGACAGAATCTCCGCCGGTATCCCGTGTCGCGTGAAAACGTGGTCCCATAGGGCCCTGGCGGAGGTCTCGGCGTCGATCGATGCGACTGCGACGAGCTCGGTGTATCTTGTAAACATGTCTACAGCCACAATGATGTAGCGAGCGCCCAGCGAATCCGTTGGGAGAGGGCCAATTGTGTCGACTGCCACTGTCTCCCATGGTCTGGTGCGTCTTGTCTGGCCCTTTTGGGCGATAAAGTAGTCCTTGATGCGAGTCTTCAGACAAATGGGGCACGTCTTGATGTGCTTTTTGACGTCCAAGAGCATCCCCGGCCAAAAATGCAGACGTGGCGAGTGCTTGGAACGTTGAATTTGCTCCCGTATGAAATTGGTGAGCGGTCCGAAGGGCCTTGTCGCGTGTCTCTCCCTTGGGGATAATCGGCACTCCGTCCTTGAAGTAGATCGAGTTTTCGATGGATACTCCCTCTAGTTTCTCCCAGCCGACTCGAGTTGACTCAGGTGCCATGGCCTGGGCAGCCTGGATCAACTCAAGGGTCAGCCCTGGGCCGGCGTCCTCCGCCTCTAGCAGGTTCAGCTGCGGCCCGAGGTCCCCCTCGGGGAAGGATACGCGACAGCATGTCTGCCATCTTGTTTGTCTCTCCAGCAATATGCTCGATCGTAATGTTGTAGTCCGACAAGACAGACGTCCACCTGAGGAGTTTCTTGGAAAGCTCCTTCCTCTGCATGAGATATACCAGATTCTGGTGGTCGGTGCGGATCTGTATGTTGTCCTTGAGGCGGAAAAGTTGAGCCATGTCAGGTCTCGTGAGACAAAAAGATGATAGCATGAAGCTCTTGTTCGTAGGTCGGCCACCTAGTCTGGGTTGGCGTATGACACTTTGCGAAGAGCGAGACGATCTCTCGGTTGCCGGAGTCGTCTTCTTGGAACAGAATGCCCCCTAGTCCGTCGTTCGACGCGTCCGTCTCGAGGGTCCACTTCTTTGAGAAGTCGGGGAAATGGAGGACTGTGTCTGAGCTGAGTCTCTCCTTGAACGTTGTAAACGCCTCTTCTTGTTTGGGGTTCCAAGTTATGTTCTTTGAGTTCTCCTGTGCCGTTAGCATCTCGTTGAGAGGTTTGAGGATTCGTGATGAGTCCGGGACGAACTGGGCGACATAGTTGAATGATCCCAGTGTCCTCTGAAGCTCCTTTGCGGTGGACGGGAGCGGTATGGCGTTTACCGCCTCTACCTTCTCTGGGGCAAGTTGTTTCCCCTTCTCCGAGACAATATACCCGACGGCCTCGACGTGGGCTGAGCCTATCGTGCACTTCGGGCCTTTAAGGCGCAGTGAATAATGTCTACAGATCCTGAAGACGGTTTTGATCAGGGTGAGAAACTGGGCCTCGGTCTTGGCGTAAATCAAGATGTCGTCAAGATAGATGTCCACCCCTTTGTGGAGGACCTCGGCGAACGCCTTCTGCATGGCGCGTTGGAATCTCGCCGGGGCGTTCATCAGGCCGAATGGACATCTGGTGAACTCGCAGTATGCGTCTGGAGTGACAAAAGCGGTTTTGGGGATATCTTCCTCGTGCATCCGCATCTGGTAGTAGCCTTGTCTGAGGTCTAGGCCTGCAAAGTATTTGCAGCCTGATGCTCGGTCTACAAACTCGCGCGTGTTAGGCAGGGGGAAGTTATCCCTCACTGTCTTGGAGTTTAACTCCTTGTAGTCAATGCAAAGACGGATCTTGGTCGATCCTTTGTGGCCCTGCCTGACTACTACGATCGGCGAGCTGTACGGCCCAGTCGAGTCCTGGATTATCCCGTCTCGCCTGAGTTGTTCTAGCTCTGTCGACACCAGGCCTTGGGTCACTGGGTCGAGTCTGCGAGCGCGGCATTGTACAATTGCCCGCTCGTCTATCAGTTCAATCGACATGGGTTCCAGTCGAGACCCTTCCTTGGGTAGTTCTTCCTCGAAGATATCGTCAAATGAGTTGATTATCTCGAGAATCTCGGGTCGGATCTTCGACTCCGGGACGTGGACACCACAGTAGTCGTCGGTTATCGCCATGTTTGCGTCCTCCGTGAGATATTCATGGTAGAACGGCAGCCAGTCCTCGTCCTCCCTCAATTGAGGAGAGCTTGTGCAGGTTAAGGTTGAGTGTGCCATCGCCAATGAGTGCGAGTGACCTCAGCAAGTCACACCCGATGAGAGCCTTGAAGAACTCACCGGGGAGTACGTAGTACTTCCATGTAACCTCCAACGGTGTGACACCTAGTGCTGGGAATGCTGCCTTAAATGTGACTGCTTGATCTGTCACGAGGGAGCGTCCGTCTCCTAGCGTGACCTTGATCTTTTCCTCGAGAGAGGTCTGCACTGTGTCCTTGGGTAGGGTACGTAGTGCCTTCGAACTAATGAAGCTTCGGCTTGCACCAGTGTCTACAACGAACGAGTAAGTTTTGCCTTTTACAGTAGCGGGGGGTCGTCAGTGGACCCTTCCCGCCCTTCTCGTTAGTCGACGCGCTGTCGGCGTTGTTGTTCTCGCTGTAGCGGGGGTGCTTATCGCATCTGAAGTCCATGTGGGGACCGCCACAGAAACGACAGGGGCGCGACGGCTTCTTGGGTCCGTCGGCCGGCGGGCGCTTGGCCGCGTCCGGGCGGTACTGGGCCTTCCTGGCCTGGGCCGGGGCCTTGGGTCCGCCGGCCGGGGTTTGCGAGAGGGGTTGATCATGGTCATACGCCCTAGCAGCCCTAAGAGCCACCGCTACGGTGTCCTCGAAGGTCTTGACGTTGTGGAGAGCAAGCAAGGTCTGTGCCTTCTTGCGGAATGCTGTCGGGTTCAGGGACTCCCTGAAGAGCCGTGCAGCCAGCTTATCAAAGCTTGCGAGCAGTTCGTCGGCATTGGGGTTGTCGTCGATGGGGTCCAAGAACCCTTCTGGGTCTGGCGTCTTGGAGTAGAGCTCGATGCGCTTGCGGAATGCTGCCGCTTGTAGTCTCGTGCCAGCTTCGAAGTTGCGTGCGGTGCTCGGCACCATGGGGAAACGAAGGTCTTGGAGCTCTTCGACGAGTGCTAGGATGGAGTGGGGAAGGAGCCGCTGGCGACACCATTCGGTGAAGTTCTTGAGAGTGTAGTTCTTGTCGGATGTGTCTATGCCTTCGGCCTTGAGTTCGAGGGCAAATGACTCCTCAATGAGGACGGACAGTGGGATGCTTGGGTTTTGTATAGTAAAAATCGTTGCTCGGCGCTCAAACTCCTCAAGAGTCTCTAGTGTTAGATTTGAAGGAGAAAGCTCAGGAATTTGAACAGTTAACGACATCAGCACAGCTAATACTAGTATTGTCGGTTGAAATCATTTACAGTAAACCGCAGCGGGGTAAAAGTGGTCAAAACTGGACGGAGCAGTTTATAGACCGGTGACATGGGGACATCGATGGCACCTAAAAGTGCGCCATTTGACCCTTTCAGAATCGTCGGGTATGTTTCAAAGACTTTCAAGAGGGGCAGGACCCCAGGTAAGGATACCCATAACATAGCGCGCTAATACAGTGGTACCACGCAAGATTTGATCAGATAATATTAGGTAATTTAGATTTGGTAGTGAGGTAAGCATATCTCAGAAACGTGACTGGACATCACGCCGGGCATAAGACACAGGGTTTTTATAGCCAGTCTGGTCAACGGGTATCCGGTGAACTCGAAAGTCCCGAGCTCACAACGGTTCAGGCAATAGGGCTTAGTCCATTGCCAACTCCGGCTCCATGGCGAGTCCCCATGGAAGCGACGGTTACTGGAGCTTGTATCTGGGCAATTCACCCGGACCAAGCACCTAACACACCCTTCATAATAGTGTTGAGTTTTTTGATGCTCTACCGGAGCATGGGAGGGAAGTGTTGGTTCATCAAGGGCTAAGAGCCGGGCTCAGAGAGTTAGGGAAGGTCTACGACAGTTACAGGGTAAAGTAGGAAGGGCATCAGGGTAAGGTCAGGTAATCATATCTACAGGGATCCAGAGCTCCTGGGACCGGAGGAGGAAACCCCTCATATCCCGGTAGCACCAGACCATAGTACAGAGAGAACAACAAATGAGAACGCAAGCAGGGTACAGGGACCCAGACTAACCACAAGCAGGGACAAATCCACGTGTGTGGTTGCACCAGCCACTGTGAACCTAAGGGAACTGCAGGGACTGGCCACAGGTACGGGGGGACATGGCGTCCCCGCCGCCCTTGTTAACGATAAGGGGACCCAGGGATGTGTAGCGCATGAGATCTGCTGTAAGGGGTAACAGGACGCACAGGCCTAGCGCTTGGGGGGTCACCCTGCCGCTGACCCACGCCACCTAGCAGGGGTAGACAGCAGGGACATAGTCGCTCTCCCCACCTTCGGGTAGGTCCGTAACAGGGCCGCAGGGGGCACAGAACAGGGAAACTGGAAAGAAGAGAGGGTGCTGTGTCTGAACAGGGACTGCAGGGAATCAGGGACTGCTATAGAGAAGGTCTTGCAGGTCAACCCTGCCTGCGAAAGCGTTGAGGACAGACCCCCAGGCTCCCTGGAAATTGCCGGACTTGCAGGGATGACAGGAAAGCGCCAAGCGCACGGAGAAGGCCGAAGGGCCTATGGGGCGAGTGGAATCATCTATCAGCGGACGCAGTAGGCACCTGATCCAGGAAATGAGCGCTGCTGACTAGCTCAGGACAGGGATTAGGCCGTGCCCCGGGGCACTCAGCTCCAAGATAACGGGACGAAAGCTCAGTCCGGGGCCAGATACCAAGCCATAAACTTCTTTCTTTCTTTCTTTTGTTGGTTCATCAATAGATTATTTAATAGTCTTGAGTCGTCCAGCTCGACACATGGGTGTCGAGCTCTATTCTTTGTAAAGCTTTGTTCTCACGAACCCACACTTTCTTTCTTTCTTTCTTTCTTTCTCTCTGTCTTCTTCCTCTTTGGTCGCCCAGGGGACCGCGAAGCGTCCTGAAGCCGTGGTGTGTGTAGACGGTCGCGACGTTAACACATTGCTAGACACCGGGGCCGACGCAGATTTTGTCGACAAGACATTGATCGACGAGTTGGGGTTCGCGGATGAAATTATCCCCACAAACGTGAAGGTTCGATTGCAAGGCGGGACGGTTTACAACGTGCATGGGAAGATCGAAGTCAACATCGATCTAGGAGTTATTCCGAAGACAGGACGCCGTACTACGGCGAAGCTAGTACTCTACATCCTACCGAGGCTTAAGCCGCAGATAGTGTTCGGATTCCCGACGCTAACGGCCTTGGGCTTGGTGGAAATCCATCTACCAACAGCTGGAGAAGGGACCAAGACGTTCCTGGAGCTGGAGGGCGATGAGTTTGACGAAGAAGTCTACCTGTCGAGCGCGCAGACGACCAATGATGCCAAGCCGGTGATAATGGACCTGACCGTGGAGGTCGAAGAGGTGTTAGCGAAGCTAGGGGGGTTGTTCGGAGGTATTGATGAGCCGGCCGATGTGGAGCCATTCGGGTTGGACCTTCGACATGACAGAGTGGTCAACGTACCGCCCTACTGCTACGGCGAGGGCGAAGTGGAAGAGATGAAGCGACAGGTCGAGGAGCTTTGCAACATGGCGGTTATAAGACGTTCCGAGAGCCAGTACAACAACCCGGTTGTGTTAGCTTGGAAGCGGGACCGTACACGTCGCATGTGCCTTGACTTTAGACGTCTGAACGAGATCACGACTGACCTGACCCACCCCTTGCCTCTAATAGACGACCTCGTAGAGAGGCTGCAGGGCAACTCATACTTTGCAGCCCTTGATTTGAGCAAGGCGTTTCTTCAAATCCCGTTGAAACGCGAATGCCAGGATATGACGGCTGTGAGAGAACAATAGTTTTACAAAGGTCAAAGTCGACACATGGGTGTCGTCCCCACTAAATTACTTCCCTAATTAACGCACACTGCCCACCCAAGCTGAAGGCGGGTTATTAGAACGGTATTTGGGGAGAGATGAAATGATTGACTCAAGATCTCAGGATCGACCCAGGTGATCCCCATGCCGATTTTCCTAAACTTCGTGGGTTCGAGTCCCGTTGGACTCACTTTTCGATTTGATGGGTTCATTTCTCCTTTCAGAATTATCCGATTGAGAGAACTATGGCTAAGTGCGTCGTATCCTCTCCGATCCTGCTCCGTTAGCGATGGTTCCTGTTTCTCTTCCCCCCTTTCCTTCGAGATTGGGGGTTTCTTTGGAATTTTGTCCCGGTTTCGCTTCCTTCCGGGAGGATGATCCCGCAATGTGTCAACAAGCAACATCAACTGGGGTTTGGTGATTATGGAACTACTTTAACAGGAATCAGAGCTTCTTGCTCAGCTTCCTTCGCTCCTCTGCTGGTAGCGATGCGAGGTACTCGTCGATCACTCGGAGCTGGCGGTTAGCCGCGTTTAGCGGCTCCCACGAGTCCTCGGAGGGCTCAAAGCCCTTCCATCGGATAAGGATTTGCGGTGGCTTCGACGACAGATCGTGGTCCACGATGGCCTCGACCTCGTACTCGTCGTGGTCCGTGGCAGCCATGGCAAGCGCCGTCTGGTCGTCTATGCCCTTGGCAGCGATCATCCGCTCCTGGTGAATGAGCGTCACGCTCCCGGAGACGAGGTCCTTCAAGAGATACGTGTTGGGGCTCTCGCCCGGCCCAGTGAGCTTTAACGGCCCTCGTAAGAAAGGGGCCAGCTTCTTCGGCTTTCGTGGGGGTATGACGAAGCATAAATCTCCCCGTTTCCAGCACGCCGCTTGCGGGGCCGGCTGTCGCCTCCTGTGGACTGCGTCGTACTCGTCTATCGCGGACTTGCAGAGCCTTCGTGTTCTTGTGAGAGCCTCTGCGAACGCGGTCAGGGATGTCACGCGGTCGTATGCGCGTGCCATACGCTTCAGTCCTTGCGGGCTGATACCCATTAATGCCTCCAAAGGCGTGATGCCCCCCAGTGTCCTGTGTGGAGCACTGTTAACGATCAGTTGAGCTACAGGAAGCCACTGCTCCCAGTCACTGCTGCGGGCTTCCAGTAGGATCTTCCGTAGGGCCCTGATGGCTGTGCCGTTCACCCTCTCAACCACGCCCGAACTTTGCGGGTGGTAGGCCGTAGCAAAATGGTGTTGCACCGTCAGGGTCTCGGTAAGCCTTCTTATCAGCTCGTTTCGAAACTGGGACCCCTGGTCCGTCTGGATTTCCTGTGGCACCCCTAGTCTACCACACCACTGCGTGATGGCTCGGGCCGCTGAGGCGGCTGACGTGTCTGGGACCGGGGTTAGGTCCACATATTTGGTGAACACGTCTATTGCGGTTATTACGTAAGCGTTGCCGCCCTCGCTTTTGGGGAGGGGTCCTATAGTGTCTAGCTGGACCCGCTCCATTGGCTCCGCCCGCTGTGTTGAGTGCCAGGTTGTCTGCTGGGCCTTTAGCTGCCGGGTCTTCTGGCACACTGGACACTGAGCCACGTAAGACTGGGCGTATGGTGCAATCATCTCCCAGCTCTCGCCCGCGATGCGTCTCATTGTCGTGACGGACGGATGACCAGCGGAGCCTCCATGTAGGCTCTGTAGAGTGGTTAAGGCTTCCGAAGGGATGGTGTCACATGAGTAGCACCTTGATAGCGTGTCTGCCACCTCGTTCTCCGCACCTGCGACGTGGCTGATGGTTAGTGAGAACTCCTGTAGGCGATACGCCAGCGCATGACCTTGGGAGACATTTCGGCCCGTTGCATCAGGTACACGATGTTCTTGTGGTCTGTATGGACGCTTAAATCCTTCGCCATCTCGAACAGAGGCTTCATGTCCGGCCGGGTCAGGGCGTGCATTATCCCGTAGAGTTCTTTGTCGTAGGTGCACCAGCGCCGCTGGACCTCTGATAAACGCTTCGAGAAAAGGGTGATGGGCTGTCTGTCGCCCTCCGGGGTGACCTGGTATAGAATGCCTCCCACCGCCGTGTCTGATGCGTCAGTGTATAGGTGCCAGGGGAGGCTTGGGTCCGGCTGACAAAGAGTAATGAGTCTCTCCGTGTCGCTCTTGAGCTGACTAAGCGCCATCTCTTGAGCCTCCCCCAGGTCTCAGTCGAAATCCCTTCGTATATGGGGCCCAACGTCTTCTGGGCGCCTGGCAAGTGCTCTGTGATGTAGTTGAACATTCCCGCGACGCGCCGCATCTCGGTCACGTTCCTAGGGGTGCTGATGGCCTGGAGGGCGTCGATGCGACTGCGATCTACGCTCCGTCCAGCCTCTGACACGTTAAATCCGACTATTTTCACCTCTCTCGCGGCGAATTGGCACTTGGCCATGTTCAGTCGGAGGTCGTGTCGGTCTAGGAGAGCTAGTACTTCGTCCATGAGGTCAAGGAATTCCCCTTCAGTCTCCGCGTGAATCAGGATGTCGTCAATATAGACTAAAACGCCTCGGTGCAGCACCGGTGCCAACACGGTCTGCATTACCCGTTGAAAGTGGCTTGGGGCGTTCGCGAGGCCAAAAGGAACGCGAGTGTACTCATCGTACTCATCCGGCGTGACCATCGCGGTCTTGGGGATGTCGTCGGGATGGACGGGCACCTGATGGTACCCCGCGGTGAGGTCTAAAGCCGCGAAGAACTTCGATCCGCAGGCGTCGCGCACGAAAGCCTTGAGGTCCGGGAGCGGGAAGTGATCCTTCACCGTGACCTTGTTGAGTGCCGTGTAGTCCACACACAGCCTAATAGCGCCTGAGGTCTTGTCCACAACGACGATCGGCGACGCGAATGGGCCCTTCGATGGCCTTGTAATGCCCGCTGTGCGGAGGCGGTGGAGCTCTTCGCGCACTTGTCCTCTGCGTTGAGGATTCAGGCGTCGTGGCTTACACTGGACAAGCTGTTGCTCGTCTATGAGCTGAATGCGCATAAGGTAGGAGGAACCTTGGCTCCTTGTGGAGCGATCTCTCCAAAGACTGCGCTGTACTTCTGAAGCAGATTCCCGATTGGTTCTCTTAGCTCCTGAATTGCGATGTCGGGCTCGATGTCCTCTAAGGCCATCAGACAGGGGTAGATGAGAGGGACTTAGTTGCTTTCCCCGCCCACGGGTAGGCCACTTAACAGGGTCGTGGGGGCACTGAACAGGGAATCTGGAAAGAGGAGAGGGTGCCATGCTTGAACGACCCCGTAGGGACTGCAGGGAATCAGGGAGTGCTATAGAGAAGGTCTTGCAGGACAAACCTGCCTGTGGAAGCACCGAGGACAGACCCCCAGGCTCCCTGGAAGCTGCCGGGTTTACAGGGAGACAGGAAAGCGCTCAGCGCACGGAGATGGCGAAGGCCTATGGGGGGAAGTGAAATCGGGAGTGAGCGGAAGCAGTAGCACCGAATCGCTCGTTGGACGCAGCTGACAAGTTCAATCGCAGGGAGGAGGCAGCGCCCCGGGGAACTCGGCTCCAGTAATAAGGGAGATCAGCCTAAGTAACCGGGGCCCGATACCAGGCACCATAAATTTTCTTTCTTTCTTTCTTCTAAGGCCATCAGTTCGTTCCCAAGAATGATGTCGTCTCCGTCGTCAGATTGGTCTGGCTCATGGAGGAGACGTATGAATAGCCCGGACTAACTCCTCTTGGACCTTCATCAGAGCAGCAGTCGATGAGGCGAACTCCTTCTCAAGACGAGCGATCTTCCTCTTCAGAGGAGCTGACGGATCGAGCGAACCGATCTTAGCCAACTCCTCGGCCAGCTTCTCTGAGCCAGCGAAGGACAGCTTCTTGCTGAGCTGGGCGTGGGCGATAAACTGGCCAAATTGGCCTGCCGGAACACGAGAATCGAGTTTCTTCGAGTCCTTGTGGCGCAACACAAGGTGGAATGCGCGGTAAATCTCAACCTGCTTCTCAACAGGGAGCGAGTCGACGCCGACTAGAGCCTTATATAACAGATTTGGCGGTGAAGTGGTCACAAAACTTCCGTCGGAATGCCTCAATTGTGTCGGGAGAGTCAAAGTCGACCTCGCAGAGGTAGTTGCGGTTAGTTGCGTCACATATCGCGCGTAGTTTGGCAACTCCATAGTCGTGAACGTGCTGGCTTAAAGTGCGCTTCAACGGGAACCCGAAAACAACGTTGATCATACGAATGCTGATCAGACGGACGCAAACGAAGAACAGAGGGTCATCAGAGACGATGCCGTGATCTTGCAGCCAGGTTATACGGCTCTTTGTGGACGAAAGGGCGTCGTATGCACGGAATGAATCATCTGTGTAAATAGGACCGTGAAAATGAAAGTGACATACCAGAATCGTCAGGAGCAAGCATTGTCTCCTTCAGTTTGCCGAGAGAGATGATGTCTTCGTTAACCATTGTCAATTTGGTCCTCAGAAGACTTTCTCGAAAAATGAAATACGTTTTATCTCAATAAATATTGCCAGCTGTCATGTAAATACCTCCGATCAGCCATAAAGACCCAAGAGCTACCCCTTGGCCGATTTTCAGCTCATTCTGCACCTGCGCTGTTTTGGCCGTTTTTCGATGGACATCTCATCGCTCCATTTTCGATTTTGTCAATTTGGTCCTCAGAGGACACAGATTAATTTTTTCAGTGTCCTCTGAGGACAACATTGACAGGATTTGTAGCTTATCCATGGCCAGAAACTGAAATCGCTGAAAAGCTCAGAGACGTCGTTATATCATCTATAACGGCATCTCTGAGCTTTTGGGCGCACGGTTTCATCCTGACGTGGAGATCGATGGTGGTGAAAATGAAGAATTGACTAGGAGAGCTCTACGCTTGCATGCAGCCTTCTATTAGGTTGTTGATGTTGGTTATATGCTTCTTTTTCGTTCTCGATGCGTGTGGATGAGTATTCTGTTGCAAGATTCATTTTGATGGACTGATGTTGGTTATAGAGGATAAAGGCACCAGAATGGATCATATGCATGCTATAAACCCGTTCTGTGCCGTTGGAATACCATAGCTGCGCAGCAATGTCGAGAGTCACAGTTCATTTCACATTTTCACACGCATTTTAAGGAAACAACGATGGCAAGAAGTAAACAAGGCAATATACAGGCCACTGAAGCTCAAAAGGAGAGGAGAATGGCTCTTGGCAAGAAAGCGCAGCAAAAGAGCCAGAGCAAGTCCAACAAGTCCACGAAAACAGCCCGAAAAGCTCACAAGACGCCCATCGAGATTGTTCAGACCTTTATCAGCAATTTCCTCACTAATAATGACGATATTACCCGCGCAAACGGATGGGTTGTCGACTTCAGCCAGAAGTTTGCCGCCGAGGTCCCTAAGATGAAAGTAGCCTCCTTGAAGAAGGACAAGCTCTACGGCAATCTCCAGTCGGTCGAAGAGATCAGCCGCAAGTGGCAGGGGAGGCGGTGATGAGGACAAGCGTCACCGCTTCAAGGCTCTCCTCAGTCTTGACGCCCAGACAGATGAGCTGGACACGGACGACCCACTCATCGCGACTGTCCGCGAGATGGATGATGCCTTTCACCGCATTCCCATCGCCTACCGGGCTAAGGTCCATGCCTTCGCTGCTTCATCGTGCGGTGTGACGGTCGATGACGTCAAGCTCGTCCTGAGCAAGCCTTGCCGTGACCGCGACGCGGATCTCATCTTCGCCAGACCCACCAGAGTTCTGAAGAAGGAGGCTAAGACACTCAGTCAGCTCACTTCTGTCATTGCCAAGCGGAATGCGGAACGTGCTGAGGCTGAATCGCGTGATGTGCTGCGTCGCAAGGTATACCAAGCCATCATGAATTACTACTTAGAGTGTTCGGCACAGGAGCTATAAATTCTTGTTTTATTTTCATTTCATTTACACTTCTTCGTCATCCTCAACGGAAATATTCCATTCACTGTCCCAGAAGTTGGCTTTCTTCTCCTTACGCATCTCGGTCCTCGTTTCCTTGATCTCTTTGACCAGCGTGTGTCAGTGCCTCAGTTATTATTATTGCTATTTATAACTACGGGCACACTCACCCCTGCTTCGCAGGTTATGTGTAAATACTGTTGTCGCCACAGAATCGATTCTAGTACAGACTCATGTTTGCCAAAACCCAAATGACAATTCCAGAGCTCGACGCTATTAACCTCGACCGCGAGAGCGTCCGCTCCTTCAAGAGGCAAGTCCAACGCCTCAAGGTGTTCGCACCTGACGCGAAAGCCTCCCTTTTCCTCACCGACGCCTTGTCGGATCTCATTCAGCGACAGTTCGACCTCAACGCTGAAACCATCACCGAAGAGGAGCTCTTCAAGCACCTCGACAAGCTCGTCGGCCCTCAAACATCCCGCCAATGGCTCGCCGAGCTGAGCAAGGTCCGCTGTGAATCCACTATCACCGACCTCAACACCCGCACCGTCCTTGTGCGCAAGTACATCAACGCATTCCAGGACATCTTCCAGCTCTACACAAAGGGCACATTCTCCGAAGAGGAGAACCTCTCCCGCGACGACGATACCGTCATCGAAAAAGCCACCAAGCTGTGCCTCTCCCATCTGGCACCTGACGCTTTCCAACGTGTCGTCCGCACGGAGTATGACCTCCGAAAGCCAACCAAGCTCGAGGACGTGTACAAACTCATCACCGAGGCCGCCCGGGTTGAAGACCAGCTTCGCCTGGACATGACGCGCTACGGCTACGATCTAGTGCGCACCAAGAAGGCCAGAACCAAGGCTAACAGCGACCCCGACACTGACGAATCCTCCAGCACCAAGCAGGCCCTCCCCATCAAGGCCAAGGAAGCGGCTCCCACCTCCAAGCCGCGTCCGAACGACATCCATCCGACCAACAGGCCCCCGAAGACCCCTTGCCCCATCTGCCAGGGCAATCACTGGCGGAACGAGTGTCCCCGTTCAGAGAAGACACGCTCCAGGGAGTCGGGCGGCGGCCTCAGAGCCAAATCTGAGCTCAAGGCCAAGACCCCGTTCGAGGCCATGATCCTTGACGATGCCGAGATCGACACCGAGGACGACGTGCTCAAGACTACGGGCCATATAAATGGCCAAGAGTACGTGTTCCACATTGATTCATGCGCCAGACGTTCAGGAGTTTCGGAGGGACTAGCAAAGGATCTCGCCCTACCCCATTCAACGGGCCCTACGCGGCATTATTTACTGGCAGACCAGTCAGTGGCCACCGCTAATGGCCGGACCTCCGCGGACCTCCGAGTGGCCCTAGCTGGCCACGAGACCCGCTTCACTGCCAACCTCGACATCATACCAGGGAAAACCCCCCTGATCCTCATAGGCTGCGATATTCTGAGAAGCCTCGGATGCCTCACTTCCGATGGCCTTTTTGTTAAGCTCGTGAAAGAAACCGCAGCAGACGAAGGGGACGATATTCCTTTCAGACCAGCAGAAGAATTACTGCTGGCCGACGACGTACAGCCCAACATTGAGATCGAGGAGCTTAAGCAACCGATCACAGCGATATTGGTGCAGCACCCTCACGTTTTTGACGGCCTGGCGCCCGGAGGAGCCAAGGTGCCCGCCATGCGCATCCCGCTAGTGGACGAACAGCACCTCGTGCAAGCCAAGCCCCGCCGCCTCAATCCCAGACGCCGTGAGCAAGTCAGAGAAGAGCTGCAGCGCCTGCGATCGGCAGGTATCACACGGGCCTCACAGGGACCGTTTGCCTCTCCCATTGTCGTCGTAGACAAGGCATCCGGCGCCATCAGACTGTGTATTGACTATACAGCTCTCAATAGGATCACAGTCAAGGACCACTTCCCCCTCCCCGACTTGAAGTCGTTTGTACGGGAAGCATCCGGCTCACGCTTCTTCGCGGCGCTGGACCTCACGTCCGGGTATCATCAAGTCCCAGTCCACCCGGACGACGTCCGCAAGACGGCTATGATCACCCCAGACGCGTATGACGAGTTCGTGCGGGTGCCATTCGGCCTAGCAAATGCGCCGTCTCACTTCCAAAGAGTCATGCAAGGAGTCCTCGCACCCGTGCTTCACAAGGGTGTTATGGTCTACATTGATGACATCCTCATCCACGCAAAGACACAGGAGGAATTCCTCCAGACGCTAGAGCACACCTTAGTGCTACTCGATCGCCATGACTTGAGACTTAACCTCGCGAAGTGCAAGTTCGCCTCCCGTAAGGTCAAGGTCGTCGGCTTCGACATCTCGGAGCAAGGTCGCAGCGTGGACCCCGAGAGAGCCAAGGCCCTCAACGACATCACATCTCCCACCTCTGTCAAGGACATGCGACGCATCGCTGGCATGTTCAATTACATCGCTGAGCACCTTCCGCGCGCACAGGAGCTTCTTGGCCCGCTCTATGACGCAATCAAGGCCGAGGAGTGGGGTGATCCACAAGAACAGGCCCTCCAGAGCCTCAAGGAGGCCACAGCGGAGGCCATCACCCTCACCCAGCCGGACCCGGGTCTACCCTGGCATCTCTATACAGACGCGTCCGACAACGCGGTCGGCGGTATTCTATATCAGATCGCTGCGGACGGCCAACATCATCCCGTCACGTTATTCTCCAAGAGACTAACTGATGTGCAACGCCGCTGGTGCACCTATGATAAGGAACTGTATGGTATCCTTAGTGCACTCACCAGATCAGACATGCAGCCCCTGTTCACCATGGCCACGGACCTACACGTCCACACGGACCATCGCAATATCGTCTACCTCATGAAGCGCTCGGACTGCTCACCGAAGGTAATGCGCTGGAGGATCACCCTCCAGCAGTTCCCCGCGGAGATATCACATGTGGCAGGGGAGGACAACGCTGTAGCAGACGCTCTTAGTCGCTGCTGCTTCCTGACCACTGACGACATACCAGAAGACGCCCGCGCCATCCTCCGGACCCTTCATGGAGGATCCGCCGGCCACCCATCAGCCCTCGACACTTGAAGACCCCACGCAGCTACACCGACCCCGAGCGCGCATCTACAGCTCTCGCCAGTCACATCGAGGCCCTCGGCCGCATCCGCGCACTGAGCAAGCATGCTGTGGAGGAGTACAACGCGGCTAAGCGCCGGGGAGAT
Source organism: Carpediemonas membranifera (assembly GCA_019828565.1). NCBI lineage: Eukaryota > Fornicata > Carpediemonas > Carpediemonas membranifera. The sequence continues at coordinate 63,428 of JAHDYR010000029.1, read as the reverse complement.
CACTTCAAGACCACCCACAGGTGGAAGCCGCACGAGTTTGCGTTTATCATCCCGAGCAGGAAGCCCCAGAAGCTCTCACCCTTCCTCCGGGGACCACTTAAGGTCCTGGGTCGTGGCGAAGACCCCAACGTCTACCGACTGAAGGACCTCATTACGAAGAAGGTGGTCCACATCCACGGGGAGCGCATGATCGCAGCGCCCGTCAGCCCAGAGGCGGCCCTCAAAATGGCGGCCCTGGATCACGACGAACTTGTCGTCGAAGCCATCCTGGATCACGACCTGAGGAAGGAACCAGGCCTGATCAAGATTCTCTGGGCAGGATTCGAACGCTCAGAGGCTACGTGGGAACCTCTAGATGCAGAGAACCGCCAGCTCGTCGCATTAGACAGTTACTTGTTGACGCTACCGCCCGACGAGCGCTCAAAGCTGGAAAAGCGACTATAGAACATCAGCCCATCCTAATCTCATGTTGATGTTGCTTATTGTACAAACATTCATCCGAACGAACGCAGTTCGAACAGGAACATCATGCATTCCCTCATCAAGAACCGATAGCAGGAAAAGGGGGGAAAGAAGGACTTTCTAACAAGTATCCTTCGCGTTTCGAACACACCAGGCTCATTCTGGACATCATACCGTCAAAGAAAGAAAGAAAGAAATTTAACGTATCCTGTACACCTGTGTAAATCAGGGAATTACCAGTTTGCACCACCCCATGTCCCCGGGAACGCCTTAGCGTGTTGACTTCCCTTCGTGAGCGAGCCTGATACTACGTTGGGGGCGTTAGCACCATCACCGTCAGGGTCCAGCTGGTAAGGCTGGGTAGTCCCTTGCATGTTGACCTATCAACTGGCTGGCCCGATACCCCCAAAGTCGGGATAACCCAGGTCTTACTCTTGGGGGTCCTTCGGGCCCCCGTTCTGCCTGGCACCCGCAAGGCCTTGCCCTGCACACCCGCCACCGGGGCCTTCTGCTCGGTTTCCCCCTACAGGGCTCCTCTCAGGGATATGTTCTCCATACCATTCGACCCAGTTTGCAATTTTTCAGGCACCCGCCGAAGCAGTTTCGGGCTTGGCGTTTGCCGTACCACGCAATTGGGCCAGTTATGAAACCCACCGATCATCGCTGGGTAGCTATATGATTCACGGCTGCGTTCGGGCTCTTCCACACTTTCCGTTCCGGCATGGATCCCCTCCTCAAGGATTTGTTCCCTATAGGGCTTCTTCCTAGCTTCCGGCTGGTTCCAAGTTTTGGGTGCCGGGCCGTTCGGCGCAGCTCTGATTTGGTCCAGGTGCCGCCCAGGTGGTATTGTTGCCTTATGGTTACCCTCCTGTTTGGCTGCTGCGCCCCGATACCTCGCACGTACGTGTATACATGTGCATACGTGCCCCGCCCTATGGCTCTGGGTTATTTCTTATACGTGTGAAGAGTGTGCCGGTTCTGCCGGCTGAATGTTGTCTACGTTCCCAGTATGGGTGAGCGTTTGTGTGTTAGCGAGATTAGTGTTCGGGGTTGAGTCCCCCTTCCGCGGCTGGGTGCTACCGGGATACGTGGGCTTGCGTCCCCCGCTGATCCCAGGAGCGCTCCGCTTCGGTTGAGGCGGGGGGTTGGGTCCCAGTTTGACCCTGGTCCCAGAGGTCATAGGATTCTGGGATGGTGTACTTACCCGTCTTTCCGGAGGTTCAGAAGGGCACGTCTGCCGTTCTGCAGTCCCTCTCTGACGGTATGGTCCTCGCTGCGGAGGAGCCAGAGCATTTCCAGGATTGCCCTTGAGTTGTACCACTCCGCCTCCTGCCCTTGCCTTAGGGCGTGGTACTGTGTGCGTAGATGCGCCTCCGCCAGGATGTCATTCCATCCTTCTGGGCGTTCTACCGCCTTGCATTGGCAGATGATGTGGCTTTGTGTTCCCAGGGGCTGGTTGTATGCCCATTCTGAGAGGATTTTGGTGGTTTCCGCCGCGGTTCTGGTGACAGTGTACAGGCGAGTAATGGTGTCACCTTCTGAGTCCAGGGTACATAGGGGGCAACACCGCTTGATCCTGCTCAGGAGGGCCTGGGGCTGGCCGATCGCGCTCCCAAGTATGGCTCTGCTTCTGCCACTGTTGCTGGGGGAGGGGAGTGTGTTGGATGCAGTCATGATTACTCTCTTGACTTCCCGTCTGGTTATCATCTCACCCTTGATCATTCCTGGTTTCTTGGGTCTCTTCCCTTGCTGCATGCTGAGGATGACTTCCGGGGCTAGTACTGTTGCCACCCCTTTGGCCGTTCGGCTCCCGGTGTGCAGTAGTTCTTCTGCTGTGAGGGTCCAGCCTCCCCTCTTTGCTCTTTCCCTGGCGGGCATCTCCTCCTGTGTGCCCTGGAGGACGCTCCGTCGCCATTGGTAGAGGCGATGTAAGACCGATCCTCTCTCCGCTGTCGCCCAGTCCAGATTCCCTAGGGGGTCGGACGGTCCGGGTCGTGCGCAGACTCATAGAGCCTCACCGCTCTCTGCCCCATATCTGCCTCCCAGCACATCCATCCCATTAGTACACGGGCGGCTCCTCCTCCCCCTGGTCCTGTGCCTGCCATTAGGCCGCGCCAGTTGTTCCAGATGGCTCTTCCCCTGGCGCTTGGCCCCAGATCTCGATCCCGAACTCGATCTTGGGCCAGAGGAAGGTTCTGAGGATGGATTCCGAGGTGGTGGCCGGGGTGGATCCTTTGGTCCACCCTGCTCTCCTTGCCAGGGCTAGGTATTTCCGGGATTGTGACGTCTTCATTTTGATGCATGCTGCCAACGGATTCTTCCCGCTGGCTAGCCAGAGTCCCAGATACCTTGCTGAGTCTGACGCCAGTGTGGGAGTTCCTTGGATGCTGACCGCTGCAGTTACGTCGGTACTTATCACCACACTTTTGCCTGGGCTGGTCTGGAGTCCATGGGCTTCAATTACCCTGACCACTGCGTCTGTGCCTTCTTCGGCGAGCTGCGGGGTCTCGGCTGAGATGCTTGTATCATCTACAAACATTGCAATGAGGCAGTTTTTGGGCCTATCGTCCGTTGGAGGGAGGCAGGGGTCCGGGATCTCTCTATGCCGGAGGTACAGTGCCGCCTGGCTTAGCCAGTTAGCTGTGAAGAGAATGAACAGAGTGGGGGCCACCACACATCCTTGCTTGACCCCCATGTTTGTTCTGGACCATGTGCTTGCCCCTCGTACCGAGATGTACGTTTCTGTAAGTGTATTTCGGATGGCCCTCGTCAGTCTTGGGTGTACCCCCATGAGCGTCAACTTGTTCACCAGCAGGTCCCTTGGGACCGTATCATATGCTTTTGCTATGTCAAGTAGGACGCTGGTACGGTTTCCGGACTGGTGGAGTTGGGCTAGGAGGGCTATGTGATCCACTACAGTTTTCCCTTTCATGAACCCAACTTGCTCTCTGGGGATGAACTTCTCCACCGTCGGCCTGAGGCGCCATTTCAGTATCCTCCCGTAGGCTCTGTATAGGAGGGGGTGAGGGAGATCGGTCTGTACGAGCTGGGCGTGAGCTTGTCCTTCCCAACCTTGTGGATAGGCGACACCGCTGCATACTTCCATGTGGTTGGCATGGTCCCGCTGTCGTATACTTTCGCGAGCAGGATTGTGATTGCCTCGTACGCTGACTCGGGGAGGTCCCTCAGACAATCTCCAATAATCCCGTCCGGGCCTCCGGCCGAGGACTTCCTTATGGACTTGACCGCCGCTGTCACTTCTTCAAGCGATGGCGGATGGTCCTCCATGTCCGTTTCCGGCTCGGTTTCCCAGGTGGGTTCCCAGGTGGGTTCCTTCCCGGAGCTTACCTTCGCGTACTGCTCCTGGAGGGAGTCTGCAATCTCCCTCTGCCTTGCTAGAATCTTGTTTCCAGCCTTCAGCATCACCGGGAGACCGGCGTGCTGCTTCTCGTTCCAGAAGCGGAACACTTGGTTTGCGAGGATCCTTTTTGTCGTTTTGTACCCATCACGGGATCCAACCTCAACCTGCTCATTCCAGTCATGTTGGAAGGTCCTCCATGATCTGCTCAGTGCTCCGTTGAGGGACTTTTTGATATCTTTGGCGGCGGTTTTGCTCCAGGTGGAGGCTTTGGCCAGCCGTTCCCATACCTCACTAGGGATACGTTCCTGGTTTTCTACAGCGAATGGGTGCCTTCTGGAGGTAGCAAACCCGGTGGACAACCATTTCCTTATGAGAGTCTCCATCTCGTCCACTGGTATTTTGCTGTCTAGTGGTGGCCACTCTTCTAGCTTGGGCCCTGTTCTCCTGGGTTTGACCAGCCACGTATCGATCCGTGGGATTTCCAGTCTCTTTGATATCTCTGGTTTCCCTGTCGGGTTGCTATCCCAGGTGAGCTCTATGGCTTTGTGTGCCGACCCCCAGTGCCCGATTGTGGTCTTGTCTATTACCCTAACAACCGGGTTTTGGATACCCCCTGTTACCGCTGCATAAGTCTATTGTGGACGTTCGGGAGTTAGTCCCGTACGTCGGTGCAGTTGGTGCTATTGGGGTGAGGTTCCATCGCTGGAGGGTCATCGCAGTTGCTTGCCTGAGTTTCCCTGGCCTCCTGTTCCAGTCCCCGATGATGATGATGTCACACCCCTCATAGTTCGCGACGGTTTGCTCTAGCATCCGGTCGAACTCCTCAATCTCGGGTCGTGCACATCCACTATCGGGAGCGTAGATATTGATGACTGCCGTGGCCCTCGATGCTTTGAGGATGCTTACTTGGATTCGTGGTTCGTCCCGTCGGACACGCCTACGTCCCATTCCGCTTTGGAGTGCGGGCTAATCAGTGTGGCCAGTCCCTTTGTGGGTCGCTTGCGCGTTGCCTCTAATGGCTTGACCTCTCCTGCACAGGCGTACTGGAGATCTACCCAGCAAGGGATGGTGGTATTACCGTACCGCTTGGTTTCCTGGAGGAGGATCGCATCAGTCCTTATCCTCTTGCGGATGGATAAAGCTATGGATCCGCTGTAATCGTTTGCGCCCGCTAGGTGCCCTTCGCTGTTTAGCGATATTATTCTCATTCAGGTTGTTCTGACATAAACTGCGGGAGTTACCCTGCGCGCACTAATCTGCTCTTTGTAGACATTCCCTTTTTGGGCGTACCTTTTGGTGGGTTGCTGAGGCCTCTAACCGAGCAGTCGTTTCCTTTTGGGCAGGCTTGTGCCTGTATTCCCTTAGTTCCCGGCCTAGGGCATACCATTCCCTTTCACAGTCGGGGCCTCACGATGCTTGTCGGCATTGCTGCCGGTCTCCGCTTAGCTTCCTTCCTCGCCGCATGGCAGGACCATTACCTAACGAGCTTAGGTGGGAGCGACAGTGGTTGTTGCCCCTCCCAAGGCTGGAGTTACAGCCTGCCGGACAGGCAGGGCTCTTTTTACCTTTTGGTAACCCTGCCCCCGGCCCCTGTGGGGCACAGGGGTTTGTTGAAAAAGAATGTGTTGCATTTTTGCTCCCGCCGGAATGGTTCGCCGGTGTCCATTTGGACTTTAAGGCCCTACTAGTCACAGCCTGGCCATACATGCTGGTTCATATATACACTTTTAGCTCAGACTTATATCACACTACCCTCTGCACCTCTTACTTATGATTGTTTCTACTCTCCTTCCTTCTCCTCGCCTCTCTTCCTTCTCAGGTCAGACCTGAAGTTATCCATCTTGGCTGCTAGGGTGAAGCTGAGGGCTTCGTTGGTTGCCGAGAGTCGGGCCGCGCGGCTGAGTAAGTCCTCGTTCTCTTCGGTTAGAGACGAGCACTTCTCCGTTGTCTCCCTGAGGTCCTTCCGCATCTCGTCCAACGCAGCTTGGGCTGCTCTCCGGGCTTCCCGTTCTTCCTCCAGCTCCTGGCTTTTGGCCTTGAGCTCGTTGATGGTTCTGGCTGCAGCTTCTTCCAGCTGTTGTCTGACCTCTGCTTCTCGCCGGGCCATGGCTTGGTCCAGCAGGGCCGCTATGCCTCTGCCCAGGTCGGTGTCCTCCTGTCGTGCTCTTTTTGGGCTGCAGGTCCTCTTGGTCCACCTGTCTGACCTGGCGGGTCTTGGCTGATGGGTTGGGGGTATGGGGGGCACAGCTCTTAGTTGGAGGGGGCCCGGGCTCTGTTCGCTCTGTCCTGCTACTTTGCGGTTGTTCAGTGACAATTTGCCCGCGTGGAGGGCCATATAGGCCCCCTATGCCGCCATTCGGCAGGTAGACCTCCGTCCTCCTGTGGAGCATCTTGGCGAGTTCAGTAGCCCTTCGTCTCACCTTTGTTCGAAGCGCCTGCTTCCTCTCGGTCCTCAGTCTGTTCTTGGCGTTAGTGCTGGCGCCTTCCGGGAAAACACAGTTCAGCGTGTCCCATGGCTTCCCCCCTTTTGGGTGTTCCACGCCTGAGCCCGCCAGGGCGAGTTTGCCTATCCAGGAGGCGCTCCTCAAGGTGCCCACTCGCCTCTTCCCTCTTTCTGCTGGTTCATCCGTGATACCCCAGTCCCGGGGGAGGAACGAGGGGAGGAAGTTGATGGAGCCTGTCTCCGGGTCGACACACATGTTGGCCAGGAGTTCTCGATCGTCGGCTGGGACCTCCGTGAAGTAGTTGAAGATCTTCTTCCTGGCTTCTCTGCCCATGTGGCCTCCAGCTATGTCGAATTTGTGGACGGGCATCAAAGACGCCGCTTGGGATAGGGTCATCGTTTTGGTGTCGCTGACGTCTAGAGTAAGCATCTTTTCCGCGTCTATTTCCGTGGCTCCCCCCTCAGGTTCGCCCAAGGGAAACCGTCTTGGACAGCGCGGCGGCGCCCGTTCCACTCCGAGTGGATTTCCAGGAGGATGGGTCGCGCTGGTTCGCCTACTCTCGCGAGCGATTCTGGGTTTCCGATGATCACGGCTGTTCCTTCCAGGGCTCTGGTGATACCCTTTCCGGAGCTGAAATCGTTTTCCTCCCAGTTGGTCATGATAATCTGGCCCCGTTTGGGGTTCTTGGTGCCAAAGACATGCTGTCTGGAGGGGGTGTAATACAGCTACTCAAGCAAAGAAAAGTAGCAGTATACTGCCACCTTTTTCTGAGAAGGCCAAAACTTCGAGCCCTCATATTTTTGTATTGGGCTAGAGCTGTACAGCGAAATTTACTGGGCGGATGTTTGCATCCAAGGGCTACCTAAGGGACATTAAATCTCGAGATCTATATCAAATATTTACTCAATATTTACCGCAAACTTTTCTAAGATAGTTCCGACCATGGTAAGCCACGCTATGCGTTTTTATTGCGTGGCTGGGTCTGTACCAAATGATATATGCTCCAGAAGTTGCAAAAATCGCAAAAGAAGTTTGTCTGTTCTCGAAATTGCTGATTGCCAACGGCAAACCAGAACCACCACGTTGTAGTATAGCACGTGTACTACAGCCTGGCATGTCTGGTCTAGCGTTGGCAATCAGCAATTTGGAGAAATGGACGTGTCAAATTTTTGACATTCCGGAAAAGCCGAACATGGCCAGAACTGAATATAACTCAATAGATCGCTACGGTTTACTGTGAATCACTGTACTCTTCTGAACTTGATGGCGGAATCCCGCATTTGGCCCTTTCTTGCTCTATATTGAGTAAGTCCTTCGCTCTTGCTAATCTATCCATTCCAGCACGCTCTGCTACCGCCCACAGTCCTGGATGTGCTAATATTGCATCAATTGCAGCTATAACGGTTCCTATCTTCGTACTAGTCTCTATACCTGTAGGATTCCATTTCCAACTTAAAACTGCACTCAGTTTTTTTACACCCCCACAAAAGGGGGGCAGTATGGTAGAAGACCAGGAGCGGCTTTCAAGAGATACTGTGCGTGATATTGTGCACACAATCATCGCAACATGCTATCGTTGGGAAGAGAGAAGCACGAAATGCGATTGTCGCTCCATCGCGGATGCAATCCTTGCAATCCTCCCAAAAACTGTTCTAGAGCGCATGCCGCGTAAGCAGGACTTCATGAGGTCAGTACCCAAGGCTATCGAGAACCTTGCTGGCCGCAAACTCTCTCCTAACACGAAGGGCATCTACCAAGGAATTCACGCGACAGATACAGGGCGTGCCGCATTGATAGCCGGACTCAGCCAGCTTGTAACTCTCACTGACGCTGAAACTGATCATTTGCGAAATTCCAAGCTCGACAGCTCCCAAAGAGCCTTCCGGGTATGCCAGCCGCGCCGCAATCCTGCCGTCCCCACCCCCCACCCCACTGTTCAGACCGCTGAGCAGCCCACTATGTCCGTTGACTCCACGCGTGCAATGCAAGCTTCGTCAGTCAACGGTGCCAACGTCGCTGAGATGATTGAGACGAGTGTCGCCTGGCAGAGGCTGAGCAGCGGAGCTTAGTCCCTGTGGCACCACTCGTCTGGCCCAGCTCCCGGGCATGCTCACGAAAATACAGGTGCAGATTTGGGAGCAGAATGATCGACGAACCCCGAAAACGCCATAACCGGCACCAGTGAGCGCATCTTCGTTGATGAAGCTCATTGGTGCTGGTAATATGGCGTTTTCGGGGTTCAAATACTGTACTCCTCATCCCTGGCGCCCTCATCTTGGCTCCCTCATCCTGGCGCCTCATCCCTGGCGCCTCATCCCTGGCGCCCTCATCTTGGCTCCCTCATCCCTGGCGTCTCATCCCTGGCGCCGTCATCCCTGGCGCCCACACAGCACCCCTACGCCAGCGCCATCAATCCCCAACGGCACAGTAAACAGAAAATGCACTTTATGCTCTTACACCATGGCGTTTGGAGACGAAAACGAACACCCATGGTACCTGCAGGTAAGGTAAGGTAAGGTAATTTCCGGTGATCGCGTTCGTTGCAAGTAATCACCATCATTGATCGCAACAGGCCGGGCACGGAGGCAGGCCCAAGTGATCCAGGGGCTGGTCGATCTTGCAGATCATGCCACAACACTGCATCTAGTCCCATCTAGTCCCAATTCACGCGTGTATATACGCTACAGAGGACCGTATCTGGCCTTAGGAAACGGCTATGGGGTGCAGGTGGTTAATCCTTAAAGTGCGTTGCATCGATGCAACAAGCAACTACCTCAAACGTGCGAGCTACCATCGATTTCTTGCCATCAACACGACACATTGAAGTCAGATAACTATGCGGTCAGCAATGAGCACACTAAACAACATCACTGTGCCAAAATACATCTTTGGACATCAGGCATGCCACAGAACATGTAAGCAACATCAAACCCGCCTAATTCCAGCTCATTTAGTCAATAAACACATCATCACATTCCAATATCTCCTCATGATGCGCCAGATGGCAAGTGACTCTGGCCTGCTCCTCCGGTGAATGACGATCGACAACGACAATCTTAGCCCGCAAGTGACCTAATTGATGTGGTATCCCGCTGTACGTCCAAATGTCTGCTGCAGGTCATGAACCGCTGGCTACACGGGCATATCCAAATCTTTATTCAATCTCAACGACCTCGCACTTCTTCTGGTACAGCGTGGCGTGAGCCGGATCGCCTTCGATGACAATAGCGAAATTATCTGTCAACCCCCACAAGTCTGCATCGGGTGCAAGCATGGTGGTGCCATCAAACAGGTATAAGATGGCGGAGATGCCTTGCATGCCGTTGTATCCGTCGTATGACTGGACAACAAGGATGTTCCGCTTCTGTTTCCTCGCCCAGACTCGGATGGCGTTCGAGTTATAGTAGCCGGAGTCCGGATCTGTCAGGCTACGCTCCGTGAAATTCTTCTTAGACCAGTACTTGGCCTTCACTGACTGGCAGAGGCCACGCTGCCACTTTTCGAAGTCGCCATCAACTCTGCCACCCAACTCAATGGCTTGGAGACAATATGCAACGCAGTTGCCGTCACTCTTGACATGAATCGCGGTACAGCCAGCCGTGAGAGCCTCCGCGTTGATGCACGTCTGCACCGCGGCCTCAGAGGTGATGCGAGTCTGAGTCTCCGGCTCAGTCTGGATGCAGGCGTCGCATTTGGTCACGTCCTCCTCATGTGACTCACCCTTCCTCTCCTCTGTCACCACCTCCTCGTGTGCCTCGCGCTTCTTCTCCTCTGTCACCATCTCCTCCTCGTCTGACTCCTCTGAGTTGCTATCGACATCAGCGATCTTCTGAGGGATTGTCATGAGGGCCTTGCGCTTCATGTGGATTGTGTCGCTCTTCCCCGTACGGCGGGGGGTACTCGTTCGTGCTTGGTGTGTGCCCGACTGGGGTAGGTCGCGGCGAAACGGCGCGGGTGTCGGGCTGGCACCCATGGAGATGTCAGCTGCGTACCCCACGTCTTGCAGCAACCTCGTGACGGTCTCCTCCAGCTCGAGTACTCTCTTCTGCGCCTTGTGATGGAGCACTCGTGCCTCCATCGGAAGAGATGGGAGGTCTTTGTGAATCCAGTCCTTCATTTCGAGCAGCTTGGATACGCGAAGGTATCTGTCGAACTGGACGTCGACGTGGTTGTCCCCAGCAACCGAAGCTGACTCTCGAGAGGCGCGAATGCGAAGCTCGCCGTGCACCTCCTTCTGGACTCTATGCCACAGGACGTAGTTGCGAGCGTTATTGTCCTCCCACTCCTTGAGCTTCTGGGCGATCTTTCTCTCGCGCCGGCGCTTGATCGCGCGTTCTCTAATCTCATCGTCGGACTCGTTGTCAAAGTCCACCTCACTCTCACTGTCGCACAACTCAGAATCGTCGACGCCGCTCTCTTCACCACTGTCCACGCCACTCTCATCGTCGACGGGTTCTTTCTTAGCGCTCTCGGCCTTGCCCTTGCCCTTGTCCTTCTCCTCGGCGTCAATGGCCTCAATAATGGCCTTACGCGCCTTGCGCTTCTCCCTGGCTATACACGATATCAGCCTGGTTGTCGTCAACCCACTTCGCCAGCGCGCCGAGCTTCTTGGAACTTCTTGGTCCGGCGAGTGCCATAAACTGCTTCTTCAACTTATCCTGGAGCTCCTCCTTCTCGTCCTTCATGAGGCGGAATTTCGTGGTGATATGGTTCAGGTTGATTCCTATATAAGCATTGCTATGACTACAAACGCTTCCTGATCACTAGATCGAGCAGTTTCCGTTCATCCAGCAAAACCGCGCGAAGAACAGCACATTTGGCATGATTGGTGGTTGCCTTGGTGTATGCAGCCAATATCGCATCGTACTGTTCCTTGCTAGCGCTCTCAATCCACTTTAGCAAGTCCATGTTCGGCACTATCAGCAAGAGAGCATAAAAAAATGGACATAGAGTGCCAAAAGTAATAAACTGAAACCATCCACACGGCAACTATGTACCTAGGCGGCCTCATTACCTCCAATACCTTCCGTATCTGCTTTTTTGTCCGTCCCTACTTCGTCCCACGAACCAGAAAAAAAGCGCAAAGAGAGGGCCCTTTGAATAATTCTATAACGGCAGCAGAGCATAAAAACACGGTTCGAAAGGGCTGATTTTATGCTCTCTTGCCGTTAGTTCAAGCCGAGGCACGCTTCGGGCGAGCTCCGGCCAAGGGGTCCAGGAGTCAGCTTTTGGGGGAAGGTCTGTGGTGCTATAACGTACCTCGGGACGCACTGTGGAGGCCCCTAGAGTACTCGGTCATGACATGTCAGACCAAGGGTCCCTCAAATCTGGCCCCATTCAGGATGCTCCCCCTAAATGTTCCGTTGCAAGCGTCTGACGGGCGTTCTCTGGATACCGACCAAGATGGAGGTCACGTGGATGAACGGACGATAATTGCGGTATTCTGGCCATGCCTGGTACTCTCAAATCATCTGTACTGCTCTGTGCTCCATTTATAGTTCATATCGTTTCGTCCTGATGGACTTTTGGTACTTGATGTTGTTTAGAGATAATTGTTGCTTTAATGATGCTCTGCGCCCGCATACTGATGTTTCTTAGTGATATGTGCATGCCTACTACGTTAAAGCCGCCAGTATTCTTTCTATTCTTAAGTTCGCCATTTCAATCTCGTTGCGAGCATAAAGTGCGCGAATGCGCGGGTCAGTTCCCCCGTTTTCAGCGAAGCTGATGCGACAACACAGAGGCAAGCGAATCCTTACACCCCAGACGTCGCCAGGAAGGCGTTGTCTGCCAGGATCTATAAGCAGTGATGAGATATACGGATTTCAGACTTTCTGCCTGCACGACCTCAAATGTTGACTCCCCTCGGCACCGAAAAGGCACCTATATCCATGAATACCCTCTACAGTGATGTATCCACCCGATAAATGGATTTCAAATTTGTCGGGTCTCATGATAAATGGATTTCAGACTTTCGTACTGTTGGCCATCTGAGAATTTATGAACGACCTCTAGAATATTTTGAAATGCAAGAACGTGCCTATGGCACTCTTTTGTACCCCTGAACACGGGTTGACCACTGTTTTGGGCATTTGGAGAGATTCGAATTTTTGTGCATGACGAAAGTCTGAAATCCGTATATCGATGGAAGGAAGTCCGCGGGAGATGGAAACAACCATGGAAGCTGTGAAGAATGCTTGGTTATGCACCATCAGCAAGAAATCTTCCCGGAAAGCGGCCGCAAACAACCTTTCGCGGTTCGTTCAATTCGTACAACGTGAGCGAGGGAGTACCGAGGACGAAGCGCTCTCCGTGATCCGGTCCGAGGAGGTTAGATCGCTTGTGCCCGGTTTTGCTGCATCATTGAGCAAGGCAACCGCTGCTGTCACTCTCAGTGCCGTCAACTCATTCCGAAACTCCGGCAGAGACAATGTCAAGCCGCTTGGGCAGTTTGAGCCTGTCGCATTGGAAGCTATTGTCCGACTAGTCTTCCCCTACAATGCGCTGGCTCTTATCATCAGCCACACAGGCATGACTGCCACATCAGCCCGCGATATTGATGTGAGCGAGCTCCAGATTCCCCCGGAACTCGCTGACTGGTTGCTATTCACCGGGGCACCATCCGCGATGTCCGCTGTGATGCCTAGCACCTTAAACGCATTCGCCTTCGCCGCTATCACGAGAGCGAGTCAGACTTGGGCAGCAGCAGCGACAGCGACGACGGGATGCCGAAGCTGCCCGTTGAGGCCTTTGAGCACATCCGTGATGCCGGGATGACAACTGTGAGGCTGACGAGGGCCGAGTATGACGACCAGATGGAGAAGAGAGAGCAGGAAAAGCACCAGAAGTAAATGGCCGTCGGTTGTCCATATGAGCATGTACGAGTCAACTACCTGCCAACTGTATCTCCAGCCATAAGTCCAGAGCAGGCCACCTATACGGCAGCCCGAGCCGATCCACATTTGTGGATTCAGCTAAACCGGGCATGCCACAACACTGCATCTAGTCCCATCTAGTCCCAATTCACGCGTGTATATACGCTAGAGAGGACCGTATCTGGCCTTAGGAAACGGCTATGGGGTGCAGCTTTTTAATCCTTAAAGTGCGTTGCATCGATGCAACAAGCAACTACCTCAAACGTGCGAGCTACCATCGATTTCTTGCCATCAACACGACACATTGAAGTCAGATAACTATGCGGTCAGCAATGAGCACACTAAACAACATCACTGTGCCAAAATACATCTTTGGACATCAGGCATGCCACAGAACATGTAAGCAACATCAAACCCGCCTAATTCCAGCTCATTTAGTCAATAAACACATCATCACATTCCAATATCTCCTCATGATGCGCCAGATGGCAAGTGACTCTGGCCTGCTCCTCCGGTGAATGACAATGCAGTAGTCTGGAAGGATGTTGAGAGAGCCCCAAAGGCCAGGCGAGTAAGCGCTACACAACCGCTTCACCAGCCCTCCAAGGCAGCGTTCTGGACCTGCGTCATCTCCGGCGAACTGGGATGATCCAAAGTAACGGTGTAGTGTTCTTTCTGGCAGCTAATTGTGCATAAGCGAATGCTTTGTGGTCATTTATTGCTCTTTGGCGCAGCAACGCCCACAACTCTTTGGGATACTGTTCTTTTGGTGTTGATGTTGTTATTGATGTTGATTTCTCCGCTTTTCGCTGCTTTGCGTTGTAATTGCAATGTTTTCTAGTACATTCCGCGCATCAGATCATTGCTACAACCTGAACTCGCCATTTTGGCGTTGCAATGAAACTATCCCCTAAAGTGCACACTAAATGAAATCAGATCAAGCAGACAAGACAGCAACGTACATTTACGAGTGAGGACGCTGGAGAGAGCAGAGCGCCTGGGAAACAGCGCTGGGGACAGGAGCCCCGGAGGATAGAGCCCGGGAGAGCGCCCGGGGGAGAAGAGCGCGGGGGAGAGGAGCCCGGGAGAGAGGAGCCCGGGAGAGAGGAGCCCGGGAGAGCGCCCGGGGCAATTCAGGGCCCCGAAAACGCCAGCACCAGCGCAAGTAAGCTATTTTATTGCAAACCGCTCTACTTGCGCTGGTACTTCAGCGTTTTCGCGGCCCTTTGCCCATCATTCGTCGTCTGAATTTTTTTCGTGCAGAATTCAGACGAGTGTCGCCTGGCAGAGGCTGAGCAGCGGAGCTTAGTCCCTGTGGCACCACTCGTCTGGCCCAGCTCCCGGGCATGCTCACGAAAATACAGGTGCAGATTTGGGAGCAGAATGATCGACGAACCCCGAAAACGCCATAACCGGCACCAGTGAGCGCATCTTCGTTGATGAAGCTCATTGGTGCTGGTAATATGGCGTTTTCGGGGTTCAAATACTGTACTCCTCATCCCTGGCGCCCTCATCTTGGCTCCCTCATCCTGGCGCCTCATCCCTGGCGCCTCATCCCTGGCGCCCTCATCTTGGCTCCCTCATCCCTGGCGTCTCATCCCTGGCGCCTCATCCCTGGCGCCTCATCCCTGGCGCCCTCATCTTGGCTCCCTCATCCCTGGCGTCTCATCCCTGGCGCCGTCATCCCTGGCGCCCACACAGCACCCCTACGCCAGCGCCATCAATCCCCAACGGCACAGTAAACAGAAAATGCACTTTATGCTCTTACACCATGGCGTTTGGAGACGAAAACGAACACCCATGGTACCTGCAGGTAAGGTAAGGTAAGGTAATTTCCGGTGATCGCGTTCGTTGCAAGTAATCACCATCATTGATCGCAACAGGCCGGGCACGGAGGCAGGCCCAAGTGATCCAGGGGCTGGTCGATCTTGCAGATCGTTTGGGAGAGGTGGTTGGACGCGAGGAGTTAAAGATCGCACAACATGTGTCAAATCCGGCAAATCGATATCGTGTAAAAAATGGACAGAGGGGAAGAAGCGACCCATAGGACATACCAGTGGACCACTTCCTCCCCTCTGTCCATTAGCATTGTAGTGTTGCAGCGTTCCGCCACCCTTTTCCGAGAAGGCCAAAACTTCGAGCCCTCATGTTTTTGTATTGGGCTAGAGCTGTTCAGTGATGGACAGCCCAGTGACTGTGTCGGCATATATAGAGATATCAGTGCAAGCCCCAATACAGCCCCTTAACTTTTTTCTTGCAAGCTGGGATTGGGAGCAATTGATATCTCCGTGGATAAACGATCTATATCAGTGTTGATATATCCTTTTAGTGAGTCCCTCGCGCGCGCGAGACAACGTGGGTCAAGGTAGGAACCATGGGACCGAATTGTCTCCAAAGTGTAGAGACTTGCCATGCCATATCGCCGCGTAGAGTCCCAGCTGATCAGCAGAGTCGTTTCATGAGCAATATCAGCATCTTTAATTCGCATTTGATGACGATTTGATTAATTTTTGGGCTTTACGGGACGCCAAGTAATTATCGCAGGCCAAGCACGTGCTCAAAGGTGCATCAGGAAGGGGGCTACATGGTGCCAGAGTAAGACGTTCTAAATCGGACATTTTTGACAGAGCCCCTCTGTTCCGTAGGTGTATACTGCCACCCATACACCCCCTCCAGACAGCATGGAGGTTGACTTGTTGGGACAATGGGGTTAGGCGACCGGCCGCCACGGTGCCGAGGCCGTGTCTGGCGTTGACTTTGGTCGCCAGGTCCTTGTATTCATCATGGTACGGCGACTCCCTGCCCATGAGCATGCTTCCTAGGGCTGTGAGGTGGGCTTCTACCTGCCCCCAGTCCCAGCCTGGGTTGTCTCTCATCCAGAACGCTGTTGCTAGTCTGGCGTAGAATATGGAGACATCTGCTAGGGCGCAGTGGCAGTGGTGGGGTGCGTGCTTGTGATAGGGGCACACCAATTTTGCCTCCGGGCGCTGTTGGTACCTTCTGGTCCAGGTCCGGCCCAGTTCGGACTGGGGTCGGGAGGGGAGGCCGGTGAGGCTCTTCTCCCCACTATTGGGGGTAGAACCAGGTCAGCGTGTCGAGGATGTTGGGGAAGATCGTGTTGAGGTCAGTTTCATCCATGAGGCGTAAGCTTAGCCAGGTGCGGAGGTTCCCGTCTGGGACGAACTTCTCACTGGTCAGGATGCTTCTCTCAGCCTCGACTCCCTTAGCCACGATGTGGACGTGGGTCTTCTGTGGCCCCGAGTCGTCTTCCAGTCTCTTCAGCTCTGTAGCCATCTCGGTGCACCATCGCTTGGCGTGGGGGAAGTCTGCTTCGTATCCCTTGGGGGCTTTGCCCGTGGTGACGTCGACAAACGTAGCTGGTGGGCAGCCATGGATGTAGTGCGTGGCCCACAGACATTGGTCCAGGGCATCCACTGTGATGTCTTCCCCAAGCATCCCGTGCATGTAGTAGAGGATTTGCTCGTTAGCTGGGTCGAAAATCAGTGCCGCCCCTTCGCAAATGATGGCCTCGTCTCCTTGGTTGGATCTGGCTCTTCCTTCCTCAAAGTCCACCATAGCGATCAACTGCCTGGTGGTGTTGGCTCGTTGGGTGATATTGGAACGAGGCGGGCTAGCTCCCATGCTGGGCCCGCATGTGCCCTTGTTTGGCGTGGTGGGTGTGTCATCAGGGCCGGAAGTCCTGCTGCCGCTCGGGCCCAGGGGGGTTTCTTCTTCGTTAGTACCCAGGGCTCCATGAGATGCCCCGTCCCGTACGGGCTCTATAACTTGGGTCTGCCCCGTTGTGAGCCAGTAGTTAGTGATGTTGCGCGTCAGAAAGGAGGCAGACACCAGTTCGCGGGCAATCCTCGCGGGTGGGGACCAGAGACGCCTGGTCTTATCCCATGCCGACCAGAGTTCGGGGAAGCCGGGGACTGACCACCGTTGGATGAGGTCTCTGACCTCCTCCATCAGGTCTGCCTCTGCTGCCGAAGGCTCTTCTTCCAGGGGTGGGGGTGGGAAGACTGGCCTCATCACACCCTCGGTTCTGCTGTAGATGAGGATCTCCTCGACGGGGCCCTGGGTCCAGATCTGGATGGGCGTGCCGTCTGGTCTGCGGAAACCTCCCTCCGGGGGGTGAGGGGCGTGGTAGCCTTGCCCTTTGGCTAGTTCCCGGCCTAGGTCGGCCCAGAGCTTCTTGTTTTCGCGTCCTAGTGAGGGGGAGCCCTCTGGCTGCAGCTCCCGCGGAGATGGCGTGTCCGGCGGCATGGAGGAGCCACATTGCAGCCTCCATCCCGTACTTGGTCTGGATGCCGTTGCCTGAGATCGAAGAATGTCCTGCAGCTTGCAGCGATGTTGCCACGAGCTCTAGGAGGAGCGTCCTTGCGACCTTTCCCGTTCGGGCAGTGAAGTCCGTTGCGTCATCTCTGGTGAAGACCATGGCAACGTCCCTTGTGGGAATAGCCGCATCTGCTGAGGCTCTGATGCAGTCCCATTCGTCCGGTGTGGCCAGTTGCTTGCCCAGTGGCGTTAACGACTCCTTGATCCCATTTGGGGTGGTGTTTGATCCAAGGCGTCTGGGACGCTTTGGGAGCTGTTCGAGGTCATTGTGTGGCGTGGTCTCGAAAAGTCCCGGTTATGGATTCGGCCGAGATCAAGGCCCTCCTCCACGGGGAGAAGTGATGGGGTGTGTTGCTCACTAGCTGGTGCCGTCTGGCTCGTCCGGTGGGGATGTGCTACGTACTTGGAGTAGTCCGCCTGGACTCTGGGGTAGAACACAAATTTGGGGGACCCTGGGCGAAGCCGGCTTAGTGTCTCCGCCTGCTTAGGTCCAGCCGGTTCCCTTCAATGAATAGCCAGTATGGCTGTTGGGCGGCTTTTGTGTACCGTCTCAGGAGGGGAAGTGATGCAAACAGCTTCTTGGCCCGGCTTTTCCGGAGCTCCCCTGGGCCTTCCTTTGCTGTAAAGCTTCCCTGTTCTGGGTCTACAATCTTGTCGTATCCTATCGCGTTGCCGAGCTGGATAATGGACGTATTTGCTTTTTCCCTTCTGGTTTTCCTGAGATCCCTTCTGGGTGCAGCCTTAAGGGCGAATAAGCCATAAATCATGCTTTCTTCCCTATCTGGCATGTCCCTGTTGGGATATTCCCCTGTTTCCATTTGGAGTGGCAAAAGGCGGGAAGTGCACTTTTGCCAGCTTCTTGGAGGGGCTTGAGGAGGTTTGGTGGAGGTTCCAAGGGGCGCCAGCCAGCGATGTCCTGGTCTTGTATGGCTCCTTTCCCTTCCTCAGGGCGGATGGTTCAGGGGCGAGGTATGCGAGGTTTGTTGCGGACCTTGTTTCCACACAAAAACATGTCTGGCGAAAACCCAAAAGGGAACCTTATTGCAGGGACAGGGGAGCATCGCCCCACACGGGGCTGCTGTCCCTTATTCCCCATGCGTCCGTTCCATCTCTCCTTCCACCTTCACGCCTCCTCCTGGCCATTCGGCCGGCGCCTCCGCTGCCCAGCGGTCCCCAGAGGGGGAGGTGCATTACCAGGGGTTATGCACTCCGATCCCTATCGAGTCCTTGGCCCGAGTACGGCCTGGACTCCGATTTCGGGGGCGCCGCCTCTTTCCCGGGAAGCAGGGCCCTCTTCGCACTCCGACGGGGGATCCCATATTCCCCTCCGGGCCCCAGGGTAGTCCCTTGCCTTGTGGCGGCAGGGGCTTCACCGCTCCTTCTCGGGAGTCCCCGACTCCTGGCCCGGCGACTCCTCGGGGTTGGGAGGCGCATTTCCTGCGGACCATAGCTGACGATTTTGCCCAGGTGGACGTCCTGGCCAGCCGGTGGCGGGAGCGTGCCGCTGCTTTTTCCTACCTGGCTCAGAATTACCGTGACGAGGACCTGAGTCCCCACGAGTCTAAGTCGGCTCGGGGTTTCGACGCTGAGCTGAGGGGCCAAATGCGGGTCTATAAGCGCCTTCGTGCTCGCATAGACGCCCGGCTGCACCAGCTGGTTGCCATTCACGCCCCTCGTCCTGTATCTTGTGGTCGCAGCCCGGTTGTTTCCTTCCTGGGTCGCGTCACTCCCAAGAGGTTGTGAGTCCTGGTAAACACCGTGATGGTTTATGCCTTTTGGCTTCGGCTGGGCGTTTCTTGTGGGGCTGTGGACGGGGCCCTCAGCGCTCCCGGTCTGTTGTCCGGTATGGCTGGTGTACTGGGGGCCTGTTGTGGTGGCCCTGTTGCCTATGCCGGCGGCGGGCGGCGATCCCGGCTCTCGTGGCGATGACGTCCACAAGCCCGGTCTTGGGCGGCATGAGAGCACGGGCGCCGGAGTAGTGTGGCCCAGTGGCCTCCCAGTGAGAGCCTATTGGCCGCCGGTCCCGGTGCTCTCGGGTTACTTTGCCATATGGCCCCAGTTAAGTTGTCTGAGGCAATCGTGTCGCAGTGCCTCTGGGGCCTACTGCGGGTACCGGTTACGGTAGGGGTTTCAATCATAAAGGTGGCGCAGTACGCTTGTTCGCGTTGATTTCCCTTGTGGGTTTGTGCGAGGAGCGTTTAGTTGCGTCTGGTCCCCTTGTGGGTCCCAGGAGCATGGGCGGTAGGTTTTGTTTGTTGTTAGAGTACTGTGTATTCTGTCAACGCTTTCCTACCGAGGCTAACTTATTCCCTTTTGGGTGGTTTTTGCCTCTGTGCATTTTTTGGGCACACGAGGACGATCATCTGTTGCTCGACATAGCTTGGCGCACGGCGAGGTATACAGGGCAGGGGAGTGGGCTCCAGGTGAGGTGGTGCGCACCTCACCTGGAGCAGCCAGTTGTCCTCTGCCGGCCCGCTCTGGCGCTAACCTGCTTCGCAACGGGCGATCTCCTCCGGGGAGCAATTTGCTTCCCCAATGTGCCCTCTGGCTAGTGGGTTAGGAGAATACTTCCCATTTCTGCTCTCGTGCCCCAGAGCAGACGAACTCTTGGTCCTGAAATTACCATTTGGTGGATGCTGGCGCCGCGGGGCACCGTCGCTCGCTTCGAGCTCGAATAGCTTTCAATGAGATCCGATAAATCCCGATTGCCAGCTTTTGGCCTTTTTCCGGTTGGTTTCGTCAACTTCCCATACCGGACATTTCCAACTGACCATCTGCGGCTCCATTGTCCAGGCCGGCGACGTGCTTAATCTCAAAGTCCAAGTCGGAAATGGCATCGGCCCACCTCCTGACTTTCGGGTTGATGCTACGGAACATGAAGGTAAGGTTTCGGTGGTCAGTGAGTATGGAGAAAGGTCCCCAGGCAAGGAACTTGCGCCAGCGCTGGAAGGCCGCCACAATGGCGTACGCCTCCTTCTCAATCGTTGACCAACGAGACTGTGTGGCGTTGAAGGCCTTCGACATGTAACAGACAGGCTTGCCCTCTTGCAATAGGACTGCGCCGTACCCCACTCCCGAGGCGTCGGTCATTATAGAAAGCTCCTTCGTGGCGTCGAAAATTGCTAGGGCGTCAGCGGAGGTAAGGCTCTGCTTGAGCTTATCGAGGGCCTCCTGCTGGGCGGTCAGGCCGAGACTTGTGTGACCGGACATAGCTTTGATTAACGGGTGTCCGATTTCCGCAAAATGGGGAATGTGATCCCGGAAATAGTTGAGGAATCCTACTAGGCCCTGCATGCCCTTGATGGATGTCGGCATCTGGAGATTTGCGATGTCGTCTACACGGCTGGGTGCGATGCTCACTTGCCCATCATTGACAACCCAACCTAAGAACTCGACCTCCTGCCTGCCGAATTGGCATTTCTCGCGATTGAGCTGGAGCTTGACCTTACGCGCACGGTCCAGGACTCTTTCGAGGTTCGCGAGATATTCGGCCTCGTCGCTGCCGAAGACAATAATATCGTCGATGTAAATGTAACATGAGCTGCCCACGAGCCCGGAGAAGGCGCGCTCCATGGCCTTCTGGAAGTGAGCTCCTGCGTTGCGCAGCCCGAAAGGCATCCGTCGGTATTGATACTGCCCTAGTACGGTGGTAAATGCAGTCAGGGGTCTTGATCGTTCTGTCAAAGGGATCTGGTGGTACCCGGACACCTCGTACACCTCGTCGATACGAGGGATGGGGTAGTCGAACGGCTCAGTAAGCTCGTTAATACGGCGGAAATCGACTACGAAACGCGACTTGCCTCCCTTCTTAGGCACAGTCATAGCTGGGGAAGCGTATTGTGACTGGCAGGCCTCGATATATTTCTTGGCTAGCAGTGTGTCGATGTGCTCTCTCACGACGTGTATCTTCGCTGGGGGTACGTAGTAAGGTCTGGCGTTCACGACCCGATCGTCCTTCAGAACGAGGTCGTACGGCTCTAGCCTGCTAGGTTCGTCCCGGTCTTGGAATAGATCGGAGAACCTCTTGATCAGTTCGGCTTGACTCTTGGTCGACTGGTCGGATAGACTAAAAATGGCAGCGTTGTGCTTGAAAGCTTCGGGGACCTGGACTTCGTCCGAGTTTTCCCCTGACTCTACGTTCACGTCGGGGAGGATTCCCAGCTCGACAAGGTGGGGGTACCCCAGGACGACGTCGAACTCAGTATCTAGCACAATCAACTCCGGCTTGAAGGACACTGCCTTAGGTGTAAAGGCTGACGGCATGAGTTTGATGTTCCCTTGCACGGAACCTTGGGACTGTATAGTTCCCTTGGCTGTACGCACGCTTCGATCTTCATCTGATATTCGCGTCATACCCTTGGTCAGCTTGGGGGATATAGTGGAGCAGTTGGCTCCCGAATCAATCAAGGCAACGACGTCTCGACCCTCGACCTTAACTTTGCACAGAGGTAGGCTATCTTTGCGTTTGTGTGAAGTCATCGAGAACAAGGACAAGTACTGTGGGGATTTACAGAACCTGTCAAGGTGTCCGCTCTTCCCGCACTTCTGACACTTGTTCTTGGGCTTCTTACACTCATAGACGGCGTGACCCTTACCGCCACAGTTATAGCAAGTGAACTGTGAATGATCACGTCTGCCCTTCTTGTCGATAGGCTTAGTCGACGCGTGTTCAGGTCTGGTAGCATGCGAACGGTCTTCGGTGGGACGTGACTGAGGCTTGCGATCGTTGCGTCGGTGGGAGTTACGGCTCGTGTGGTGGTGCTCGGCGTTGGACGGCTTGTCCTGGAACGCGTTGGCGATCGCGGTGCTCTCTTGGACTGTTCTGGATAGGGCTAGAACGCGCGGCATGGCATCTTCAAGCGACATGTCCTGTGTCGTAGACTCCTTATCATTTAATCAGTTGATGATTACGACACCATTGTGTCGAGATTAAAATGTTTCCCACCGACAACGTCACCATCGGCAACCTGCCCAGCCTCAAGTACCTCAACCTTGACAACAACCTCCTGACTGGCCCCCTGCCCGCCACCCTCTGCAACGACGAGTACCTCCAGTACATCTACCTCGGCCACAACCTCTTCGAGGGCGATATCCCCGCCTGCTTCGTCACCAGCTTCACCTTCGTCAAGGAGGTCCACCTCGACTGCAACCTGTGTTGGTTCATCAATAGATTATTTAATAGTCTTGAGTCGTCCAGCTCGACACATGGGTGTCGAGCTCTATTCTTTGTAAAGCTTTGTTCTCACGAACCCACAGTAACGTTACTTACAATGACTGAGGACAAGGGTCCGTTATGTACTCAACCAGAGATTAATGCTCTGCTTTCGTTTAAGGAGAAACTCGATCGCCATGTCCGAACGGGCGGAAAACGCCGACTTATCAAGCGTTTGGGTCCGGCTGTCACCTCATACTGTGCAGCAGTTGGTATAGACGTAGCCAAGACATACAAGAGCGCGAAGCACAACACAGTGACGGGCGAGAAGCGTAAGAAACATGAGAGAGAGGACCTCGTTTTTCAGAGCGATTGCTAACGCAATTAAGCCCACTGATCCGATCCTAGAGCGCCGTCTTTTCCAGCTAACGACCCAGGGTATTGACGTGGGACGTCTCTCACTCTATGCCGACAGATTCATCAGCCGCAAGGCCGTCTTGGCTCCCTCTTTCTCCGACGCCGTGATGCGCAGCATGTTCGTGAAGGGAATCCAGGACGAGGACCTCCGTAGGGAAGTCAAGGAGGCGGCTACAGGGCTTGACCTTAACAGCACCATCCAGGTCGCTCTCCAGACGTGCAAGCGTCTCCAAGAGGCTGCGATGATTACTTCCAGGACCATCAAGTCCGATTCTCAGCCTCGAAACCGCCCTCCTAAGGACCAGCGCGCAAGCCATTCTCGAGGTCTGCGCCGACAGGGCGGCCCGCCTCACCCGGGTGAGCACCAGTCGCATGGCAAGCACCAGTACCGGGGAGCCCAGTCTGAAATGCAGAGAAGTCAGCAGACCGGCTCAAGCACCGATCATCAGAGCACCAGCCGTACCATCGTGTGCTACAACTGCGGCAAGTCCGGTCACACATCGCGCCAGTGTCGGAACCCGAAGACTGTCTGCAGCAAGTGCGGTAAGCAGGGACATCAAGACAAGTTCTGTCGGGGTACTTCAGTAAACCCCAGGCTTGTTCATCCTTTTCTCGTGCACCCGCTCATGTCCTGACATCGTTGAGTCAGACACACAGCAACGCGCTCCCGATAGTAACAGCAGAGGTTCCGGTCGGTAATGATCACAGTGTGCAATGGGAGCGTGTACTTTTCGACTGCGGGGCGGATATTTGCTTGGTGAACCCCCAGTCGGCAACCGCTGCTGAACTTATTCCGACGAAGCTCAGTCAACCTATCGTCATCAAGACTCCAGGGGGATCTATTGAGTCCGACGTTTGCTATGAGATTCCCCTTCTCATGCATAAGTCACCTTTCACTCCAAAGGCACTGTCGACTACTGTCGCCGCATACGGAGTTGAATGCATCTACGACCTTCTATTGTCGTACCCAACGATGGTTGAGTGGGGCATCCTGCCCAGTGTCGCGGAATCTCAAGCGAGCCGGGACTCTGACGATATGGAACCGTCCGTCCCCCCAATGGACGCGATGCAGTCCTACACTATGTCAACAGATTTTACAGCGATGCATGCGCGAATCATCGCCAAGTTCAGCCGTTGCTTCGAGGAGCGTGAGGGGTTTTCTGCCTTAGAGCCTTATGACCTGATCTTGAAGGAGGACCGAGTAGTAGCGTCCAGGTCAAATTACATCCCTCACCAGAAGCAGGGTCTGTTTGATGAGCACGTCCGGGAGCTGTTAGCCAAGAAGTATATTGAGGCGAGTTTCTCTCCGTACTCGTCCCCAGCTCTCCTCGTCCCGAAGGGCCGAGACAGAACTCGTATGGTTGTCGATTTCAGAAGGATCAACGACCTGACTGAGCCGTTTGATTACCCGATCCCAGAGGTTCAAGCGTGCCTCGCACGGTTGGCAGGAGCTAAGATCTTCGCCACGATTGACCTTTCGAAGGGTTATCATCAAGTCAAGTTGTCCGAAAGGTCGAGACAATACACTGCGTTCCAGACCCCACGAGGCAAGTTCCAGTATACGGGCATGCCGTTTGGATTGAAAAAACGCTGGGGCGCATTTCCAGTTTGCAATTGAACGGGGATTCCACGATCTACTTGGTACCGCGTGTATCATATATATTGACGACATTATAATTTTCGGCCGCACAGAGCAAGAGTACTTGTCCAACTTGAACAAGGTGTTGGCGAGGGCCGAAGAGTTGAAACTCAGCCTCAACAAGGAGAAGTCACACTTTGGACTCGCAGAAGTCGAGTTCTTAGGCTGGGTGGTGTCGGGTACAGGATTTAGAATTGCGCCAGACCGCATTCGGGATGTTGAGACGCTGCGTGTCCCGAAGACGAAGAAGGCCGCTCAAGCCCTAATGGGATTCTTGAACTTCATGAGAGATTTTGTGCCAGGTTTTTCGAGGATCGTGCACCCTTTAGCTCAAGCCGCGTGTGGCAAGGCACCTCCCGACGGCAGCGATCAGGTCGAGGCTTTGGCGCAGGTCAAAGATCTGCTGTGTCAGGCTCCCGCCCTCGAACACTTCGATGTTACCCGTGAGCACGTCGTCATGACTGACGCGTCAGACCTTGGAATTGGCGGAGTGTTGCTACAAGACGGTAAGCCGGTGTCATACATGTCCAAGTCTTTCAACGATGTGCAGACGAGATGGAGCACAATTGAACAGGAGGCGTATGCAATCGTTTCCGCGTTGCAGAGGTGGCGCAGGTTCTTGTGTTGGACACCATTCACATTGCTGACTGATCATCGCAATCTTGTGTTTATGTCGCGTTCTTCCAACTCCAAGGTTCAACGGTGGTACGAATCAATATCTGATCTTGATTTCACGATCAAACATGTGGCCGGAGTGGATAACAGTGCAGCCGATGGTCTCAGTCGCGTGTTTGCGGCATCGGCAGATCGGTTGCCAGTGGCGTCTGAGACGGAGATAGCTGAGGCACACAGACACGGGCAAGCTCACCTGCCACTGCATACCACGATACAATTCTTGAGGACACAAGGCAAGAGGGCGCCCGTGGATCAGGTGGCGAGGGTGATCGACAGATGTCCGGTATGTCAACTCACAGCAAAACCAGCTGAAGCCGCCAGGGCATACTTACATACAGCCGGACTCAGGCCGTTCATGAAGGTAGCAATGGACACTATCGGTCCGTTGCCCGAGTCGCTCGGATACAAGTTCATTTTAGTAGTAGTCGATATGGCTTCGAGGTGGACCGAGCTCATTCCGCTGAAGACAACGAGAGCCGACGAAGCTGTCAGAGCATTTGCTGACCAGTGGATACTCAGGTATGGAGTCCCTCGAGTCCTCCAAACAGACGGAGGCAAGCAGTTTGTCAACAAGCTGTTCAAGGACTTGTCCGTCCGAGTTGGCTTTTCAATCCATACAACCACTCCATATCATCCACAGTCAAATGGAGTGGTCGAACGAGCGAACAGCAGAGTCGAGCGTATTCTGAGGGCGCGGCAGTACGAGCTGAGGTCGGAGCTGTGGTCGGAGTCGTTGCCAGTCGCACAGTACATTGTCAACGCGACACCACACTCAGCAACGCGTTTAACCCCAGCAGAGGTGATTTTTGGTAGTGATCTGCGCGTACCGGCCGACATGCTAATCGTCAAAGAACTGGGTGAGAAGGCGGTCAGCCAACCAGCGAGCAACGTAGCTGCTGCCAAACTCGCTCGAGAGCTCGCTGAAGCACGTATTAAGGCAATGCACGCTGACGCTCTCAGCAAGCTGCCCCTCCTGAACCAATTACGTCTGAGTTTGTATTGGTCAAATACCCGAATGGGCCACCATCAAAGTTGGCTGCAGGGTGGCGAGGCCCCATGCAACTGATCCAGCCTATCATGAGGAATGACTTTCCAGTTGGTTACTGGGTTAGAGATGTCAATACGAGGACCGAATTCCAGGTCGCGTCCGAGAGGGTCAGACCATTTTCAGGCGAGCTGTCCATGCAACATGCCCAAGAGCTAGCAGCAGTGACGATCGGCGAGTATGTCGTGGAGTCGATATACGAAGCAACGCATGAGCGCAGACTCAGCGATCGGCAGTTCCACGTCCGATGGGCAGGGTACGAGCCTTCGGAAGATACGTGGGAGCCGTACCAGAACGTTAAGGGATGCGAAGCGTTGGATATATATCTGGGGATGGCCGAATAAATGGCCCCCAAGCATCAGAAACTGTTTATTCGCAAGTGTCACAACGGACGTTACCATCGAGGGCAACGTCGTCGGCGAGGTAAGACTCGTAAGACAGATGCTCAGTGAGGAACTGGGCAACGGCAGGGTGAGTCTGCTTGCGCCGAGTAGCGATGGCAATGCTGCTCACATTGGGGCATTCCTCATAACTGACATGCAGGCGCAGAAGACCAGGGGCGTCAAAACGATAATGCCAAACACGCGAGACCGTGAAGGCTGCAGAAGTCATGTCTTGCAGAGTCAGCGACGGGGCGCGGTCAGCAGTAACCGGCATGAAGCCTGACAGAAGACTGAACTCTGCGTCGTCGAAGGAAGCGCCGCTACGCATGCGAGCGAAGTACTGACGAGCGAACTCAGCGCAATCAGCGCGGGTGAGGATACCGAGGGCCTCTCCCATGTGCAGCACAAAATATAGGTTGACATCGTGGCCGAGCATGACAGCACGGAAGACATGAGGACGCATGGTGACGATGCTGAGGCCAGAGCGATTCTCGATCTCTTGCTTGAGCGCGTTCGGCACATACGCGCGTTTGTCTCGAACAGCAGTGAGGTAGGCTGAAACGATGGCAGCATCAGTCGAATCGCGACGTATGGAGAGGTAAGCCGACATCGCCTGGAGTACGATAGCGTCACGGCAGAGATCAGCGCCGGCGTCATGCGAGTGCACTGCAGCGGAAGCGCGGGTGTAAGAGTGCAGCCGGTTGTCGGTGAGCAGCAGTAACTCAGTCCGGGGAGAGTTCCAGTAGTAGCTGACTGCCTGCCGGGTGACGAGTTCCACGTAGCCAGAGAGGGATGGCGGGGTGTCGTCCGACTCGGAGTCAGACTCATTGTCGGTTGGGTCAGGAGAAGCCGGAAGGTAGCGTAGGTCGACGGCGTTAACGCTCTCGCTGTCAGATGCAGAACTGGTTACGGCGCCAGCAAGTTCCTCTGGGACATTAGGGACGTTTTGGCGCCTAGGAGCACGTCGCGGCTGGTAAGGGGTGAACAGCTCGAGGTAGGAACCAGTTTCAGCGATATGGCGACGGAGGAGACGGCAAAATTGCATTCTCGAAGTGTTAGTCGTAAGACGATTTAGAATAGTTTCCACAGCGGCGTCGAAATCCCCCATGAGCTGTGATCGTCTAGAAAGTCGACTTTCCAGAAAGCAAAAAATGCGAAATCGATGAAACGCAATGGTTACGCAACAATGCTGTTCAGAAGTGGAACATAGAGTTGTTTACATGGTGGAACTGATGTTGTTATTCAATATAGCCGCGTTTTCGGGATCCAAAAAGTGTTTCCGGCGGTGCAAAACGAAAAAGTGCCATATCTCGCGAACGAGAAGGAATTGGAGCCTCTTAACCCGTTTTTTTGAACGCCGTGTAAGATTAGGCGGAATGTAACCAACCTCTGGTAAGAATTGACATGGGGACATCGATGGCACCTAAAAGTGCGCCATTTGACCCTTTCAGAATCGTCGGGTATGTTTCAAAGACTTTCAAGAGGGGCAGGACCCCAGGTAAGGATACCCATAACATAGCGCGCTAATACAGTGGTACCACGCAAGATTTGATCAGATAATATTAGGTAATTTAGATTTGGTAGTGAGGTAAGCATATCTCAGAAACGTGACTGGACATCACGCCGGGCATAAGACACAGGGTTTTTATAGCCAGTCTGGTCAACGGGTATCCGGTGAACTCGAAAGTCCCGAGCTCACAACGGTTCAGGCAATAGGGCTTAGTCCATTGCCAACTCCGGCTCCATGGCGAGTCCCCATGGAAGCGACGGTTACTGGAGCTTGTATCTGGGCAATTCACCCGGACCAAGCACCTAGCACACCCTTCATAATAGTGTTGAGTTTTTTGATGCTCTACCGGAGCATGGGAGGGAAGTGTTGGTTCATCAATAGATTATTTAATAGTCTTGAGTCGTCCAGCTCGACACATGGGTGTCGAGCTCTATTCTTTGTAAAGCTTTGTTCTCACGAACCCACACCTGCTCACCGGCGACCTCCTCGACTTCTCTGTCTACGAGTACATGTTCGAGCTCCGCTCCCGCTGCAACAACTTCAACGTCGAGTGCCCCGCCTGGACCGAGACCACTGACATGCTCGTCATCTGCTCCGGCTCCTGCGAGGAACCTACCTTACAGGAGAATCTTACTCAGGGTCGATGTCCGTCAGGCTGCTTTAGCTCAGTTGGGAGAGCGTATGACTGAAGATCATAAGGTCGCTGGTTCGAACCCGGCAAGCAGCAATTTTTACTCGCTTTTTCGAGACGAGAATTTGATGTTGAGATATGATTCTTCCCGGGCTCGAACCGGGGATCTCCTGTCTGTCAAACAGGCGTCATAACCGACTAGACCAAAGAATCGTTGAGACGTCAGCTCCGGCGTGAGATAATGGAGCATGGGCGATGGATCTGCCTGATTCGATTTATTCGAGCCGAACGAATCGGGATCGAATCAATTACGGCCAGATGGCTGAAGAAACCGAGAACAACACCGGGGACCGCACGCCTGAAGCAGAGAAGATCCCAGATCCGCAGAAGCGCATCAACGAACTAACAGGCGAGTTATTGACGCTTCGAGATTTAATGTCGCTGGAGTGGCGCCACCCGGACTCACCATGCGTAACGAGTCCGAATGGCTGCAGATGCTCTACAGGGACATCTTCCTCCACCCGAGCTGGACAACCGAGACGATCAAGCTTCAGCTAATGCTCCGTCATGAGCTTCTCCTCATTAAGGACATCAATGGCTTTCACTACGCCGACGCAGTCAAGGACTACGTCAGAGCCCGACGTTCCAGGATCCGTGATTCCGAGAGCCTCACCGTCCTCATCGCAGAGGCCCGCTCCAGTGCCAGAGTCGCCCCCAAGAGCGATAAGCGCCCCAGAAAAAACTAATTGTGCAAGACCATCAATCAACCGAACCACCACTCCCCACAACCCGTCGAGCGGGTTCTCTCCGCCACTCAGTGGCCACGTGGCGGCGCTTGGGAGCGCCATCCGACGTGGTCTCTTGGGTTGGCGACGGCATACCCATCGAACTGACACAACAACCGAGCAATCCTCGAATATTCCATCTCCCAGAGAAGGACTTAGCCAAGCTCGATCCGCTGGTGCGCGAAATGCTCTCATCGGGTGCCATACACCGCGTCTCATCACCACCGAAGCTCACATGTCCTCTCTTTCCAGTCCCGAAGGGTACAGACAAATGGAGAGCAGTCCACAACCTCATACCGCTCAACAAGGTCTCCAAAGAGCGCCGTACGTTCCGCTTGTTCGGTGCCAAGAGAGCAGTTTTAAGCCTTGCGCCAGGAGACATGATGATGTCGCTAGATCTCCATGCAGGCTACCACCACGTGTCCATTCACCCATCATCGCAGTCCCTCCTAGGCTTTATTCACCGCGGCGTCCACTATCAGTTCACAGTCCTCCCATTCGGATGGTCCGCGGCGCCATTCTACTTCCAGAAGATCATGATTACCGTAGCGAAGATTATCAAGCGCCATTGCCTATAATGTTCCGCCCCCAGGAGAATTCATAAGTGAATGTGAGTGTCTGCCTAGTCAGACGCATATCATCGATATGTAAGCTATCACGCCTCGGGCGTGGCTCACGCCCTGACACTGCTGGGTCAGGGTGTGTCAGAACAGGATTCCGGGGACACGAGAAAGATGGCCAAAATATTTAGAAAATCTCGAAAGATATGATTGTGGATACGGTCTTGATCCGTCCCGATCGCGAGCAGATCGTATCCCTCCAGCAGAAACCGTGAGGATGGCCGAAGGCGACACGGATAACGCTGATCCGCCGCCTGTCACCATGGAGAGCCTTGCTGAGCTCATACAACAGCGGCAGAACGTCATTACGGCACTCCGTTCGGAGGTTTCATCGGTTAAGGACAGTACACGGGACCCGAGACGCCCGTCTCGGATAGGAGCCGTTGCTAAGGAGTACGACCACCTCCGCGAGACACTTGCCGACATCAGAGGTATCCTCAACAACCCGGAGATGATGCGCGTCAACCAGATCGAAGCCGCGATCGAGGCGGTCTTCGAGCGCAGACTCGAGTTCCTACGGCTATATGACAGCCACTCCGACACCGCTGCGCGCTACTTCATGGCTATTTCGAGAGAAGAACGAGACGCGCAACGCTTCGTAGTGCTGGCCGCCAAGGCGGCCAAGGCCACCCCACCGCCTCCTCGACCCAAGCGGTTCCAGAGAGGCTTCGGCGGCTTCAGCCGCAACTCTCCCCCGCTTCAACAACAACAACCGTCGTGCCCCGGCAACCGACCTCGGACCGGGGCGGGCCCAGTAGAGGCCAGAGAATGGTTAAGCCTGAACCCGATGACTATAAAAGGCTCGATATACTTCGAAGAGTTTGTTTGCAATGGAAAGAGAAGAAGCACAAGAAGATCAGCAAGACACCTCCACCCAGTGTATACAGGGGCTGACGGGCTCGATGAGCCGTCGGTGGATGAGGTGGGAGGCCCTCGGGGCCAGCAGGGAGGTGGTGCAACTGTTACGAGAGGGAGTGAAGGTCACCCCGGCAGCACCGGCGCTCAATGCGCACCTCCAGAAGGAGACAGACACGATGAAGGCTCTACTAGAGGAGCTACTGCAACAGAAAGCAATAGAGAAGGGCGAGGCGACGACAATATGCCCCCTGTTTACATTAGAGAAGAAGATCGCAGGCAGCTACCGTCTGATACACGACCTGAGACCGGTCAATGCATACCAAGAGGACCTAACATTCAGGCTGAGGGGCCTAGCAGAGATACAGCATGGCGTTCCGAGAAACTCGTGGGGAATAACATTGGACATGAAGTCCGGGTACTACCAGCTCCTAGTGGAGGAGAACTCACGACAGGAACTCGGATTCTCGTTCGAGGGAGAACAATACAGATGGAGAGGACTCCCTTTCGGCCTCTCAACGGCGCCACGGCAGTTTCAGTCGGTTACGTCACAGATGGCGAAGATCTTGCGCTCACTTCTCGAAGGACTGATAATATACGTGTACCTGGACGATCTGCTCATAATCAGTCGCTCGAGAGAGTCGTTGAGCGCCCAGGTCCCACGGATCTTAGAGATCTTGGACTCACTTGGAGTCGTCCTATCGAGAGAGAAGTGCCACTTGACCCCGTCCCAGAGGGTAACTTACTTGGGCGTGATAGTCGACTTGCGCGAGATGACGATGTCGCTGCCAGAGGAGAAGAGGGCTCAGTACAGCAGTCTCATAGCCAACCTGCAACTCAAGAGACACACAAAGCGGGACCTTCAGACCCTCCACGGAAAGCTACTCTTCTGCCGGTTCGCACTAGGGACGCGGGCACTTGTCCGGCTCAGAGAGCTGCAGGTCAGGATCGCTGGCTGCGACGACCGAGTGCGGTACCCAAAGTCCAGCCTGCCCCAGGACCTACGAACGGACCTGCGGTGGTGGGCCAGACAGCTATCATCCGATCCGGCATGGTACTTCGGCCCAAGAGGCCAGGTACTTCGTATGGAGACCGACGCGTCGGACTATGCGTTCGGCGCGACGCTGTTTGTCGAAGACACGTCCCTCAACATCCAGGGCAGGTTCTCAGAGGCACAATGCTCCAAGAGCATCAACGCGAAGGAGCTATTGGCAATGGAGGAAGGCCTGCGGAGATGGACGAGCGACATTCAGGAGAGGGACCTACTCCAAGCCGGGGACAACACATCAGCGCTTTCATGGGTCCTGAAGTCAAGCACCAGAGCTCCCCGACACATCAGAAGGACGATTGTGAAGCTTCACGACTACTTGTTCGAGATTGGCTGCAGGATAAGAACCAAGCACATTCCAGGGAGATACAACACGACTGCCGACGGGCTGTCCAGGTACCGGAAGCTGGACTGGAACTCACCCGCGGCGATGCTCCAGAGCGCGCTGGAACGATGGGGGTCAGTAGACCGATCACTCTTCTGCGCGGAGAGATTCCTGCCGGAGGACCACGACTTCCAGACGGACGCATTTACATGCAATTGGTCAGAGATGAGGTCATTGGCGGTCCCACCAGTCAGCCTACTGGACAAGGTCATCGCCAGGGCGGAGGAGATCGCCACGTCAGACGAGACGCACCCCGCACTGCAGCAGAGAGGCCTATTAGTCATCGCACCACAACGCAGGACGAACTCCAACGCCAGACTGGCAGCCATAGCACAGGACTGGTTCGAGGCAGCGTTCCCGACCAGCTGGTGGGCCCACACGGAGATAGGGAGCCTCTTCACAGGCAAGCAGAGAGCGACGTTCATAGCCTACTGGATCCCGATCGCCACAGAGACCTCGTCCTCACAGCCGGGGGAGTCCTGCAACAGAGAGCGAGAGAACGTATCGCCAGCGGAAGACAGGAGGAGCACAGGTGGCGAAGAAGCCCCAGAGAGTTCGAGACAGGCCTCAGAGATCAGATACTCGGAGCAGCACTCATCAGGGACCGGGAACGGAGCACCCGAGAGCGCATAGCCGTGGAGACGGCAAAGTACATCAGTTTTGCAGAACGTATGATGGAGGAAGAGGAGGAAGCTGGAGAGAACAGAGACACGGTAGGAGCAAGGGCAGAAACAGCCGTTTTCCTGGGCGAGATGGCACAACGCATTAGGGACGCAGACTGGAGAGCAGAAGTCGAAGAGATCGCACAGATGGCGCCTGATGACGACTACCTCCTACACTACATGATACAAGAGATCCCTTTCATTGCCAAGGACACATTCCTCGTCAAGGAAGCAAATATCAGGACTGGCCTAGAGTCGATCAACCATGGTCTGGAGAGCTCACCCATCCACAGGGCTCTTATACGCGCGTGTGCAAGAATGGCCGGCAAATGCGAGCTCACTGTGGGTCGTAAGACTGGAAAGGCATACCCGGTGACAGTCGAGCAGCTGAAGAGAGCAGCAGCCGCGGCGCGCAAGACCAAGTCACCGGCGCTCACGCAGGCAGTAGCCTTCGGACTGACGTGCTTCTCCACCGTCAGCAGATCAGGGGAGATAATGAGCTTACTCACGACCGACGTTCGGCGGGTGAGAGAGGGCTACGAGATCACTATTCGAAGATCCAAGACCAGGGATGAGCCCATGGTGAAGCTGATCCCACTACTAGCAGCAGGAGGCTTAAGCCCAGCCAAGTGGCTGAGAGCACACCTCAACGACATTCAGACGGAAGGACCCCTGTGGAGATCCATACAGCACACCGAGAGCCTGCTGAGAGACAACTGCCTTCCACTGACAGCAACAAGGTGGCGCAGATGGGAGATGATCATGGACGTCAACGAGGTCTTCAAGGCAACAGGACACAGCTTCAGACGTGGAGCCGTCGTTCACATGATCGAGGAAGGGCGTTCCCCATTGGTTATTCAGGCACTAGGAGGCTGGAAGTCGATCGATTCGGTGAATAGATACTGTGAAGAGGCCATTCGAATCTCACAGCATGCTCTGCAGAGAAGAACATAGAATATAGGACATAAGAGAGCATTGTAGCGATAAAGGGAGATGAAACGGAACGAGGGGAAAAGAATCAGGCAAGAGTTAGAGAAATGGATGTCGCCCTGACACTGCTGGGTCAGGGTGTGTCAGAACAGGATTCCGGGGACACGAGAAAGATGGCCAAAATATTTAGAAAATCTCGAAAGATATGATTGTGGATACGGTCTTGATCCGTCCCGATCGCGAGCAGATCGTATCCCTCCAGCAGAAACCGTGAGGATGGCCGAAGGCGACACGGATGACGGGCCAAGGCCGCCAAACGGAATATATATTTGATTAGATCAATTTGGAATAGTCGATTATCGTCGACCAAATGGTCGTGAAGGTGAGCGGAGGCACCGGACGATCTTCGGCTGAGCGGTCAAGGTCTTATTGATGCTGGCTCTTAGGTCGAATCAGAGTCAGATCAATCCTGGCCAGTTCGAAGAAAGGCAAGAATACTATGCAGATGAACGCCAATCAAGAGGAACAGCTTCAGAACGCCACAGCTTCGATTCAGGAGCTCATGGTCACCGTCCAGCAGCTCAAGCAGGAGCTTGCCACGCAAGAGGACCAGAAGCGTCTGGAAAAGACGATCAAGCAGCTCCGTGAGGAGTCCAACGTTGTCTGGCAGCGCCCGCCAGCAACACGATGAAGGAGGAAACAGATTTTCTCGAGAACCTGTACCGCACCTTCAAGTTTGGCGAATGCTCAGGCTACGCCGTGCTGTCGCAGAAATATTTGCGCCACCGTGTGCTCTGGGTGAAGGACCGTTACGGATACCTCCCCTCCCTGCAGGTCGCCACCGCCGGCGCAGCAGCTCTTGCTGAAAGCCCCGAGATGGGCCCAGCCGAGATTAACGCAAAGGTAGTGCTGAAGACCCTCGCCAAGAACCCCCACCTCAAGGAGAGGAAGTCCGACTCGTCCAATTTTCACGGCGCGGGCAAGTCCAAGAAGGGCCCGAAGCGCCTTTAATAGACTACCATCAAGATCATCATCATCATTTAGCCCCTCTTCCTCCTCAAACCTCATCTCCTCCTCCCCTCACATCTTCATCCCCTCCTCAACCCCCTCCCCCATCTCCTCCGCCACGCCCGCCGTCGTCGCCGCCACCCCGGACCGCGGCTGTCAGTCTTCCTCCACCACCTCCCCCAGCTCCACGCACGCCTCACCAGTTTCCGAGTCTCAACGCAAAGTGGAGGCTCTGGGAGTCCTTGGGCGCGCCCTCCGAGGTGGTTGGGTGGCTGAGGGACGGGGTGCCAATCGAGATCCGCGCCGCCCCCCGGCACCCTGCGCTCCCGCCGGTCCGGCAGCGCGACAGACGAGCGTTCCGCGAGCATCTCACGACGCTCCTCGCTCTGGGCGCGGTCAGCCCGTTCCGATCTCCCCGTCTGGTCTCCCCTCTGTTCACAGTCCCGAAGGGCGAGAGCCAGACGCGCCTCATCCACGACTTGCGGTCGTTGAACGCTGTTTCGACGGAGCGGCACGTTCCGGCTTCGGGGCGTCAGGCAGGCCCTGGGCCAGCTGAGGGCCGGCGACCACATGGCTCGCCTCGACTTAGAGAAGGGCTATCATCAGCTGGGCATTCGGGGGTCCGACCGCACGCTTCTCGGCTTCATCGTGGACGGTCGCCCATACGTCTACAACGTACTGCCGTTCGGGTGGGCGCCGGCGCCCTTCCACTTCCAGCGGACGATGTTAGCCGCCGGCCAGATAGTGGCACGGAGATTCCCTGGCGTCAATCTCACGATATATCTGGACGACTTTCTTTTCTCGGGCCCGAGGGCCCTGCTCAGGACCGCGATGCCTCAGATAACGCGTCTCCTGGGCGAAATGGGGTTCGTGATCAACCACAAAAAGTCGCAACTGACTCCGGTCTCGATCACGACGTTTCTCGGCTTTGTAATCGATGCGAGGCTCAGGGGCCTGCGCCTGGCCGAGGAGAAGCGGGCAAGGTACCGTCTCCGTGTCGAGGAAGCATTGCTGCGGGGCTCGACATTCCACAAACTGCAGCGTCTTATCGGCAACCTCTCCTACGCGTCGATCATCTGGCCGGACGGTGTGGCCATGTTGCGCCCGCTACAGCGCATGCTCCGAGGGACCGCGACCAGCTACAGAGTCCTCTTTCACGGAGAGGCCCGTCAGGCTCTCGAGGAGTGGCGCAAACGCCTGAGCGCGCCGTCGCCGGCCAGGAGCTTCGCAGAATTGCTCCACATTTGGGGTCTCTCGCCGCAGATCGAGGCCTCAGTGATGACAGACGCGTCAATGTTCGGCCTCGGGGGAATCATCTCGATCCCGGGCCAAAAGACGACACACTTCTCCATGGAGGCACCTGCCGGGGAGCACATCACGCTTCTGGAGTTTCGGGCTATCCAGGAGGCCATCCGCCGCGTCCTAGCGATGGACCTGCCCGGCTCATGCGAACTCACAATTTTTTCGGACAACGTGGCCGCGGTCTCCTGGCTCAACCGGCAGGGCTCCACCAGGGCTCCGGCGGTGGTAGACCGGATCCTTCGCGTGTTACTGCCTCAGTTATCCGAGCGGCATATCTCGGTGCGCGCTATCCACTCGGCCGGCCATCTCAACGTGATCGCCGACTCACTCTCCAGGGACAGCAGGGGGCTCCTTCCCTCCGAGTCGATCATCAGGCGCATAGTGGAGGCATGGGGCCCGATGCAGAAGGACGCATGGCCCCTCGAGCTGTTCGGTGCACAACCCCGATGGACTCCAGAGGAGATGATACAGCGCGACTGGTCGCAGGCCAGATGGTTCGCTGCGGTGCCGTTCAGCCTTCTCCCACAGGTCCCGGCGAAGCTTCAGAGCCTGGACCTGGACCCGGGGGCCTCGCCGAAGAAGTGCAGATTTGCAGTGGCACTTCTCATCTCGGACGCAAGGTCTCCAACGGCGATGGCACTGAGAGCCCTCTCGCCGCACAGACTGTTCTTTCGAGTAAGGAGGACGGAAACTGCCGACTTCTCGCTGCTCACGCCTCTACAGCAGGACGGGACCTTCCGCCTTGCCGCACTGTTCATTCCCCTTCGGTCTTCCAGCGAGCAATCACAGGTACGCGAGGGAGTTCCCATATAGCTCAAACGCCTGCCCTCACCCCCATCACCTCAGGCCAGCATCGACCGCAAGATCCTGGACAAGCTCAAGGACCAGCTCGCCTCGGGGGCTCTCATCAAGTCATCCATGCGCAAGCTCCGTCACAGCGCCCCCCTCTTCTCTGTAGCCAAGGGCGAGACCGACATCCGTGTCATCCACGACTTGCGGCGCCTCAACGCCATCACCAAGGAGCGTCGGGTCTTTCGCTTATTCGGCGTACGACGAGCGGTGGGCATTCTCGCTCAGGGCGACTATTTGGCAAAGATAGACCTCTCGGACGGCTATCATCAGCTAGGCGTGAAGCCCCAAGACGCTCCGCTCTTGGGAGTGGTTCTTCCCAACGGCCAGGCTTATCACTATACAGGCCTGTCGTTCGGGTGGACAGCGGCTCCATATTTCTTCCAGCTGGTGATGGTACAAGCCGCGAGGATCCTAGCGTTGCGCTTCAAGGTCAAGGTGAGTGTGTATCTAGACGACTTCCTGCTGGCCCATGCAGATCAAGCCTACCTCCGATCGATAGGGCCAGAGGTGCTCAGGACCCTTCAGCTTCTCGGCATCATCGTGAACGTCGAAAGAGCGAGCTCGAGCCCGTCCAGCTCATCCAGTACCTGGGAGTTCTGCTCGACACACGCTCCATGACCGTCAGCCTTCCCAAGGACAAAGCAGAGAAGTACCGCAACACCATCAGGGCCGCTTTATCCTCCAACAAGATCACGGCACAGGACTGGGCGTCAGTGATAGGCCGCCTGGGCTTCTTCGCCTACACGTCGAGGCTCGTCCACAAGCTGCGTCGGCTACAAGCACTCCGTCCATCATCCGAGCTAGTCCTTCAACCGGCAGACAGAGCCGAGCACGAACAGTGGGAAGCCCTCTTACTCTCATGCCCAACAAGACCGTTCGCAGATCTCTTTCCCTCGTGGGATCTCGACCTGTGCGTGACCTCGGATGCCTCGGACGAGGGCTGGGGAGCAGTCATCTTCAACCCCGGCACAAGCGACTCTTCCATTCAGGGCACATTCCCAGCCAACATTGCGACGGAGTCCATCAACGTTCGAGAGCTGTATGCCGTGGTCCGTGCCGTCGAATCCCTTCCAAGCTTCAAGGAGCGCAGGGTGCTCACAGTCTTTACGGACAACTCCACAGCCCAGGCTTGGGTCAACCGTGAGGGTCTTCATGGCTCCCCCGCTAGCTCTGATTGGACAGATATCCCGTCGTATACAATCGTGTTATATGGCAATATGGCCAGCAAAATCTGGCCATCATACCTAAGGTTATGACTTCGGTGGGGATCGAACCCACGACCTGTTGCGTGTAAGGCAAATGATCTAAACCACTGATCCACGAAGTCTTTGCCGAGACCAAAGGCGACGTGACAATTCCGTGACGGGGCGGAGACACGCCAAGTGCGGCGTCCTGGGCAAGCCTCCGAGATCCGGGAGATCCGAGGTGAATCTTTATGAGATTTGATAGGCGATTTGATAGATGATTCGTTTGGCGGGAGGAGATCGAATCAGGCAGAAGGAGAGATGGAAGGAGAAGCAGAAGAAGTCAGAGCCCCTGACGAGCAGGGGAACGTCCAACCAGTCGAAGAAGATGAGCTTAAGGTCCTACGCAAGAACTACTCCTCATGAACGCTCGTGTGCAGGAGCTGCAGAGGAACGCCCGCAACGAGGGCTGGTCCAAGCCTCAGTCCTCCTCAATGCGCGAGGAAGCTGATTGGATCGAGCGCATATACCGTATGATGCGCTACGAGGAGCCGATCGACATCGACGTCATCTTGCTCGAGCTCTACGCACGCCACCGATCTCTCGACATCAAGGACCGTTACGGCTACCAGGCAGCCGCAGCTGTGAGCATCGCTTCAAAGGCTTTCATCGCCACCCCGCCGAGAGACGCCCAACACGCCGATGTTGCCACGCGCCAACTGGAGCTCGAGCAGCGCATTCTTCACACGCTGGCAAAATTTCCCCGTCTGGCCCAGGCTCAGCAAGAGCGCTCCGCCTTCAAGGCGGGCAAGCCCGGACCGAAAAGAAGCCGCCAGTAACAAGCCATCTTCAAGATCTCTCTCACCACCTCTCACACTCGCACATCCCTCCTCAACGTCTCTCTCCTCCTCCGAGACTCCTCACATTTCCCACGATAGCCCGTCATCAGCTCTGGTCCGCCTCGGGAGCGCCCTCAGACGTGGTCTCGTGGATCGAGGCAGGCGTCCCGATCGAGATCACCGGGTCGCCACGTCAGCCCAAGCCCCGACCCCTATCGCCCGCGGCCTCCGAGTGCCTCCGACCACTCATGCAGGAGCTCGTCAAGTCCCAAGTCGAGCGCATCTGCAGTCGCAGGCCTCGTCTAGTCTCCCCCATATTCACTACTCCAAAGTCCGACGGCTCCCCGCGACTGATACACGATCTCAGAACGTTGAACGACGTTACGAAGGAGCGGCGGGTGTTCCGCCTTTTCGGCCTCAAGCGCCTCTTGGAGATCGCAGCCCCGGACGACAGCGCAGTGAAGCTAGACCTACGCTCAGGCTACTACCAACTCGGCGTGAAGCCATCTCTCGTAGACTCCTTATCATTTAATCAGTTGATGATTACGACACCATTGTGTCGAGATTAAAATGTTTCCCACCGACAACGTCATAGTGATCACTCGTAATGGTTCAGTTGGAAATCGATTATAATTTCCCGCGTATGTCGGCCAAGGCTCATTCATTAGCAGCCGACTGCTTCACACTCTGAGAGAGCGTGACAACTCCATCAAGCCGAAGAAGTGCCAACCGTTTATCGTCTCGCTGGCGGGAGGTAGCACCGTCAAGGGTAATGAGATGGTTGAGCTCCGCGTCGAGCTCCCACACCTGACCACGAGACCCATAGTCAAGAACATCAGCTTCAGAGTACTCCCAGGTCCTGTGGAGAAGCTCCTATTGGGCGTAGATCAACTGAGAGCCCTCGGGTTCATCAGCGACAGAGGAATCTTCCTCCCTTTCCCGTCGCCAGAAGGCCCGGAGAAGGAAGATGACATCCTCCCTTACAACCACAG
This sequence comes from Carpediemonas membranifera, assembly GCA_019828565.1. Taxonomy (NCBI): domain Eukaryota; phylum Fornicata; genus Carpediemonas; species Carpediemonas membranifera. The sequence continues at coordinate 23,034 of JAHDYR010000029.1, read as the reverse complement.
CTACTTATCGGCGGAACACGCTGATAATTGGAGCATCAAGACCGAAATCGATAAGATCGAGTTCGGCGAGAACGAAACCGGCGCAGCAGCACGAGAGATCTGCGCTGCATACGAAGAAATGTTCGAGGAAGAGCTCCCTACAGAAGGCAGCAAGCTTGAACCGATGTCTATTGATTTCATTTCCGACGACTGGGTGAATGAGTTCAACCAAAAACCGAGACACCTCTCGGAGGAAAAGCGAGAGAAGGTGCGCCAGGAGGTCACGCAGATGCACCTCCAGCACATTATCCGCCACAGTCACGGGCCATATGCCTCGCCCGTAGTGGTGGTTTCGAACGGGCACAAGGGGTCGACCAAGATTCGCCTATGTGTAGACTACACCGTCATCAACCGTCACACGAAGCGGGATAGGTACCCGCTACCTGACATCAGGGCGTACCTGCGGGAAGCCGCAGGCGCAGAGTACTACGCCAGTCTCGACCTGAGACAAGGTTACTATCAAGTCAAGGTTAAGGAGGAGGACATCCCCAAGACCGCCTTTATCACCCCGGATGCGTACGAGGAGTTCGAGAGACTCCCGTTTGGCCTCTGCAACGCCCCATCACACTTTCAGAGATGTATGGAGAAGGCCTTCGCGAAGGAGCTACACCACGGCGTGGCTATCTACATCGACGATGTCATGATATATGGCCGCACGAAGAAGGAGTTCCTAGAACGGCTGCACAACGTCCTTGATATCTGCAAGGAACAACGCCTCCGGCTCAAAGCGCCGAAATGCAAGATTGGCGTGGAGGAGGTGGAGATGCTAGGCTTCATCTGTAATACAGAGGGCCTAAAGCTAAGCAAGGAACGCGTGGAGGGAATCCATGCCCTGAAAACGCCAACGACGAAGAAAGGACTTCTTTCAATGTGTGGTTCGCTGAACTACGTAGCGAAATTTGTTCCTGACGCTAGTAGAGTACTATCTCCCATCAATGACTTGCGGTCGGCCACCGATGGCGCCGATTTCATTTGGTCATCGATTCATGATGAGGCACTTGACGAGTTCAAGAGACGCCTCGAGAAGTACCTAGTACTGGTCCATCCGGACCTCAACAAGAAGTGGGTGCTCCAGACGGACGCCTCAGATATAGGATTCGGTGGCATCCTCACTCAGGAGGGGGACGACGGACGCCAAGAGATAGTCTCGTTCTTCTCGGGATCCTTCAACAAGACTCAGACAAGGTGGAGTACCTACGAACAGGAGCTGTTCGCAATCATACACTGCCTGACCAGACCAGATCTTGGCCAGCTCTTCAGGATTCACCCAAATCTGACAATTCAGACTGATCACAAGAACCTTGTTTATCTTGATCAGAAGAAGCTTAAGAACGATAAGATCCTCCGTTGGTCGCTGTTACTATCGGATTATCAGTATACAATCGAACATATCGCCGGTCTTGATAACGAGACTGCGGACTTGATGTCCCGCATCGACGCACTAGCCGTGGAGCTTACAGATTGGAACGATGAGATTAGTTCTGCTCAAAAGAACACCTCCCAAGAGGAGAAGGATTCTTGGCGACGCGCTGGTGCCACCATCAACAACAACACCTGGGTGAAGGATGCCGTCCCCGTCCTCCCCAAAGACGCCAGAGCGCTACGACACAAGCTGATCAAAGCCGCCCACAGCAGACATAGCGGCAGAGCTGATACGCTTCAACGGGTAGCCGAGGTCGCCTGGTGGCCCGGCCGCGCTAGAGACGTGAGCAACTTCGTCCAGCAGTGCCCCACCTGTGCCAAGACAAGGCTCAAGCAGTTCTTGTCAGCCCCAGAGGGGCGCACCATTCAAGACTCGTTCTGGAACACCATAGCCATCGACACGGTGGGACCGCTGTCGGAGGACGCGTATGAGGCCAAGTACATCTACGTCATCACGGACCTCTACACACGCTACACAGAGCTGCATGCGGCAACCGCAAACAATGCCCAGAGCGCGGTCGACGTCCTATGGCTGGCCGTCACCCGCCACGGCATCCCAAGCTACATCAAGAGTGACAACGGAACAGAGTATGTTAATCAGGTCGTGAGCCTCCTGATTGAACAGCTCGGAGCGCACCACCAGCGGACGTTGCCATACCATCCTCAAAGTAACGGGGTGGTCGAGCGCCGGAACGCTGTGCCGTGCTAGGGCCCAGAAATATGATAAAGACTGTTTTACGAATTCCGCAGGTTAAGGGCACACTTCCCTCCCAATGCGTGTCGCACGACTAACGGCGACCGCTCCTGCGGAACTTCTTCTTAGCACTCTCAAACATCGGCTTGAGACCAGGATTGAGCTCGAGATAACTGTCGATAGCCTCGAGCTGGTCGTAGTAGCGATTATAGGGGATGTATGAGTCCTCGTCGGGGGTGAGGCCTTCCCAACGGATCAGTAGCTCCAGAGAGCCGTTCTTCTTCTTACGGTGGCCTACGACTGCCTCCACGGGTTGTTCATCTTGCTCGTAGGCGGCAATTTCCTCGAGCTCCTTCTCCGTGAGGCCGTCGGCGTGGAATGTGACGAGTCGGTCTGCGTGGACTGTGGCGACGCACTTCGACACGAGATCCATCACCTTGTAGGTGTTGGGGTGATCGCCCTTCCCCTCCATGCGGAGCGGTCCGCGCAGAGGCGGGAGTAGCTTGGTCGGCGGCTTGCCCGGGTATCTCAGCAGGACGTAGGTTTCGTTCTCCCAGGCCCGTGTGCTGTCCGAGGAGCCTGCAGCCTTGTTTACCTCGTAGGCTTTGACCTTGATCGCGGCAAGTTGTTGGAGCGACGTGACGTGGGCCTGGAAGCGGACGATGTCGTCGGCTTCGACTGAGCCCGGCTCGAGCATCTGGGTTGCGTTGGTCAGGGCGTCGGGCGCGACGCGCAGCATGGTTGACTTGCGTCCGAACAATAGTTCGAAGGGGCTGAGGCCTGTGGTGGAGTGGCGGGTGGCGTTGATAACGTGCTGGGCGATGGGCAGGTATGCGGGCCAGTTGTCGTCGCGGGCGTCCAGCAGGAGCGCTCTTAAGCGTCTCATGACGGTACCATTCAGGCGTTCGACTACGCCGTTGCTGGCCGGATGATATGCCGTACTGAACCGGTGCTTGAGGCTCAGTCGCTCGTTCATCTCCTCGACTAGGGCATTCCTGAACTGTGTACCTTGGTCAGACTGGAGCTCGGCCGGGACGCCGAAAGTCGCCCAGATCTCCAGCAATGCGGCTGCTGCCTCGGCTGCGCTCGTTGACCGTGTGGGCTTCAATATGGTGAACTTCGAGAACACGTCCACCACCGTGATGACGTACTTGAGACCGTCTCTCTCGGGCAAAGGGCCAATGGTGTCCACCTGCACCGTCTCGAATGGGCGGATGCGCTGAGTAGAGTGCCACTTGATCGGCTCCTTGCGGGCTGGCTTTGTCTTGCGACAGATTGGACACTGGCGTAAGGTCGCGCGGACGTCATCCGACATGCCTGGCCACGTGACACCGGACTGCTTCAGATTGGCGATGGTCTGGTCTAGGCCGACGTGGCCCTGTGCACCGGCGTGCGCCCTGGTGATCTGCTCTTGGCGCGTCGTCGTGACGTGGTCGATCGAGCGGCGCACCTCGTTCTTGCGCTGAGATGATGGCCGCGACAGTGCGTCGGCTACGAGGTTCTGCGCTCCAGCTATGTGTGTGACGTTATACGGATACTCTGTCATGGTGAGTCGCCATCGTGTCAGTTTCTTAGTGCCGTCCTCGTCTGTCTTCCTGAGTAGCCATATCAGATTACGATGGTCCGTGCGAAGCTCGAACGGCTTCAGCTTGAAGAGGGGGGAAAACTCTGGTCGCGTTACACAATAGACAATGGCGAAAAGCTCCTGTTCCACCGTGGACCACCGTTGCTGGGTCTCGTCGAGGGTCTTGCTGTAGAAGGCGAGTGGGACCTTCTCGTCACCCTCGCCCTGCCACAGTACACCACCGATGGCGGTCGACGATGCGTCGGTCTCGAGAGTCCACTTTGCACTCAGGTCTGGGAGCGCGAGGGCGGTGTGCTCGGCTACTAGGGTCTTCATACGGGCGAATGCTTCGTCCTCAGTGGCAGTCCAATCGAGGGGGCCGACTTCTGCGGCGATCCCTTTAGGAGGGCGTTGAGCGGGGCTGATGCGTGGGCGAGGTGTGGGATATAGTTTGACAGATAGTTGAACTTGCCTAGCGTGCGGCGCAGCTCCGTTGTCGTCGTTGGGGGTGTGAGGTCCTGGATGGCTGCGATACGTGAGGGGAAACCGACCTGCCAGACTCGTTGACTATAAACCCACAGACTTCAACCTCCTTCATGCCAATGGCACACTTGTCGGCGCGGAGTTTGATATCGTAAGCTTCCAACTGGTCGAAGATCTGGGTGAGGGTCGACTTGAAATCCTGAATGGAGCGGGCGTACGCAAAGATATCGTCGATATAGGCTCTCGAACCGTCGATACCAGCGAGCATCTCGTCCATGGCTCGCTGGAACTTTGCTGGGGCGTTCTTCAGCCCGAATGGTGTACGTAAGAACTCGTAATGCCCGCCCGGGACGGTGAATGCGGTGAGCGGGATGCTATCGGTTGCCATGTTCTGCTGCCAGTATCCGCTGCGCAGGTCGAGCGCCGCGAACACGGAGCATCCGCTCGCCTCGTGTACAAACGATCGGATGTCCGGCGTGGGGTACAGGTCGTCGATGGTGGCGTTGTTCAAGACGTTGTAAGCGATGCAGAAGCGGTCTTCGCCGCTCTTCTTCTTTGCCATGACGTGCGGGCTAGAGTGCGGACTTTGACTCTCTCGGATCACGCCCTGGTTGAGCATCTTGTCGATCTCCGCGAGGGCTGAGTTTCCCGGGTCACCCTTCAACGGCCTGGGTCGGGCCCTGGGTGTAGGGCGGCTTGGATCGACGACGATCTCGTGTGGCGGCATCCTGCTGCCATCCGGAGGTAGAGGGCCAAACACGGCCTTGCGCTCGCGAAGGAAGTCGGTCAGCCAGGCAGCCAGCTCCGGGTTCTCTTCGGTCGGCAGCTTAACCTTGCGCCACTCTTCCTCGGGGTCGACTTCTTCTGTTGTCGAGTCGAGGTAGGGGTGCTGTCCCAGGCCGTCGTCGTCATCGATCGGGTCAGCGGACGGTATTAGTAGCCGGTCGTTCAGCAGGAAGCCGAGGCGGCGGAGCAAATCGCGTCCGATGAGGACCTTCTTCCTCTGGCCCTTCGTGACCATGAGCAACGCAGTGGTGGTCACGGTCTTTCCGTCGACACTGGGGAGGGTCAGCGAGACCTTGGCGGCTTTGCCAGTGGAGATGATATCGTCCCCAGCGCCGAGAAGTTCGACTGAGGTCGGTATCAGGGTCACGTCGGGGATCGCTGCGAGGGCAGGGGCTGATATGACCGACGTGCAAGCGCCGATGTCGAACTTGACGTTCATGTGCTGGCCGTTGATAACAGCCGGGACCTTCACCGGGTCCTTGTCGAGTATGATGTCCTCGATCTCGTAGACTTCGTTCTCCAACTCCGAATGAGACGCTTCATCCGCGTCAAACACCTCATCGACGCGGCGGGGGTTCTTCAGGGTAGACGAGGGGCGGAGGTCCATGCGGCCGGCCCGGCGATCCGACTGTTGGTGACTGGTGGGCGCCACAGGGCGTGCGCGGTTGCCGGGCTGCTTTTGCCGCTCTTCGGGTCTGCGTTCCTGACGCTTCTCGGTCTGTGGCTGGCGTTCTTGGGCCTTGTAAGCCTCCCGTCTGATGAGGAACCTGCAGTCCTTCGTCTCGTGGTGCGGGTTCCAGCCATGCTGTGTGCAGTATCTCGTGTGGGAAGGAGGCATGCGGAACTTGGTCTTGTCCCTGAACTGCTGGAACGGATCGCGACCATCGAGCCTGCGAGCGAGCGGCTTCCTGCCTGAAGTGCCCGACGCCTGCTCGTTGTTGTCGGCTTGTGGGCTGGCGAGTCTGAAGGCACGCCATGGGATAATGATGTTCTCGTCGTGATCAACATCCAAGTCGCGTAGTTTGTCGAGAAGTTCGCTGATCTTGTCGGAGTAGTCCTCAATCTCTTCTTCGTATACATCCTCGGCTTCTTTGGAGAAACCTCTAGTGGCGAAGTCCCGAATGATCCGCTCGAGCAGTTTTGCGGAGATGGTGGGGACGTCCTTGATGTCTGGGTTGAGGGCGCTTATGAGCTTACGTGCCTTCTCGACGGCCGTTCGGTGCCGGGGCTCCGGACCGTATAGCGTGATGTTGTCGAGCTTTGCCTTGAGGAGCTTGGCTCTTGCGCCCGGGTCCGTACTAGTCAAGAGGGTATATGCGAGGTAGGGGGCGATGGAGGTCGCCTCCTTGGCGAGGAAAGCGTAGACGTCCCCGCCATCGAAGACTGGCCAAGCCGCCGAGGAGGGGGCGGGCTTGGTCTCCTCGGGCACTGGGGGCATGTACACGAACGCCACCGAGACGTCTTCGCCGTCCGGGCCGGTCAGGTTGCCAGGCCGTGCGACTGTCTCGACGTTTGCGATGTCGTGGTCGTCGGTCAGCTGGGTGAAGAAGTCGCGGGCCTTCTTGCCGCAGTCAGTCAGTATCTGGGGATGTTGAGCTTCAAGGCACTCCCGGGTCATTGCTGTCAGGGTGGGGTCCTTGTGCTTAGCTGCACACTCGCTACAGGCGGCGAACGTGGCTTTTCTTATGGTCTTCTGTACCTCCTCTACCCAGATGGCGGTGAGGTTGTCGGTCTTCGTTGTACGGGCTCGTGCCGCAGTACTGGCAGAGCTTGTGTTCGCCGCGCGGCGAGCATCGGAATCGGACAGAACGGTTCGTTGTAGGTCCTCGAAAGTGTCAAAAAGAGTGGTTGGGCGCCACTGGGCGCGAAGTTTTTCTGTTGTCTCGGGGTACAATGCCCTAAAGAACGAAATTGGATTCTTCTCGTGGGGCATCGCCGAGAGGTACTCCTGGAGTGCTCTCTCGACGGCGAACGGGGTGTCAATTGTAAGAGTCTTCATTTTAATCGGCAGTATCGATACTGTGCCGTGCTAGGGCCCAGAAATATGATAAAGACTGTTTTACGAATTCCGCAGGTTAAGGGCACAACGCGGAAGTCGGACGTCACCTCAGATGGCTGGCGCTGGCTATGGACGGCTATGGAGAGTGGAGCCAACTCCTCCCCTTCGTCCAACACATCTTGAACACATCAACACACACGAAGCTCGGCGTATCGCCGCACGAGGTCGTCTACGGCCGCCGAGCAGAGATCGGTCTGGTCAGAAATCAACAAGCGGCGCTAGAGAGACCCGATATCGCGCAATATCTCGATCGACTAGCTCACGTCCAGGACAATCTGGACAAGGTTATAACTCAGTGCAACAAGAGGGAGGAGAGGCTGGGCCCTGCCCCAACACGCCCAGCTATTAGGTCAGGTGACCTAGTGTTCATCAAACCAGCTGTCAAGCACAAGCTGCACGGCCTACTCGGCCCATTCAAGGTTCACGCAATCCACAGCAACAACGCTGTTGAAGTAGCGTCCCTACTCAATGACGAGAGGCAATTCACGCATCTGGACAAGATTGCCCTCTGCCCTGACATCTCCCTGGAGTTGGCGAGACAGTATGCCGCCTCCGACGACGAGAGATACATTGTAGAACAAGTACTTGAGCACAACACTCGAGACCACACCCTACTCATTAAGTGGGAGGGCTACACCCAGACGACATGGGAACCACTGACACGCGACAATGCCAAGGTCGGCCCAATTTCCGACTACCTCCGGCAACATAGGATTCGATGGAAGCCGTTGAACACCTCGGAGCGGGGGAGGAGCAGGATGTCGTAGACTCCTTATCATTTAATCAGTTGATGATTACGACACCATTGTGTCGAGATTAAAATGTTTCCCACCGACAACGTCACCAGACCTCGATAGACCCTGGCACATTTACACCGACGCTTCATCACTTGGCGAAGGAGGCGTGCTAATACAAGATGAGGAGGACGGTACTCGCTCAATTCTGGCCTGTTTCCAGAAGACCTACGACAAGACTATGTCGAATTGGTCAACATACGAACAAGAGTTGCATGCCGTGATCTCTGTCCTCACCAACAAGGTCTTCGAACCCCTCTTCCAGATCAAGTCTGACCTACATGTCCACACCGACCATAGCAACCTCGTCCAACTCAGACGGAAGGCCCCGACTGTCAAAAAGCTTCTCCGCTGGGCCCTACGACTATCCGAGTTTCGCTTCACCATTCAGCACGTCCGTGGCGTCGACAACGTCATTGCAGACGTCCTCTCCCGGATCCTCCCCGACGCGCCTGTAGTCAACGCTGTCGTCCAAGAGCCTCACTTCGACAAGTTCTCCGCCGTCCACAATGACGCGGTCGGAAACTTCGGCGTCGACGAGTGCATTCGCCGTGTCAAAGCCGCCAAGACCACGTGGCCTGGCATGTACAAAGACATCAGACGCTGGATCAAGGCCTGCCCCCACTGCCAGCTGCATGCCCCTGCCAGAGAGTGCCCCATCGCGTATCACCCATCCTCCTCGGACGCTCCTTTCCACAGAGTTCAGGTCGACACTCTTGGGCCCCTACCCACCACGCCGTCGGGAAACTCCTACATCATCTCGATCGTGGACACCTTCTCCAGGTACATCAGACTGTTCCCAGCCACGTCCACTGACGCCCTCGCGGCCGCTCGCGCACTTTATGCTTACTGCGGTGCCTACGGCGTTGCTGAAGCGTCTTGTCCGGCGCGGCGGCTGCATCGATCTGAGCTGGTCCCCACCTGTCCTGCATCCTCTCCAAGACCGATCTGGGGGTCGCCCACTCCAGCTTGGCAAATCTGCTGAGCCAGTCTGCGGTCACGTTGAGGTGGCCAGCCACATGGAAGGCCCGGACCGACAAGCCTCGTGAGAGATAACAGTCGAAGAGGCGCTTCAGAATGGGGAAGGCCGACTGGGGCGCCTTGGTTGACCCAGGCCATGACGGCGGTGTTGTCCGTGAAGAGGGAGACCTGCTGGTTGCGGCCCGGAGTCGCACTGCCTGCTCGAGAGCATACAGCTCCTTCACCATGATGGACTCCGCCATCAGGTGGGGCGGGAAGCGGCCCTGACTCTTCGCGGGGGGGTCTCCCTTGTGGAGGACTACTGCGCCCCATCCCTTCTCCGAGGCATCTGAGGTCGCCGACACACTTATCACCTCTCCAATGCCCCATAGTGCTCTTAGGTCTTCCCAGGATCGAGGTGGTAGCTTCTGGGAAAGGAGGGAGACCCAATGTCTCAGCGCGTCGATCTTCTCCTTCGGCAGGACATAGGAGGGTACGAGTGGGTCTGGCATGTCCTTCTGGAGTGGTCGTAGGGAGAGCATGGCCTGCTGCGAGACGGAGGCCGCGAACTGTAGCTTCCCAACTACACTGACATACTGTTTGCCCGACACGCATGAGGCCTCCAGTAGTGCCTCTACAGCTGTCTTGTACTTGGTCGCTCTCTCCTGGGAGATCGATACCTGCTGCAGGGTTGTGTCTAGAATGACACCCAAGAACTCGAGGCGTTGCACTGGCGTCAGGATAGACTTCTCGGCGTTGATGACGAGGCCCAAGTCCTTCATAATCCTGAGGATGGCTGGCACGGCTTGGGTCATGTGCTCTCTCGACGGGTGTAAGAACAGCCAGTCGTCGAGGTAGACGACTACGGATATCAGCTTCCGAACTATCTTCGCGGCCTCTATCATTATGGACTGGAAGATGAATGGAGAGGCCTGCCAGCCGAAGCCCAGCACATTGTATTTGTAGTACCCCCTGGCCGTCTGAAGGCCTAGGAGTGAGGAGTCCTCCTCCCTCACTCCTATCTGGTGGTAACCAGCTTTGAGGTCTAGTTTCGTCATGTGGTAGTCCCGGCCGAGCAGAGATATGGCTCGTCGGATTCCCCTCAGGCGGAACGTTTGAGTCTCCCGTGTGACTTTGTTGAGTTCTCTCAAGTCGTGAATGACCCTGATGTCCTGGAGGCCCTTTGGCACGGAGAAAATCGGCGAGACCAGCCGAAGGGAGGCTGGGGAAACTGGGGAGAGAGCCCCCGAGAGGACCAGGTCGTCGAGGATGGCTTGGATTCGCGGACAGGAGGAGGGTTTCGACGGCGGGGGAGATGGGGGACCAGTCAGGTCTATGGGAACCCCGTCCCTTAGCCATGCCACTACCTGAGGAGACGCACCAAGGTGTTCCCACCGCACCCAGCGACGGTTCGCGGATGGGAAAGTTACTTGGCTCGGCGGTTGTTTGGATGGGGGTCCGGAAAAAAATACTTAGCCTTGCGCTTAACTGGGGGGGGTGCGTTGCTTAGAGAGGATCGTGATGTATGTGTCCTTCACCTGCTGCTCGGTCTGGAGCTCGTCTCGAACCAGAAGGTCGTCGAACTTCGCCTTGAGGACGAGGGCGAAAGCGGGGTCCTCGTATGTGTCCTTGGCGTAGAGGAAGTAGTAGCGACAGACCATCATGCTGTCAACATCCCTAGATTATCTTTGCTAAACCCTAGATTATCTTCGACCTCAAAACGCTAGATAATCTACAATTTCTTGCTCAGAAATGAAGTATTCATTAAATTTAAGCTATTTAGAGATAAACGAAGGTCTTCTTGAGAGTCCATATGATGTACTTAGAGCATGGAAAGAAGCTCTGGCTCTGACTCCTTGCCTGGTTTGAGCATTTCGCCGTGCAGGTTAAGACGAAACGATAAAATGGACAATAACAGAAAATCTAACAGGTAGATTCACTACGATAGTGATTATGTGAGTAGTTGAAAGGAGGTACATATGCGCATAATCACTTTCAGAGTGAATCTACCTGTTAGATTTTTGAGATATGGTCGATTTCTTGTTTTTTGACTTGGCTAGAGTCGAATTGGAAGAAAAGGAGAGGCTATTACTCAGGGAATATTGCTCGTCAAAGAAAAGCAAGCAAGGCCGCGAGGTATGGCCACCCGACCTACAAGATGGGCTGGGTGTCATCGCGTAAGGACGACCGGTCGTGCGCGGTCAACGCTGACAAAACTTAGCGATTCAGAGAAATAAATGGCGCCACCGTATTCAGCACAAGACAGTGAACTCAGCTATATGGTTTTTTCTCAGTATATTTACCCAGCGGCTGATCCCACAGTTTAAGGGCGCGTATTAGCCTGCACTTTGCACGAAAAAAATCTGCCTGAACACGACCAATTGTCCAAAACACAGCATTTAGCATGCAACAGGAGCTGGAAGCAGCTGCAACATCTATTCTAGGCCATTCAACAACGATTACGCAAGAAATTGACGCAATAGAGGCCATTCAGTCCCATTACTTTATAGATTCACGCTTGAACGATATTACGAGCAGTATCAGGCGAGAAACAAGAAAGCTGAACGCGATTGGTGACTCCTTTCTCGCTGCGACATTTGCAGCATACTGACAGCCACGACACGCCGTTCAAGCAGATTTAAGGGAGCGCCATCGCCAAACACGTAAATAGACCTGTATACGACAACCAGAGACGGACGTATGAGTCAGAACGGTGTGCTACCGGAATACGCAGGGTGTTTTGTGCCCTGTTGATTCCAGGAGCACGCTGTCCTGGGTCACACAGGATTATCACATAATCACTGAGCAATCGGGCTCATGGTACATAGTTTCATTGGATCTATCTTCATGAAAATATGTTTGAAAAGATTCAATTGTATCTTTACTGCTCCGACTGTTGAACCACCGACTTGAAGTTCTCAAGGCAATCGTCACAAAGACGGATCTTGGGAATATTCACGCCGTCAATGACGACCTTCACGGCAGTGGTGCCCATACAGCCCTTGTTACCACAGAACCAGTGCCCACACATCCGACAATGATATACCGAGGCGTTCTTCTGGCATGCGAAACAAGTCTTCTCCTGGACACAAGCCTGGCATGTGAACTTCCACGAGGACTTCTTTCTGTTGGCTTCTTTCGTCCAGTTGGCAGTCTTTGAACATTTCTCCGGACGAGCAGGCACGCAAACGGAATTGTCATGAAAGTTCCTGCCGCACTCTCCACACGAGACAAACTTTGACGTGTTGAGATTGCCAACCCAGTCCAAGCTGTGGCAATGGCCGCAACAGAAGGCAAGCATCCTCTTCTGCAAGTCAAGGAGGTTCTCTCCATCATCGTCAGAGTCTGAATCAGCGGTTACCGGCCGTTCTTTGAGCTGAGAGAGATCTTCCGACATGCGCTGTGTCATGCGATGGACGTCATCGAGTAGCATGACGTTACGCTTAGAGATAGACTCAGAGGGTCGAACGGGGTCAACCTTCACCTCCTGCTTCACTTGCGGCACGGAATGGGGGATTTCTGCTGTCTTGAAAAACGTCTTCGTCCGACCAGTAAATATGTCGGGTGCCGAAAGGTCCACCAGATTAAGGGACAGAGGACGCGAATCAAAATTCTGGGGGACGTCCAGGCCAACTCTCGTGAAAATCTTCTTCATCGCGGTCAGAAGCTCCGATCGCACCGGGTTGGGGGCCCGAGAAAGGTTATGAAACACTCTCGAAGGAGCCTGATCAGAAATGCCGATGTTGCAGTGGCAAGACTGGGTTGCCCACTCCTTAACATGCCCAATGACAAGCCTACCCTGCGATACAGCCGTGAGGGACTTGATACCATCAAAGAATGTCGGATCAGGGTGGCAGGGCTGCAAGTACACCGAGATGATGTGATTGTAGGCATTCGCCACCTTACGGACAGATAGACCAGTCATATCCGTTCCAAACACATCAACGGTGATGCAAAAGAATGCCTTGAGCATACCAATCATGAGAGCCGACCTGCATTCGCTCTTTGCGGCGTCATTCCACCTGACCATCGGCTTGCGTTTCTGAGAGTTCGTCTCTCGGGTGTCCGGAGTAGTTCCTTCATTTCCACGCTTCATCTCTAGTTCCGTGGCTGGCATTAGATGATCTTCTCGAAGTCACGCATTTTTAGGATCTTTAGAATTCTTGAAAGAGCGACTGACAGATGGCGCTTCAACTGAAGTGGAAACTGTCTAACGGATCTATCTATGCTCCGGAGGGCACTGATGACATCAATACCATCCTTTGCAGCGTCTGGCTCTCGATTGACGCAGTGGATCGCCGTATTAACGGATTTGATACCTCCAAACACCAGCAAAGACTCGAGCTAGCCCGCATCGCGCAGGAACTAATCAATATCGGCGCTGTATCGCGTGAGGCTATTTCTAGCAATCTCTACCCAGCGCCATCATCCACTAGCATCTCAAAGGAGAAGAAGGCACACCGCTCTGGTCCCAGTCACCTTTACGTTGGTGCATATGTTCTGCATTCTGATAGCTTCGGCCTCGAGGCAGAGAATGCTCGTCAACGTAAGCGTATTGCTGACACTGAACGTCTTCTGCAGGTGTCCAACGAGCTCAGGGCCATCACGATCGGCGTGAATGCAGTCAATGACGAGATTCACATCATGCAAGCCCTTGCACAGAGACTCAACCTTGACATTATCAACATCAATCAGGTCACAAACCAAGTCAAGTCGCTTCAGTGCAGCATTCGGAACATCGCAGACGTTGAGACCATTGTCAAGTCGCATAGGAACTTGAAAAAGGCCCTAAAGGGCTACATACCCATGGCGATCACTCAAGAGACACGAGCAAAGAGAACGGACAAGGATCACCGCGAGTATGACCTCGACCTGATTACCCACGTCGACGCAGACCTCGAACAAGTCAACGCTACATTCGACGGCGACGACTATAACACTGAAGTGCTCAGAGGTACGACGGTGTGCATCTTCTACGAATCGGCAATGAAGCGAACTGCACATAATGACGTGATGAAGAGAGCCGGTCTCAACCCGCGTCTCCAGTCTAGCGGCAGGTATTCCCATGTGCAACACGCTGAGTTTGACCTCATGCGGTACTATCGCCAGGCGGTGGCTTCGCCTATCGATCTCGAGAGGTCAAGGGCTGCTCGTAAGAACGTGGGCAAGCAGTTGACAGCGCAGACTCAAGCTGAAGAGACTCAGACAGTGCCGCTTGATCTTCTCGTCTGGGTCGATGGATGGCGAGGGTTGACTACATCTGTGAAGGTTCGGTTTATCGATGTCTCCGGCAAAGTCTTCCCGTCAGGCGGAACACCACCCTTCCGCATACTCGAGTACAACGGACCAGAGAAGCGCATTGGAGAATTCTTCGACTTCATCGAGCGCTCAGTCGAGAGTACCCATCGCGAGTCACTTGAGGTGAGAAATACCGGTCTCCTGTGCCGTGTCACTCGCGTTATGTTCATCGCAGACCACCCAGCGATGTCAAAAGTCTGTGGAACCTTGATTGGCGGCAGCTATCCCTCTCCATTCAGCTCGGTACATGCTGACAACAAGGCCTGGAGCCCATTCGGTCTCACCCCACGAAACACGATTGCAGACGTGATGTATGCGAAGAAGATGTCTGTTGAGGACAAGACAGTCCTGGATAGAGAGAAGAAGTGGGGGTCGTTCTACAACAAGAAGAATAAGTGCATCATGCCCAGCCTATTCGAGAACTCGGATGACCCAACTCTCGATAGGGGCAAAATCTTCCTTGTCCCGCCGATCATGCACCTCAGTCATGACTTCGTCTCCTTGATACACAACATTTGTCGGATGTTCAAGCCAATTGAGGTCGACCCAGACTCTACCCCGGAGGAAATCAAGACCAAGAAGGCCAGAAACGCTGACCTCGCCAGGCTGGCTAAGTTTGAACCTCCCAGTCGCACGACTGGCTGTAATGAGCAAGTGAAGGGGAGGAAGATGATCGCGTCAATTGGAAACGGTCTCTACATGGCATTCCCTCCCCCGTTCAGCCACTTTTCAGACTCGTTGCCTACCTGCAAGAGCATTATTACTCTCACGAGGAGGCCACAGATGACATTATCACCTGGCATCGACTGACAGCGTTGCTTGTTCACCTCTTTTCACTGACAATGTGTCTGAGCACGACCAGCACCGTGTCGGAGTCTATTCCAATCCGGTCGCCGTCTAAGGTAGCCAAGAAGGCTCCCTCCATCGACACACTTCATGGCTTAGCGCGAGTTGCTGTGTTGCCGGAGATTCAGTCAAAAATCCGAGTCCCACTTGGCCGGATTATTGAGGAGTCATTCGAGCGCGACTTTATTGGCAATCAGGAAAGTAGAGTACACTTAAGGCGCAACCAGATGGTCCTTGAGAGAACGATATTGAAGGAGCAGGTCGAGTTGTTTTACCGATTCCTCCGTGGCGTCGTCTCGTATGGGCGACAGTCAACAGACGTTCCCCACCAAATACGTCTGAAGACAATGCGCGTTCATCGCTGCTGCAAGGACGCCAAACACTGGATCCGTATTCGGAGCGAGGGCACTGGAACATTGGACGAGGGAGACTGTCAGAAACTGTTACCTCTGTTTGAAGGTCAAGTGGATGGTCTATGGAAGAAGGTGTTGAGGCAGGTAGGGCTCGTGTTTGACGGGCAATGGTTAGACATCGATGTCCATGAGGAAGGAGAGATCTCACTGGATGTGTGCATCTGTGGCAAGTATGAGTAAAGAATGAAAACATGATTGGTAGTTATAGATCGCGAGAATAGGCATTCTCATCTGCATTGCGGAGAAAAGGAGTTGATGTTGTTAGTGATTTTCTAGAGTACAGCACCAGTTTCGGTAATAGGGGGACAAACGAGCGCAAACAACTACATGGCTCCGAACTACACGCGTTTCGGCGTTGATATTGGTTATTAAATGCACTGCTGGTAGCATATTGAGGGATTTCGTCATTGTACTCGAATGCACAAGTGTGCATTTTATGCTCGCAACGAGATTAAAATGGCGAACTTAAGACCCAAGACACATGCCGCGTACGAGGAAGGATATCATCTCCGGCGAACTGGAATTTACCTCGTTCATTTTACTTCTGATGCCTTTTTCTGCTCTCTCTTCTCCAGCACCTCTGCCATCTCGAGACCTGTCAGCAGCATTGATCTCATTCCTGCATCACAGAAAGTATCAATCTCTTTACGTCCGCTCAATCATCGCAATAAACTGCCTGTGCAGTCTTCCGCGCACACCTTTTTGCGCACTTATTGGTGCTCACCTGCCTGTATCCCTTGTGGCATGTGTCACAGCTGACGTTCTCGCGTCCATGAAGGTCTCTACCACACACTATGCAGCGCCGATAGAAGACTTGACCCTCAAACCCTCGCTGACAGCAGTCGGTCAGTCTCTTTCGCTGAGCTGCAGACAGGGTGACCTCTTCTGTATCATCTAACAGAAGCGGACTCGGCTTGGCGACGCATTCATGCACGCGCATGATGACCTTGAGCTTGTCAAGACATTCGGCAGCAGTGGGACGCTTTGTTGGGTCGAAGTGGAGCATCTGCATTGCCAGGTCGTACAGGCTGAGACAAGTAGGTGGCGTGGTGCCGCGAATCGGGAGCTCAGAGTTCACGTTGACACACTCGAGGCAATCTTTGAAATGTGTCTGTGCCTGAGGTGACAACTGCAACTGCCCACCATAGAATTGGCACCAGTTCAGCAAGCTACCAAGCTTCAGCATCTTCTTCTTCTTCTTGTTGTCGATCTGCGCCATGTTTGCACCCATGTCAGTCACCTTCGCGGCAAAGGGGGACTTGGGGAGACCGTAAAAGAGCATCAAAATGACTACACCGCAAGAGTAAATGTCCGATGCAGGTGTCACGACATAAGAAGTGACGGAAAGAGCCCCTGCCGTCATGCGCGCGAGCTTGGAGGTGTCGCGTGCAGCAGTAATCACTGAGCGCGAGACAAGGTACTCGTAGAACAGCTCTGGGGGCAAATATCCATGGGTGCCGCGATACTCGGATACAAATCTCAGTTGTATGGCCCACCTGTCGTCGCCATTAGCCGGCTTCCTCATTGCAGACCCAAAAATCAATGAGGTATCCCTTCTGACTCTTGCTGAAGAGGAAGTTGTCTGGCTTAATATCGCAATGGACAACCCCGTGGTCATGCATGTAGCATACTGCCTGCAGCAGATGCGAAACATAGCGGAACTGCACGCTGGAGTGAGCCTGGCAGATGTCAGCGAAGGGGGTACAGTTGACCAAAGGAGCCATGAAGGCTGGATCACGGTCGACAAAACCTGTATCGACGACAGGGAGGACATGCGGACTGTCCTTGAGCGCTAGCAGGGTGGGAACCTCCATATCATAATGCTCATCAACTTTGATCACGACCTGCAGCTTTTCAGGTTCAAAGTCGTGCAGATATTGTCTACTATTACCAGGTAAGGAAGTAAGTCGCTCCAGCTTGTCGCTATCTAGCTCGAACACCATGCACAGGTAGCTGTGTGAAAATTGGTCTTAAAGTGCATTTCGCGACAGCTAGCTGTGCGTCGCAACGAGAGAAGTAGCAGTGGAAAACAAGACAGGACTGGCTTATGAATGGTGTTTATGGACATCAGCTATGCTCCAATCATAAACTCTTCCTCTTTACAATGTCAGATGAAGGAAAAGACGATACTGTCGGCAGTATCGCTCTCTGAGCGCTCCTCATCAATCACGTTCTCTTGAATCTCCCCATCACCATCTCTGCCCGCCACCTCCCCGCCATGCTCGTCGTGGTCGATCTTTGGTTCCTCATCGGCACTCTTGCATAAGTCCACCTCCTCACCAAAGGCGCTCTCCTCGCGAGCTGGCACCTCGTAGTGCATCCACTCTGCCTGGTAAGCTGGCTCGTCGGACACCGCCTCCTCGTCAGTATCGCCCTCTCTCTCGCCCTCTGGCATCTCTGTCTCGCGAGTCGGCGAGCCGAACTCCGCCTCCTTGTCAGCCTCGCTTTGCCTCTCTTTCTTCTTAGTATCGTGAAGCTCGATCATTCTGGCCTTGAGCCTGTTGTAAAAGCCAGTCATCGAGCATCGGCGGCACCAGGTCGGCAGAGCTTCGGATCTCCGGGTTGAGATCGAGGATCGTTGGGCGCCGCGTGGTCGTTAAGTGACTGGACGCCAACTGGTGCCTGAACTGCTCATCGGTCAGGCTGATGCGCTTGTCCCTAATGACCTTCTGAGGCTTCTCCTGCGGTCTGCCGCGGCGCTCTAGCGTGCCGATAGACTGCATCCTATCGGTGGACACGTCGATCCGCTGCGCAAAGCGAAGCATGCGAACCGTCAACCCCTGAACCTTGAGCGCCTCCGATACAGCACTGGCCTGCGGGAATCCCGATTTGAGCGTGCCAAAGCCCATCCAGCTCGGGCACGAGGTAAGGTCTATCGCATCGGGGAGATTACCTTGGAGATACGAATACTCCCAGCCCGTCTGGTTGAGCAGAATGGCAATGGCGCCATACGGGCTGGGGAGACTCTCAACTGATGCAGGCGACACCTCTTCCTCCTCTTTCCAGGACAACGGCTTCGCGGGATGTGGCAAAGTCGAAGTTCCGGAAAGACTGAACAGCCGAAACGATCCTCTTAGCCATAGCAGGCGTCTTTGTAGCGAAATAATGCGCCAAATAAGTCGTAACGTTGTCGCTTCGGACAATCTCGATGCCCTTCTGCATTTCAGCGCCTGTTTCCTGGCAAATGCTGGCCAAAAACGTCCTCCAGGTGCTTCTTGTACACACTACGCGTCTTCACTGAACCTCTATCAGACCAGCGCTTAACAATATCGTCGTTATTTTGCAGCTAGAACCTCCATAACACGAGTTTTTCTGTTGGTATTGCAATTTCAGAATTTCGTACATACAAAAATTATCAAATACTTGGATTCGACCTAAACTTGGCTCAGATCCGCAATCCTGAGCTGGAGTGGGTTCATGGGAACTTTTAAAAATTTTAAAGTAGTCATGAACATCCAAATTCTAAGACAATCTCCGGTACTGGAAGTAATTCTGAAATAGCAATACCAACACAAGTTATATTTCCTGAAAACCGAATACACGGTGATACTGTTATCTATTAGCTCCAGTAGGGACCCAGGCCAGGTTTTTGTACACCCTACCCGCTTGCCTCGGAATTCGGACATGCCGAAATTCTGAAATTCGAATACCACCGCCCATTTTTTTGACGTATGAGATCAGTATCCCATGCCAAACCTCAGGACGGCATTCGTGTACCTTTTCCTGCCCTGTATCCATTATATAACCACCCAATTTCCTTTCACAATGTGCACTTTATGCTCGCAACGAGACTGAAATGGCGAACTTAAGAATAGAAAGAATACTGGCAGCTTTAACGTAGTAGGCATGCACATATCACTAAGAAAACATCAGTAAGCGAGCGCAGAGCATCGTTAAAAGCAACAATTATCCCTAAACAACATCAACAACTATAAGTCCATCAGGACCAAACAATATGAACTATAAATGGAGCACTGATCAGTATAGATGATTTGAGAGTACCAGGCATGGCCAGAATACCGTAATTATCGTCCGTTGATCCACGTGACCTCCATCTTGGTCGGTATCCAGAGAACGCCCGTCAGACGCTTGCAACGGAACATTTAGGGGAGCATCCTGAATGGGGCCAGATTTGAGGGACCCTTGGTCTGACATGTCATGACCGAGTACTCTAGGGGCCTCCACAGTGCGTCCCGAGGTACGTTATAGCACCACAGACCTTCCCCAAAAGCTGACTCCTGGACCCCTTGGCCGGAGCTCGCCCGAAGCGTGCCTCGGCTTGAACTAACGGCAAGAGAGCATAAAAATCAGCCCTTTCGAACCGTGTTTTTATGCTCTGCTGCCGTTATAGAAATATTCAAAGGGCCCTCTCTTTGCGCTTTTTCTGGTTCGTGGGACGAAGTAGGGACGGACAAAAAGCACATACGGAAAGGTATTGGAGGTACTGAGGCCGCCTAGGTACATAGTTGCCGTGTGGATGGTTTCAGTTTATTACTTTTTGGCACTCTATGTCCATTTTTTATGCTCTCTTGCTGATAGTGCCGAAAAATGGACTTGCTAAAGTGGATTGAGAGCGCTAGCAAAGGAACAAGTACGATGCGATATTGGCTGCATACACCAAGGCAACCACCAATCATGCCAAATGTGCTGTTCTTCGCGCGGTTTTGCTGGATGAACGGAAACTGCTCGATCTGGTGATCCAGGAAGCGTTTGTAGTCATAGCAATGCTTATATAGGAATCAACCTGAACCATATCACCCACGAAATTCCGCCTCACGAAGGACGAGAAGGAGAGCTCCAGGATAAGTTGAAGAAGCGGTTTATGGCACTCGCCGGACCAAGAAGTTCCAAGAAGCCCGGCGCGCTGGCGAAGTGGGTTGACGACAACCAGGCTGATATCGTGTATAGCCAGGAGAAGCGCAAAGGCGCGTAAGGCCGATATTGAGGCCATTGACGCCGAGAGGAGAAGGACAAGGGGGCAAGGGCAAGGCCGAGAGCGCTAAGAAAGAACCCGTCGACGATGAGGAGTGGCGTGGACAGTGGTGAAGGAAAAGCGGCGTCGACGATTCTGAGTTGTGCGGAGCAGTGAGAGTAGAGGTGGACTTTGACAACGGAGTCCGACGATGAGATTAGAGAACGCGCGATCAAGCGCCGGCGCGAGAAAGATCGCCCAGAAGCTCAAGGAGTGGGAGGACAATAACGCTCGCAACTCACGTCCTGTGGCATAGAGTCCAGAAGGAGGTGCACGGCGAGCTTCGCATTCGCGCCTCTCGAGAGTCAGCTGCGGTTGCTGGGGACAACCACGTCGACGTCCAGTTCGACGTAGATACAGCCTTCGCGTATCCAAAGCTGCTCACGAAATGAAGGACTGGATTCACAAAGACCTCCCACATCACTCTTCCGATGGAGGCACGAGTGCTCCATCCCTGCAAAGGCGCAGAAGAGAGCCTTGCTCGAGGCTGGGAGGGAGACCGTCACGAGGCTGCTGCAGAGACGTGGGGTGCAGCAGCGAGCATGCGCTCCATGGGTGCCAGCCCGACACACCCACGCGCCGTTTCGCCGCGACTACCCCAGTCCGGGCACACACCAAGCACGAGACGAAGTACCCCGCCGTACGGGAAGAGCGACACAATCCCGCATGAAGCGCAAGGCCCTCCATGACAATGACCTCAGAAGATCGCTGATGTCGATAACTTAGCTCAGAGAGTCGGCAAGCGAATAGTAACAAGAAGAGCGCCTGAAACACGAGAGTAGTGACAAAGAGAAAAGTGGCATCACGCAAAGGAAGGGCAATGACCAAATGCAAACGCCATCAGAGCTGAAACCGAAACCGAAACCAGAAGGAACTCGGAGGAGGTCAGAGGAGGAGCAGTGGAGAGGGTGAGGAGCAGGACGCGCGCAGCGCGAGACATGAAGCTCAGCGTCAGGGCTCGAATGAGTCAGAGGGCGGTAGAGGCGAATGGGAGCAGGCAGACAGCGAAATTGTAGCGATCTCGAGAGCTGGAGTCGGACGTTGAATATGTCCAGGTCTGACCACGTCGCAGCTCCAGGCAGATGAGGGAGGCAAGGGAAGTCAAGTTTACAGAGTTGACGTCGCTCAATCAGCTGGAGAAAAGAGCAAGCAGTGGGTCAGATACAAAAGCCCTGCCCCACGGCAGCTGTATAACACACACTGCCTCACTGATGATCGAGGGCGTCTGCGACCTCATGCGTTCCAGAGGCACGGAGACGATTGGCAGACCGAAAGGCAGTGTGATGCAGCAGGAGACGAAGGCGAGGACAACTACCGCGAGAGCAGATATACAAAGGGAAGCGATAGGAGAGTGAACCAGCGAGGCCACTCCGAGTACAGGGCGGCCCAGGGAGGGGTCTCCGGGACAGGCACTTTTCATGAAGTGTGCGGAGTGTACACACGCTGGCATCACGGAGGAGAACAGCATCAGTAGCCAATCATGCAGGAGTAAGTGCTTAACTCGGTGGGCTGTTGGTAGCCTGGTGCTCAATGACTGGAAAGTCCCGTTTGCATACCTCCATGTTGGCCGGGATTTTGACCCAGATCGATCAGTCGTCGGCATGTACGTTTTAGCAAAGTCTGAGGGAGGGCAAAGGTGACACATGTCGCGTTACAAGCCCAACGAAAACAGCCAGAGGACGCCCTGGCGTGTTTTGACAACAGTGTCACTTGATGCAGGGAGATCAGTCGATGTGCGGTCCAGAGTGACAGGGGGACTACGCCACTCTGCGCAGGTTCCCTCCCGGGCTGAAAGGGAGGAGGTGGTCGGTGAAGAAGTGAGAGCAAGGATTGAGATGCCGACCGTATCAGCTTATTTTATAGCGACTTTGAGTTGACGTTCGCGCTTTGTAGTATGGTGCTAAGCTCGCCTGCTGTATATGTCTAGTCTACGGCCTGCATATGCAGCTGTCTGTGGTGGTAAATATCGAGCGGCTGGCCCGAAAGCACTCAAACTGCCACACGCAATGCATTCGAGGCACATGGCAGAAATCCCCTCTATTATGCTACCAGCAATTGATGCATTTTAATAGCCAATATCAACGCCGGACGCGTGTGGTTCAAGACCATGTAGTTGTTTGCGCTCGTCTGTCCCCCTATTACCGAAACTGGTGCCAGCACTCTAGAAAATCACTAACAACATCAATATCGAGGCTAGAAGGCGATGTAAAGAGCCTCATTGGACTAATATTATCTTGATTTAGACGCCTCAGAAACGTCACGCGCTCGGGTTCCCGACGCCCAGAAAAGATTGTTCTGCCGGGTACGGTTGGCCGCGACCCGCCCAGAGAGAAAGGTTGTCTCCCGTCGCACGCCCACACGACCCCGGGGTTTCAGCCGCAGCTCGCACAACTTGTGTCGGTCCAGCGGGGCGGTGACGAAAGGCACCGGATGCCGATCGCCGCTTGACGAAGGCGGCGACGGTGGCGCATAGTCGCGAGTCTGGACACTCTCGACGCTGGCATAGTCGAGGCTCGTGTCATCAATCGGTTAACTGGAGAGGAACTTTTCAGGGCTGCCGAACGTGAATCCTATCCAGCGTCGTCAGCAACGGCCCGAAGCAGCGGCTCATAAGATTCCACCATCCTAAAACTGCCGTGGCTGAGCCTCCGTCGCGGTGAGCCCAGACTTTCGTTGCGCTCACCCGGCAAAGGCGATCAGGTGC